>CM065052.1:150985692-151418192 GCA_032883995.1 Coronaproctus castanopsis
AATAATAATAATAATTTAAGCTGAAACTCTCCTATGATTACAAAAAATTGGTCATCTCAAGCCACTTGGTTAGTTTACGACCGGTTGAGCGAGCGGAAAAACAAAAAAAAAAAAAGGAGGTGGAATAAAAGATGTTCGAGATGATCATGATTGAAGTTCGTTAGTTAGTAGTAAGAGTAAAAGATGAGTTAGATAGTTTTTCGATTTTCGGAGCAATTTTGGGAGCTAAATAGAAAGGAAAATGTTCAGAACGTTCATTAATGGGAAGATTATCGTTAGATTAGACATTCCAAATCAGGTTAGATTATTCCATACATTACATATAATATATATATATATATATTTCAACGTAAAAATATCGAACGACGAAAGTATCAAAATTCTAAATCAGCGTAAATATGAACGATTATATAAATTGATACGTGTAACTATTATTATTAAATTATTCATTTATGCAAACGGTGTCGTAGTTTAATTAGAAAATATAAAATATTTAAACAGGATAGAAAAGACGAATATTTAGAAAGAGATGATGTAAAAAGAGTTTGAGAGGATATTTACAGTAAAGTAAGAACATATAAAAATCTTTAATATACTAGCAGTGACTAAAAGTATCCGTTATGTAAGTATTCTCGTATGATATAATTGAGAATTTCGATTATTATTACCTTCGTTAGCAGCTGATACTTTCTCAGTTCGCAACTTTATCATAGTATGTTATAAAAATTAACATATTTTCTCGTATTTTTCGTTTTTTTTTTCGAGAAAACGCAAAATTTCATTTTTAGCAAAAGTATTTATCTCCTGCAAATTTATATTCAAACATCCAAATATGATGAACTTCTGGAGGAATTATACAACTCCATTCGGAATACTATAGACAAGCTTCACCAACAAGATACGCTAATAATTAATTATGGCTAAAGTAGGATGTGGTAAACGAGGCCACTCAATTGGATGTTTTGGACTAGGCGACAGCAACGACAGAGGAGATAAACTGTTCGATTTTTAATAATCTAGTCATAGCAAATACATGGTTTAAGTTACCAAAACGTCGCCTGAATACATGGAGATCGCCTGGAGACAACGAAGCGAATCTGATGAGAAATCAACTTGATTATGTTCTACTTAACCAGCGTTTTAAGAACGCGGTTAAAAAGCCTCCGCTTACCCGGAAGCGGATATTAATTCGGATCATTCCTTGTTAGTTGCGAAACTTTAAGATTTAAAGTAATTCGAATAGATATAGAACTATATAACTAAATTAAGACTACCAAAAGTGAAAGAAGAGATATGGTAGGAGATAAATGCCCAATTAAGGGAGTTTACGAAAAAGAACTCAACTGTGCATTTAACATGGCCACATTTCTGGAATTTTTATTTTCTGGATGACGTGTGAACAAAAATATTTACGTAAAGTTCGCTAAAGAAGCAGGTATTTTATAATAAACATACGAATGAAACGATTAAAATAAATATAAATAAAACTAAATATATATATATATAAAATATTAAAGTTACTTATTTAGTGTAATTAATTAAAGTAAATAGCGATTAGAAAGATAAAATAACCGGAAGAATAAGAGTAACATTGATAACGTTTTCAAAACTTCGAAACACGTTTGAAATACGTTAAATATGAGAAAAATTAAATAAAATAGTTTGATTAACGTGTTTCGGTCAGTTTTAACGTGTACGAGCGAAACAAGTGTATTAACAAAAAAAGGAGAGTAAGGGCTGATCAAAGAAAAATTAAAAGGTCAAACGGTCAATCACGGATGCGATACAATTAAAAAATAATAAATAGAGATAGCGCGAATAAGACGAACGCAGCTGGATAAGTGCATAATGAACAACTGATTGTAAACTACCTTTAGTATGATGGAGAGCACGATGGATAGACTAAATTTCAAAATTCTCGACGAATTGTCGACAGGTGTAAAAAGTTGAGTTCATGCAAAAGTAGTCTGAATGACTATTAAAGATATATATATATATATATATATATATATATATATATATATATAAATTTCGCGGTAGCATAACTAGAGTGCTCTACTGTCAACTCAACGGTTCGAAACCAACTCACGAAATAAAAATCTGCAATGGCACCCTGCTCCGTGTAACATCATATGCGCGCGTATTTGCGTTGTACATAATTAGTGCTTTGAATGGTAGCCTATTTTGCGTGTAAAAATAAACGCACGACGTTCAGTAACGAACAATACAACGTTGATGATGATATATACGAGTATGTATATATATTTTGTATATATATATATATATAAATAAAAAAGTATTTACTAATAGGAGGAAACATTGTGTTGTTCATTTGATAATAAATATTTTATTTACATCACTATTCTGATGCCATATATATATATATAATGACTGGGCGAAAATGGCAGCTATAAAAACTATACAAACTGATCAAAATAAAATCAGTCGGCTAACTAGAAAAACGCCTAGGTTGGTAACAAACTGAATTATGCACCTAGATTACCATATTAATGTAGAAGAAATAATTAGATATACATTTGAAATCTGTTAATGGAGGTAAACAAAATGCCGTCTATTGATATACGATTCTGATTCTTATTTGTACCACATATAAAACTAAGAATTATAAAAATTACACCGAATTCACAAAGTAAAATCATTCGGCTAATAATGAAAAAACATCGTTGTATGACGAACTAAATCGTAGATTAACTATAGCTGTAGAATCGGACGAAATGACACCTTTCGTGTAAGCTATGTTAGACATGATATATTCTTGAATCTAATCTCGCGCTTATCGGTCTGTACTAATCAACGCTATTGACGGGTATTGGAAATAAATTCAAATGATCAGTTTTGAGTATTAAAATTGCCCCCAAAAAATGATCTAAATGATAAAAATAACGAGAACTCTCTTCGCATTCTTCTTTCATACGTCATATACGGTCAGTATAAATACATGATAGATAAATGAATAAATAAAATAAATAACGTAAAAACATAATATATGATGGACATTGTATCTGCAAGTTATATTTCTCGCTTAAGTTTTGTTAGGCAATCCTGTGCAGCATCGACAGTATGTTTCCTTCAAAGCACATAGAAAGTCTTCGGTAAGAATGTAGTTCGTAGTTTGTATTTTTTTCCATAGTTGCACGCCGGGTCTTGACCCCATCTAAACCTATTTATTTGTAATCGATGATTTTTTATTCGGATCAAAATATTGGATCTTGTGTCAAAATTTCTCTTCTAGATCTTGTGAGTATCCACGCTCTTCTTCGACCTTTAGCTCGATTAAATTTTTCTGAAATAAGTTTCGATCTTATTTTTACTTACTCGTCGTATTGATCTCAGTCTCTGCGGCATATCCATATCCGTATGTGTTTTTAGCATTCTGTCCTCTACATATTTCGTCTATCCGCAAGTAGCGGTTTATTATTGCCTTATCTGGGCTGGAGGTTATTCCACCACCCAGCAAGTAGCACGAATCACGGACTTTATCACACATAATTTTAATCGTAATAAACGTACTGGTATGGTTCTCCTGGATGTTGCGAAGGCTTTCGATACTACTTGGCATAAAGGTATTATTTACAAAATGATAAATTATCAGTTTCCTCGTTATGTAATCAACGTTATTAGCAGCTATTTAGCAAACAGACTATTTTACGTTACCATCAATGATTCAAGGTCTACTATGAAAACATGCTCAGCGGCGGTCCCCCCAGGTTGTATTCTGGGTCCCTTTCTGTTTACTTTGTTTTTATCTGATTTCCCAAACCTACCTGATATTCAGACTGCTCTTTATGCAGACGATACAGCTCTTTTCTGTACTTCTTATATACCTAAAGCAATTACTAATAAATTACAGTCAGGAATAAATTGTGTCTTTCGTTATTATAAAAAATGGCAAATTGATATTAATTGTGATAAAACGGAGGCTATATTTTTCACCCGCAGGCGTCCCACGTTACCTGCTGAAGTTAAGGTCAACTCTACCACTGTAAGTTGGTCAAAACATGTTCGATACCTCGGGGTAGTCTTGGATAACAGACTAAATTTTTCTGAACATGTCAGCCATACTACCTTGAAAGCTAGCAGGAGTATATCTACCATATATCCATTAATCAACAGAAAATCATTTCTTAATATAAATAATAAATTAATTCTGTATAAAACACTTATACGTCCCATAATGACGTACTGTTGTCAAGCTTGGAGTTTTATTTCAAATACAAACTTTAACAAGTTACAAGTATTTCAAAATAGGTGTCTCAGATGTGTGCTAAATGTCCCTAGATACCACAAAATCGTTGACATGCATACTGAAACATGCCTTATATTAAGGACCATATCTTAAATTTAACGCGTAAGTTCTGCGATGATTGCTTAGTCCACGATAATAGTTTAATTTCTACCATTGGTAATTACGATTCCAGGCAACTCCAATTTATGTATAGTAAATATAAACATAGGAGGCTCAAACATAACCTGTTGTAACGTTTTTGCGGCGCCTATTTTAGAAATTAATATTCCTTCTTTATTTATTTTTTAATGTCTAACGTGTTTTTTCTTTTGTTTTATTATTACTATCTTAATTTTTTGTTTTTTGCTGTACAGTTTTTTTTCAATTATTTTTTGCTGTCATTATAAGTATAAGTATAATTACTTCTTTTATTTATTACCGGTCTTTGTATTATTATTTCTGATGTACGGAGAGCCATCCTGGGCGTTACGTAATTATTATTTAAAATTTTTGGATTGTGTATACTCAATGTAAATTATGCTGAAATATACGTTGTTGTTGTTGGGCTGGTATTATATTAAAAAGTGCTGGCTATTAGAACTGATTCTATAAGTAATATAACTCAGTTAGAAGACTCACGAGAAAAAATCCATAACGTTGAGGATATTTTAAAAATTAAAGAAAAAGATATTATCAAAGTCGTAAGAGAATCTGTTAGAGGATAAAACTTGGTCTTCTATAGTAAACGATAATAATAAAGATTTAAAGCAGAATTTTTCTGAAAAGAAGAGTTTTAGCTATCTTTATGTGAAACCAGAAGGTAATGTAAATGATTTTAAACAACAATTTTTAATGATGTAAAAATTACTGAAAACAAAAATTTAGATCCAATGATTGTGATTTTTATTGATAAACATACTAGCGAGGAAGATATAGTAGATGAAATTACGAGACTAACTGATGTTGCGCCGATCTCAGTACGAATTACCAAATTCGACCGCAATAAAAAAGCTTACGTCAGACTTAAACCAGAACAGTATTATAAATTACCAGTGGTAGATTACATCTCGGTTGGTTATCAGCTCGTTTTCGTGAATTCATACCTGTACTTAGATGTTACAAGTGCCTAGGTTTTGGCCACATAGCGGACAAATGCAAAGCCTCATCTGCTAAGATTGAAATAGTAGAAAAATGTAAGAGCAAAAACAAATGTATTAATTGTCTTCTTGCTAAGACACAAGGAAAACCCCAAAATGATTTATTAGATACGCAAATTGAATCACTTGATCATTCCTCATACAGTAGAACCATGCTTAATTGGCGTAGAAAGTCAAACACAAACCATGATCAATTATGGATAAGGTCCTGTTACAATTCTTAAACGTAAATAACACAATTGCCGTGCAACATTTATTCATTCGAAATTGTACAGTTGAAAATAGCGATTTCATTATAATAGCTGAGGCAAACACCTGTAATGGGAAAATACGCGGCATGAATGACCATTACAACTGCTTGTTAGCGGGGAAAACTGCTATGTTGATTAAGAAATCAAGTTCTTACCATACTATAAGCTGCGTAAAAAACATCATAGCAGTTCGATATGGTAAGTTCTTGATAATAGGTCTTTATCTACCTCTTCGTGATCTGAAAAGTGACGCAATTGCTGAGTTAGAAAAAATCTGTCAACAACAATTGTTGGAGACTTTAAGATAAGAAGTCCACTGTTGGAGAATGTCAAGAAAAATTCGGATGCTGATATTTTAGAAGAATTTGCTTTTTCAAACAGACTTCTGTTTCTGAACCGTTATGGTGAATACGCCTTTAGTAATCACAATGGGAAGAGTTTAATAGATTTGGTTATGGTAAGAGATGTTGTGGCCTCAAATGTTCAACTTAAAATTTCTTATTTTGAACTCTCTGATCACTGCAGCGTTAAGACCGTAATTAGTGGATCATTGTGCAATGAAAGACTTTTACAGTGGTCAACTAATTACAAACAATTGAATTTAAGAATGGAGATAGATACACTACAAAAATTCAAGAAATTTTTAACCGGAGTCAAGATAAAAATGAGGTAAATAATTACGTTTATTGATTTCATACTTTTTTAGGCAGTTTAATTGATCAATGCAAATATGAAAAGAATGCAAATTTTAAGGATTGGTGGACACCAAATCTGGAAAATTTAAAGATAATAAAGATAGAAAAAAGTTCAACAGATCAAGACAAACCAGCAATAAATTAATCTATAAATATTTGTTAAAAGAATTAAACATAAAATACAAGATTTTAATTGAAAAAACCAAACTGGAAAATTGGAAAAACTTTATTAGTAATTCTAAATGTTGGGGCAAGCCTTATAAAATCGTTACTGGAAAAGTTAAACAGTTTGATTTCCCTCCTATTAAAATTAATTCGGATGTTACGCTCTCCGATCAAGAAGAAAAATACGCAGCACTACTTGATTACTTCTTTCCGTTTAAGGAAGATAAATTAGATGTCAAGAAGAATTTTACATCTCATGCGGAAGACTCGTACAATTCAATCATCATTAAAGAAGATGTGGATCAATTTATTAGATCACTCAATTATCGAAAAGCATTTCCATCAGATAAGATCTCCCCAACGCTGTTGTTAAAATTATACATGCCAAAGATTCGTTTTTCTTCAAACTTCTTTTCGAAAAATTCCATTTAAAAGTTTTCCCTGACGTATGGAAAGTCGCTAAAATTAAATTAACAAACCTAAAAAAGATATTATAACTTGCAGCGGTTATCGGCATATAGCATTGCTAAATTACATAGGAAAAGTTTTTGAAAAAATTATTAACGAAAAATTACTGAATATACTTAAGGCATTTGAAATATTACATGAAAATCAATTTGGTTTTAGACGATTTCGTTGAACAGAAATGGCTGTTAAAAAAGACTTGTCGATATAATTGAACTTGCCAAAAGCAAAGATTTATTTAGTGTTATAATCACGTTCGACGTCAAAGGCGCATTTGATAATTGCGAACATTCGAAAATAATTAAAATATTACAAAGTTATAATTCTGATTCGGTTGAATTACTTTCAAATTATTTGATAAATAGAATTGCTATAATTAAATCTGAGAACTGCATTATAAAGCGCAATATCTTTTGCGGTGTGCCTCAGGGTTCCGTTCTAGGACCGACACTTTGGAACATATTGTATTCGTACATTCATAAAAAAATTGAAATCTTTTGCGCGCGTTACGATTTCAATGCAGAATTTGTCAGCTTTGCGGATGACTTGTGCGCTGTAGTTAACCTTCAAAGCGCTACCGAATTTGATAACGTTAGACTTATTTGCAAAATACTTGAAAATTTGTTTATACAATGTGGTCTTGAATTCTCCATTGATAAGACACTTATGATGGTAATCAGCAATAAGCAAACTAGCGAATTAATAAGAAAGCTTAGTTCAAGTAAATTATCCCTATTGTTAAGCACTTTAAATACTTAGGAGTAATCATAGACTACAAACTTAAATTTAATAAGCATATAGAGTACGTAATCGATAAAGTTAATAAAATGTTTTATATGTTGTTATCGATTCAACCTAATATCGGTGGTGTTAATTATAATAATAGAGTTATAGTTTATAACGGTGCTATATATCATTAATTATTGTTCCATTATATATATTAAACATATTAGCGTTTCCGCTATGAATAAAATTTTAAAATCTCAGAGAAAATTGCTCTTAAGCGTTGGTTCTTTATACAGAACCGTGTCGACAGCGGCAGCTCCGGTTGTTACTGGAATATTACCGGCTGATTTGAGTATGTATCAAGCTGCGTTGTCATCAGAATTTAAAATGTTTAAATCTTCATTTATAACTCGCTATTACATATTAGATCAATTTAATAAAAAATTTAACGTAAATTTACATTATGATAATACGGTTAATATTACGAATTTCAAAAGGCTAATTACAACGGTAATTTTAAATATATGGCAAGACAGATGGAACAGTCAACGGTAGATTAACGTATACATTTTTAAAAGATATTAGAGAAAGAATTAAATTAAAGAAATTATCCAAGTTAAATTTTTATATCAAGTTCTTACTGGTCAATCTTTGGAACATATCTGGAGCGTTTTAAAATTATATCCTCTAATATTTGTGAATTCTGTGCACTAGATGTTCCCGATACCGTTTGTCATTTCTTGTTCGAATGTACTTATACTAGCGACGTATGTTTAAAATTTAATTTAAATGGTTACATTACTGGTAATGAAATAATTATTAATGATGGAAAAGGTTTAAACTTATCAAACTGTTGTTCGTTTGTTAACTACGTTAATTGTGCTATGAGAAAGTGTATTAGAATATAGTATATATATATTATATATATAATCTAAATTTAAGATTATTGTACTCCACGAATACCGTGACTAAGCCAAATTGGCATCGCGGTCGTGTATTAATTAAAAAAAAAAAAAAAGTAATTATTGCCACGACCGTTTTTAGCTCCACGTCTTCCTTCTTAGTATGAGAGCTGTTTAACCCATACTGGGGCTCCATATTCTGTCACTAAGTACATCCGCGCTAAGGCTGTGTAGATAATGTGGTTGCAGACGCTTCGTATGTTGTACCAGTTGTTTTGCATGAAATGTTAGTTCTGCTACATATCTTTGCAACTGTATTTTTGAGATGTGTGTGGAATGTCAGTTGATTGTTTAGCATAATTCTCAAGTATTTCGGGCTGTCCACATAACCCAGTAATTGTCAGCCTAATCTGACCATTTTTGTTTTCTTTCTAAGTATTAAAATGAAAAAACACTACAGTTTTTCTTTATTTAATTGCGATTTCCAATCCTCAAAATATTTCGATACTCTCCCTAGAATTTTTCACGCATCTCTTCTGTAATTTTAATATTTTTGTTCCGCGCTGACGAGGTCCTAAACCGTATTTTCCGACTACTTTACCTTGCAGCCTTTCTCCTACTTTAGCGTTGAAATCGCCCATTATATATGTTATATCATTTCTTTTTGCGAGTGGATCCTTTAAATTCACTGTAAGATTCTTCAACTTTGTCATCATTATATTCTACACTTGTATAATGAGAAGTTACAATATAAAAGTAAACAAAAAAAAAACAAAAATCTTAGTAGGTAATAAAACGAAATCAAACACAAAAATCAGAGTACAAAACCATAGAACAAGTATGGGAAGTCAAATCTCGTCGGATGGAAGATGTTCAACAGAAGTCAAGGATAGCACAAGTGAAAGCAGCTTTTAATAAGATAAGAAAACTGTTAACATCAAAAAATACGAATTTAGTGAAGAATTTTGTAAAAACGTACGTGTGGTCGATATGCTTATATGGCGCTGAAACTTTGGACATTGCAAAGCTGGAGGCTATTGAAACCTGGTGCTGGAGAAGAATACTCAAGATAAAATGAACGAATAAAGTTAATAACGAGGAGGTTTATTATAACAAGATCAAAGAAGAAAGGGAAATCATTGAAACTATCTCCAAACGAAGAAATAAATGGATAGGGCATTAAGACAGAGCGAGCTGATAACATGTTTGTTATTAGAAGGAAAAATATAAAGAACTCGTGTAAGGAGAAGGCTAAGAAAGAGATTTATAGAGCAATAGATGATATGAGAACAAATAATTACCAGTAACTGAAGCAGCTAAGTAGAAGAATAGCAGCATGAAGAAGAATCATACGGATCGAAAGATTGATACTAATAATAATAATAATAATAATAATAATAATAGTAGTAGTGACTGGTTTACGCTTGGCATTTATTCTTATGTATAGCATTCCATCGGATTTCGAGATGATACATTCGATTGTTTTACTCATTGATTTTTCATCATTACTCCTACTCCATTTTCACATTTATCCATTCCTTGTGTATATAAATTCATATTTATCATTCACGTTAATTCGAGACCATTTCTTTGCCATTTCGTTTCGGCTATTCTCATTATATTTAATTTTAACCTTTCCGCTTCTAGAGCTATGTTTGTTAGTTTTCCACGTTGCCATAATGTTCTTAGGTTCCATGTTGCTATATTGAGACAATTATGCCTTGTTTTCTTTACAATAGTTCTTAATGATTCTAGAGATATCGTTCGCGTATTCCCAACACGTTTGTTCCGATCTGTACAATGCCGTACCAACGAGGGTACAAGGGAACTCAAGTCAACCTCTATTGCTGAAGGTGATCACACATTGCCTGATACACTCGTTTTTGAGTGTATCCCGTTGGTGCAATACTTGATTTCTTGCACGTGTCATATTTTCGAGAACAAGAAATACGGTGGTGATTTGCCTTCCACCGGATTTTCTATTTAGCCGAATGGATCGAGATTTTAAGGCCCCGGATACTCGTCTGCCCGCTCTAGATGAGTGTTCACTGATCCGACTGAGTCACATATGTCGCAAGCTGGGTTGCTTATGCAAGTTGTTAATACAGTATACCGCTAACGGTGTTCAATGGTAGGCGTACCTTCAGCAAGTGAACCTTGCTCCGTTTATCTATCAGCGTGTTAGTTGATGAGTTGTGTGTTGTAAGTGGTGTGTATTAGAAGTGTGCATTATGAGTCCCGATTTAGCTTTAAGACCGCAGAATGGGAAATTATACCACCCTGCATGACGTGAACTTACGGAACTCATGTGGTTGTTGTTGAGTTTCTACGCCGGTTATGGTGGTTTGGACTAGTGAAGGTGACTTACAGCAACTTGTGCCCAACAGGGCGCACGCGTAAAAATCTTTTGCGTGTTCGTATTCTTTCTCTTACGCATGCGCGCACGGCTATCCATTATTTTGTTCAAATCTTCACTGCCGCCAAGTCCCTACTGCCTAATGTGGTCGACCGGAAAACATGTGAATGGTTTGTGCCCTCGCGGGCGCTAACATGTTTCGGTATGCGGCATGGCCCGTTCGCGCGCTATGAGCAACGTTTCTCCTTGCGGGAAACGCCGTCGCCCACTTGTTAAACGCACTTACACATGTGCCTAGAGAAACTTGCCGCCGAGCAACTTCGGCCAGGGAAAATGCATTCGGTCGGTATCGTCAAATTATGGGCGTGCCGGCCGAGAGCTGGACAGATTTCTTCCGTTAGAAATCTACCTGGTTCACCGGCTAACAGCTTGTGCGCATTCTTTATAGAATAAACGCTAGAAAGCGGAAACGAAGTCTGCGCTGTACAGCCCTATGGGGGCCGCAAACTCGACACCCGAGATGAACTTGTCTAGTACCTGACAAGTCGCGCTTGCGCTTCTTGTTGGGGGACAGTAGCTCGGTCTCTCGAGTTTCACTAAACGATTGTAATCGTTTTTACCGGCCCGGACTTCGGACCCGGGGAACATGCCGGTAGGTGAAGAGTTAGACGGTGACGGCTGCCGCGATACCTCAGTCGCGCCACCGAATACATCGGGCTGGAAGCCGTCTTGACGGTCTCTGGAAGGAACGGGTCGGTGGTATAAACTTAACGGGACTTGTCCCGGCGTTGAGGAACACCGGCTCGGGGAAGGTGGAGGGCCTTCCAGGTAAATATCAAAATTTACTGTACAAAGGATGTATGACATTTGACCACTTGTAAGCGCAGCGAAAGTGCGTTCCTTTTCTTTGTGAAATTTGTACGAAATCGTGAATTTATTTAAATAAGTGTCTTTTTGGGAAAACGTCTTTAAGTTTTACTTCTTGCCTGCATCCTGAGACGTTGATTTTTTTTTTAAATTAAATTAAATTTTTAGTTTTAAACATTTAATGTGTACGTGATTGCTCCTATACGTTACATTTCTGATCGTTTCAATATTTGTATTATGTGGTGCGTGGGTGTTTATCGTATGTATTCTTCTGTTGACGTACACCCGGTATGTAAGTGAAAGTTTATATTGTATTTATTAACCTATTCTGGCATATGCGTGCCTGTATTTGATTATATGAGTAAATAATGAGTGTAAGACTTGTGAATACATTTAATTTTTTTCGTTCATTTTTATTCATTATTCGTTATACTATTCAATAATTACAAGCTTAACGCTATAATGGGTTTTTTAGCTGTTATGCGGGCATCGTTACAATAAATAAATATGCTCAATTTATTACAATTTATTCTTATTGTTATTATTTTAAGCATATTTAACTTATTTTTTGTATGTAATAGTAGTTTATTTTGCCTGTCTAGCGCACTTGGTTAATATTTAGATAATTAAAATTAAATAATTTTTTTATTCGTAAAATTGCCGGTAGATTAAATTATATACCGTGAACAGTTAACTGAGACGGCTGCTGAAATAACTGCTAACTATGGGTGGTGTTTGTTCGTTTGTAGACTCGTGAAAAATACCGTATTCGCGATAATTGCGAATATTCCGCATCATTAGTTAATTACGAGCAGGGGAGTAGATGGCTATAAATATAGGCGAGTATGCAAGAGCTACAAATTTTGTAAATCAATTCGACCGGGTTTTTTCCCTCGGTGAAACATAAAATAATAACTAAATAATTAATAAAATCGATTGCATCTCTTACGATTTTAATATCGATAAATTGATCGTAATCCTGTAGCGAGAGTTGCAATTAGCGCTCTATAGTATCGCCCTGAGAAATAAACTTGTCGACGACAACCCGGTGTTACTTCGAATATTTTTAGAAATGAAACATTCTTCGTCAACTAAAAATCACCCTTATTATGAAAACGGACAATTTTGTTAGGACGAAAAAAAAGCTTCGAGTGTCATATAGGAAATAAAGAGTAACCGAGAAATTATTGATATTCAATAATTTCAGCTAATGCGAATTTCCTTTAGTTTTTCAGCTTGACTTTAAAACGATTTTGTCCGATTTTGACTCGCTTTGAAGTTAATATATACGAGTATGCGCGGGTGTATTCAAATACGTATGTATAATTTCTTCTTTGACTGATGCCTGTAGGAACAAGAATGAATCGCAAACGAATTATTTACTAGTACTTCGTGTTTACCGTACTTTTACTCAATTAAATACGTACTATTCACGGAGCTTACTTAAGCTCTCCTCATTCTGTGTGTCTGTTTTATATGCTAGAAATACCGTGTTGACAATTGAATGTAATGTATATATATATATATATCGCATATTCAGCGCTAATTTAAAAGCGTACCCTCATTATTTTTACCGTTTCTCATCCGTAATAAATGGTTAGGGGTAAATTTATGCGTATTAAAAAAGTACAATGGGTACACGTAAGAAATGGGCGTCGCGTCGTGCGATTCTCTAATTCGGTGCGTGTCGTCGTTTTTAGTTATGCAGGCCGGTACATCTGTATATACGATTATCTTACTATGCCACCTTCTATCAAACGGCTAATTATATAGCTGGCGTATAAATGTTTACGTGTGTACGTGAGGAGGTTTTTATTACGATTTCTCCGTACTGTATTGTTTTATGCCATTTACCCTCGTTTCTGTCTGCTTGCGTTTGTATATCCTCGTTTGTATAGCAGTTTGCCTTTCTTTCTCTTTTCAGTAAACTGAATTGAAAATTATCTGGGCGTCGACAGCACCCACTCGATTACGTTCTATGTGGGAAATTTGAATACAGTTCTTTTCTATCCTATTCTATTCGATTCGATTCTATTCTGTTTGATTAGTTTAGTATCTCGTTGAACGTTCAAAAATTTGAGAAATCGACGTACAACGTAATCATTTTATGTGTACATGCAGCGAAGATGGACTTCTAGAGAGTATTATCGGATAAAACTTAAAGTAGTCTGAAATTCCGACCTCTGCGTACGTTAGTGTAAAATTATACGATATCTTGGAGAAACTTTTTATTGGACTTTTAGGATCGGACGGAAATTTTGAATCCGAAAAGTCGAAATATCGGCCGTTATGTACGTTACTGTAATTAGACGATTGTAATCATTCTGAAATGTCGTTTTTGAAATTTTTACGGAAAGTTTTAGTTGAAATATGTAAAAAATGAAATACGAATTAAAATATTAAATCGTCGCTCTAATTTATAAATATCGATCTAATAAAATCGCTATACGTAATTATTTTTATATTTCGCCCGATATCGTAATTCAACTTAATCGCATTTAGCGTTCGTACTTCCAGCGTGATGATAACGCAATTTTTTAACACGTTTTTATCCGGGATCGAAATTATACATTTCTCGATTTAATTTTTTCTTTTTTTGTGTGTGTGTGTGTGTTCTAATATAACTTTTAATTAGTTTCACTGTATTTCTTATTGAGAACATAATAAAATTTGATTTTGATTTGATTATAATTTTGTTTTTATTAAAGAAATTCTGTAGCTAATTGTTAGAAGGTAATGACGGTGTTTACCGACTTTAATACAAGTGACCGCTAATTTATAATTCGATTAATTTGCCATAGTTGAACACAGCGCGTAAGTTCTCGCACGTGTGGAATCCGTTTCTATCGTCCATTGTTGATTTCGATAAAATAATAACAATAATACTAATTAATTATATATTCGTGTTAATTCAGTTTGAATTATTTCGTTTTGACGTTAAAATTCCGCACGGAGTAATCTTCTAAATCAACGGAGGAAGAAGTTCCGGGATATCGATATTAATACAACGATTTAAAGTTATCTGTAAAAAGAAAAACAAAGCAACAATAAACTCTCGTCTAATTTAAATCGTTCAAATTTAAGTTATATATATATATATATATATATATATATATATATATATATATATATATATATATATATATATATAATTCTACGATTAAGGTAGGCAAATAATCCGGATGTGTTTTAATGGCGCCTAGTAAATGTTTAATAGAATTCTTATATGTAAATATATAACGAACATTGTCCAGTCTGTACGAATGATTATGTCGAAAAATATCTGTACCTTTTAAGGTATACTTCGGAAAAGTTCCTTTGCTACGCCATTCGATGTTTTCTCTTGTAATTATTTTGCTAAAACAATGTCCAAAAATTGAAATTTCCCGACTATTTATATTCTAGCATTGCGATGCTGGTGATTATTTATTTTTTTCGTGACGAAAAACTACACTTGGGCAGCTTTCTAACTTATATGCAACAACTTTTTTTTTTTTTTTGTAAACATGTGCGAAATTCGCGTAAATTAATTTTTTTTTGGTTCGGAACGATTCTGCCGACGCAAATATTTTAGATAGATTAAAGGGTTAAAGTTAATAATTTGAGCAGCGTGAAACACATAATGAAATAAATCGCAGTCGATAATAAATATTACTAAAGCTGATAGAATATGGAAAAAAATCTTACATTAAAAATACAGAAAAAGGATTGTTTATAGGTTCGATAAATTATTGTAGGAAGTCGAAATTAATAAAAATATATTTAATAACAGATTTAATAATAACAGCTTATTAAAGCTAATTAGTAACAACAAAATAGAAGAAAGAAATATATATATATAAAAAAAATGCAGGAGTATATAAATTAAATTGTAACCAATGCGAAAAAGAACGCAAAAGAGGAACAGGCAGCAATTCACAATGATGAGATTTATATTTAAATTCGTACATGGTGGATGATGATAAATCATTATTTGGAAAACATTGTAAAGAATTAAAACGAAAAAAATTATAAAGTTTTTTATAAAAAAGAATAATAAAAGACTACGAAGCTTTCGATTATTAACAATCGTGGAATGGACGTAAAAAAATGAAGTATAAAAATAATATACATTTTATAAAAAATATAAAAATAAGAAAGTAAAAATAAAATCGCAGAAAAAACTTAATCTAGCTGTTAGCTATATAACGGTATAGCAAATTTAAAAAATATATTTAATTATACAATAATCCGATAGTGAACGTGGTAAATAATACAATCAACGTATCAGCAATATAAAATGTATATAAAACTAATTACAATAAATAGACAGAAAAATAAAAACTTTCAATGTAATATAAAAATGGATTAAATTTACGATTTAAAACAAAATTCTTCCATTAAATTTATAATATAGTTTTTAAAACAGATTTTGATGAAGAATTTCTTTTAAGAAGTATATTATAAATTTAATCAAATTTTATATTAGACAGTTTTCATTTTTCTAGCTATTTAATATAATTATTTATTTACGTATAAACTTTATATCATTGTTGATTATGTTGTTTGTCACATTCGCTATCAGATTATTTTATAAATAATTGTTTTTTCACTTTTTTTTCGCATATTATCTAGATTAAATATTTTTTATATTTTATTTTTTAGTTTTTTACTTCTGTATTTTTTTTCAAATTGTATATATTTTTTTATATTTTATTCATTTTTAATGTCTACTCGATAATGGCTTAATAGCGGAAAAGTTTTTTAGTCTTTTAATCTACAAAAATTTGGTGATTTTTAAGAATGAACAATAAAAAAAACCCAGTTAAAACAACAAAAATATTTCCTATATGAAAAAACACAATGTTTTGCGGCTGTTAAGACATTATCGAGTGAATGTACAAAAATATAAATTATAAAAAAATGTATACAAATTTATAAAAATATAAAATATATAAAATATTTACTTCGCAATTTACAAAAATTATCAAAGTGATAAAACGGTTTTTTAAATAATGCGATGGTAAAACGTAAACAATAATACAATAACGATTGTTTACGGATAAATTTTATATTCACGGATGTTTTCGTTTATTTTTATTTTGTTCGCTATTGCGTTATTGTTTATGTATAAATTTTGTATTGCTGATTGTGTTAATTCAATATCCGATTATTTTTAAAAATACTGTTTTTTTTTTTAATTTAATAATTTTTTTAAATTGCTTATTTAAGTAATGTTTTTTATATTTTATATTTTTATAAATTTCGATATTTACTTTTTCAATTTATATTTTTTATATTCACTCGATAATGGTTTAACAGTCGAAAAACTTTAAGTATATTATATCACATCAACTAAATTTTATATAGCCATCTTGATATAACACACACACACACACAATATATATATATATATATATATATATAATTTTATTCGTGTCTACTGGTTCGTTCTGTCAAATTTCGAAAGTAAAAAAAATAAAAAAATATGTCAGTTAACTATATCGACGAGTTTATTGTATAATAGTTGTCGGTTCCCTACAAACCACGAAATATGAGAATACTCTTATAAACTTACCATCAAAAAAGTTCCCATAATATAAACCACTTCTTGAATAAAGTCCATATTATTGGAAAAGAAAAATTATTTTTTAATGGTGAAAACAAATTTATTACCGATAGGGATACGAGTTGTAAAAAACAATTTTAAAACAAATATACACCTATATATATATATATATATATATATATATATATATATATATATATATATATATATATATATATATATATAAATAATCGGAAAAATCTGTTTCGTTATTTTTAATTTCGATTTTATCATTAAAGTATTTTTTCAGCTGGTTCGCTGTGATAGGTACTTTGTTGATTCAAGTTCCCGTAATATGAAATTTAAAATTAGTCGCACGACTATTACGACATGTTTATGTTATCATTCAGTACCAGAAATACGTGTATATACATACATATATGATATATATATATATGTACATTTCTGTGTATGCATACCTTAGTTTATGCAAACACTCGAAATGTTTGTTTTTAAAAACCTTTGAAATGTGTATGATATATTATATTGATAAAGGAATTTAAAAAAAAAACACAAAAAATAAAATAGCGACGAAAGTCAATAAAGTTGAAGATTTTTATACTATCAAAGGTTAGGTATTTTTAATTTTTTGCATTGTCGTCTGTAATTTAAAAGTAACCGTAATAAATTTGTTTAAAAAGCTAAAAGTTGTTAAATTGATATTTTGAAAACCTTTCATAATTATTTGTCTGTTATCAATAAAGTTCTTCTTATTTAGATGTTATCTGTATTTTTAGTAACTTTTCGTAAATAAATTTTGCCAAAAACATTTAAAAGACAAATTCGTCGATAGGATTTAACGCTATTTGGGTCTTTGCCAGATTTTTTTTTAACAAGATCACCTTCGCTTCTTTCTATATTTTTGGAAAGTACGTCACTTTTTTCATACGTAATGTTAAGCAGATTTCGTACATATTTACGAACTAATTTAATCAGTTTGTAATTTTATCGGGGGCCCGTTGCTTCGTTGTTTTTTAATTTTTTTGCATAATAGCATTTAATTTGCTTAAAACACGGGCTGTGTATTTTCCTTTAATATCGAATTCTGCGGTTGAATTTTAAAATTGTAACGCAATACTTTTTGTTCTATCCGCGATCGTATGGAAATAGTGACGATGAACAATGGTTAAGATGATCGGTGATGTTATTTATAGGTGCACCATCTTCTTTTTGAAATATATACATACATATATAACGTGTACTATCATTTACTTTATTTAAATGCTAATTCGCCTAATTGTGGCATAATTTTACGTATCGAACCAAATCTACCTTTTTACGTGGCTTATACCTATTTCACAACTGTCTCGTAATTATCATCGTATAATACGCGGAGAAAATTAATAAAATTTAAACTCACACTTAAAGCGAATTTATACTAACACACTCGTAATTCTTTCCTATATATATATATATTTATTTACTTACTTATTTATTTTTAAACCCCCATATAATAGACACGCGCGAATACGCAACACACACATACGCAATAACGCGAAAATGATTACTAATATAAATATTTTATACGAAATATACGACTACCTTATAATTTACCGTATTTATAATTATTAATTTCTTTATTCTCTTCTACTATGTGCCGTACACATAATAGAGCGTAGGCGATCACCAATATGCCAATCAGATTTTACATTATCTGGCCATTAATTGATACGTTATGTTTTCCAGTCAATCCGTTCTCCTTCTCCCGAACTTTTTTTCTTTGTAATGATACTCCATAGCTGTCGGTTTATATTAGCTTTCTTTAAGACATCTTTTCCGTCCAAGGTATCTTCAGCATTCTTCGATGGAACCACATTTCCGTAGCCTCGTATCGGTTCATAATGCTCATAGGCGTAGCTTCAATGCTACAACAAAATTGGCCGGTGTAACACTTTACAGCTCATTTTCACATTCGCTCATTTTCTAATTGCACTCTCGCCTATTTATGAAGTATAATCAAATTTCATCTGGTATTAATTATATAAAACCTAGGGAGGTTCATGCTAGTATAAAACTGTTAAAAAATAAAACTTCAGTAGGTAACGACAATATTTCCTCTATATTAATTAAAAGATTTCCTGTGAAAGCTATAAGATTATTAATATTATTAATGCTACGATTAAATATGGATACTATCCACGTACTTGGAAAATTGGTAAAATTATAGCGCTTCCAAAACCTGGGAAAGATTCTTCTAACATCAATAATATACGACCTATTACTTTACTCAGTAATCTAAATAAATTGTGCGAAAAAATAATTTTAAAGAGGTTATATGAGTACGCTATTTGCCACGATATTATTCCTAAAGTACAATTTGGATTCAGGCCAGCTCATTCTACTACTCATCAAATCGCGAGAATCGCAGAACACATTACAGATAATTTCAACCGTAATAAGCATACTGGATTGGTTATGTTTGACATCGCTAAAACATTCGATATTACTTGGCACAATGGCATTATATACAAAATGATTGTCTGTAATTTTCCATTGTATTTGGTTAAACTTGTACAAAACTACCTAAGTAACAGGATATTTTATGTTGAAATTAATGAAGCGCGTTCTTCCAGCAAGACTTGTTTAGCTGGTGTACCTCAGGGTAGCGTCTTAGGACCGTTTCTATTTTCGCTTTATTTTTACGATTTTCCCAAATTAAACAACATCGAAGTTGCCCTTTATGCTGATGATACAGCTTTATTCTGTAGTTCCTTTATACCACGCGCAATTAGTAATAGATTACAACAAGGATCTTCGCGAGTTTTGAAATATTTCACTAAATGGAAAATTGTCATCAATCCTTTAAAAACAGAATCGATACTTTTTACTCGAAGACGACCTTTGTTACCCGAAAAAATTAATATTAATGGCGATCTCATCGAGTGGTTTATGTTCGTTACTTAGGCGTAATTTCTGATAAAAAATTGACATTTACTAAATTAATGCTGCCATTACAAAAGCGAATAAAACTATATGTTCAATTTATCCGCTTTTTAAAGGTAAATCTCACCTGAATATTGATAATAAGTTAATTTTATATAAAACTATTATCCGTCCAACAATGACTTATTCTTGTCCGGTTTGGTGCTCTGTATCTAATTCTAATTTTAAGAAACTGCAACTTGTACAAAATCAATGTTTAAGATGCATTTTAAATGCATCTCGTTATACGAGAATATCAGATATGCACCACATGTTAAATATTCCATATATTAAAGAACATATATTTAAATTAGCGTACAAATTTTTTCAAAACTGCAGTGTACATAGCAATGAATTAATAACGACTATTGGCAACTATGATTCCAGGCAGTTTATGTTCATGTATACCAGGTACAAACATCGTCGTATTAAACATAATTTGTTGTAAATTAATATATTTGTAATATGTTCAATCGTTATTATTCGTAATTATATAGTTAAGTTATTTTAACACTTATTTATACCTCTGTACGCTTTATCTTTCATGCGCTTCGAAAAGAGTTTATTTTGTTTTGTATTTTTTCTTTTCTCCGCTGTATATATATGTGTATATATGTATATATAATTTTTATTTATTTTTTTTTTTATTTATTTTTGTTTTGTTTTAACTTTTATGTGTGTTGTTACAATTTTTACCTTTGTACCGTTTTTTATATGTGTATATGTGTATGCATGTACGTATATATTTGTATGTATATTTATGTATATATATATATGTATTTTTTTTTTTTTATTTGTTTGCGGGTTTTATAAATTTTCCCCCGCTTATCATACTTACGTTTAAACTATAGTGTTGTTATTTTAATTTTAATACTGCGGTCGAGGTGAGGCTCATGCCGGAGCTCTACTATGTAAATATTTGTGTGTACACGTTGTAATTTGATAAAATACATTTTTCTTTCTTTCTTTTCTTATTTATACTTTCAAGTGCACTCGCACTTGCATCTTATTGTTTTTCCCTTCATCCTGTAGTAGCTGACTGTTCGCTATTTTTTTTTTTAACTTTATTGTTATTATTATTAAATTTTGTTAAAATCCCGTCAACTTTCGGCTAAATTTCCTTATGTCAGTATTTTTCCGATATTTTTCTCATTATACAGCCGTTCTTTGAATTCTCGTTTTAATCTATTCTCCACGCTTATACATCGACGATTTGTTCTAGTAACGCGTGAAGCAGTTCAATTAATACGAACTTAGTTCTATTTACGGTGTCGATACTATATTTCTTAGGTTGTACTTTACACCCGTATTACTCAGCTGGATGCTCGTCGGTTTTGGTTTTTTCAATATAGTCCATCGTTCTGGTCATTAAACATAAACCTTTCATATCCAACGCACATTACCTTCCCTAAGAAGTTCGTATAGTACGTATATGCTTCGGCGTTTATTATAAAGTTATAAAACACATTCGGGTAACAGGAAGAATTAAACAGAGCGGAACAGTGGATTAAAAAATGCAACATAGGTGTTAATGAGAGCAAATCCGTTAACGTTCAGTTCACAAATAGGAAGGTTTAGTTGCACCTGTTAGAATCAATAACCTTACAATGTCTATTCAGCCGAGTGTTAGATATCTAGGTATACACCTATTGACATGGCGGCATCATATAGACAAAAAAAAAAAAGAGAAGGAACTTAACATCCGGGGTAGAAAAATGAACTGGCTCTTAGACAGAAATAGTATTCTCTCATTAACCAATAAGTGTTTAGTTATAAAGCCAATCTGGACTTACGGAATAGAGCTATGGGAGAAAAAAAAACAAATATAAAGGTGCTACAGACGTTTCAAAATAAAATATTAAGAACAATGACAGGTGCAGTACATTACCAACATAACTCTACATAGAGACTTGAATATTCCATATGTGTCCGATGTTATAAAAGAGTACGATCAAAGACATGTACTTAAACTTCCTAATACCTTGATTCAAAGATTGCTGAACACCGCCAGTGACACCAGGAGGTTGAAGCGTAATAAACCTCTGGTAGCAGCAGCTGGGTGAGCATCCTTCACGTTATTACATGGTCAAAAATTTTTCTAAATGACATGGGGGTATAATATATAAAAAAACACAAAAAAACATTTATAGGACTTCATGGATGATAATTATGCAAAAATAATCTTTATTTCATTTACACAATTTTGATTTTTCTACGATTATTTCTGCCCTACAACATAATTCGACTATTAGGTGTATGTGTGAGTTTGTAAATGATCAAGTCATTACGTGGAAATGTCTAAAAAGAATATATTTCGGAGAGGATAAACCGAATCGAATTAAATTTCCACGAGAAGAATTGCGTCGTACGAACGACAGCCAAGAAGGGGTTCATGTTTTACAGTAGTCTAAAGTAATAAATAATAATGATGGAAATGATGTTAATAGCAATAACAATAATAATAATAATAATAATAATATTATGATGATAATAATGATAATGTCGCGGAAGTCGTAAAAACAGTTTTTACGATGTAGGAGAACAAAGAAAGTTTCGTAAATCGAGGGATTTATTCTTTTTTAAAACCGAAGAAGATTTATATCGCAAAATACGATCAAGATTTTTGACGAAGATTTTGCCAGCACAACGACACGCGGTCAAGTTTTTTGGCTTTTCACCGCAGTTGATATGTCGGTACGTCACGATGTCAAATTTGCATGGTCGCTAATTTTCGCGGACAAAAAAGTTTAAAACCAAAAAAAAAATCCACTCTAAAATACCAAATGAAATACGACCACACGAAATACATGTTTTTTTATTGTTACAATTATTATTATTATTATTATTATATATGTGTATTTATTTATCTGTTAATTTCGAAAACAGTTCCAGCTGTGTTCGTACAAAATATATATTTTTATATATCCATAGTGACACACACACACACGTATATATATATGTATATGTATGTATTAATATATACATTACATATATGCATATACATAAATACATGCATATATATATATATATATGAAATATGGAACAATTTCCTTTTCTTTTTTAGTTTTACACATCTTTAATTCGGTGTGAAGATGTTAATAACTCCACAGAGAGATTCAATTATCTGCGAAGTTATTATAAGTGGTGAAGATGGTTCTGCTGTAAGCGTTATGCAGAAAATTTCGGATTATATTTAGTCTCGCCTGTAAATATATTTTCGGTCATTGCAAATCGAAATGATCAAGGGTCACACGTTACTAATAGAAACGCTAAAATAAAATTTAAAGCGACACTTTTCTTTCATTTAATACGAAATAAAAAATTTCTAATAATGATAATAATGATAATAATGATAATAATGATAATAATAATACAGCTTGAAGAATATCTAGGTGGTTTTAGAGATCTTAACCGAGACAGAAATATTTAAATATTAGAAGGTCCAGATGTAGAAATACACTTTTGTAATGTTCGTTAACTTTAAGAAAGAACTTATTTCCATCATTAAGCGAATATTGGCAAACGTATAAAAATTTAAGCGGTTAGGGAAACTATCTCATTCCAGATTCCAGATAGTAGCAAGTAATAAGACGAGGTCAATTCCGTTATTATATAGTCAATCGTAAAAGATAATCAAGGAATCAAGACGACAAATGGCCTGTCATTATTCCTTGATTATCTTTTCAAGTTGATTTCGTCATTTCGTCCAATTTTTTTCTTTTCTTTCTTTTGGTCACGAAAAGTTCTTCGTATGTTTTTGTACAATCGGTTAGTTTATTTAATTATAATTTTACATTGTAATCGTGACAAAGCTGACGGCGTCACTTTGCAAATTCCCGTTAAAACGTGTTTTTGGCACTGCAATACCATACGTTCAACGGCTAGTTCCGAGTGACCAAAATCATAGGCTAATTAATCTCTATTTTGATTTCATATCTTCGCATCTGTCATGCCCGTTGCAAATGCGATTGAGTACCACCCACTCCCATCGTGTGAGATCAAAACTTTTGACTATTTCATTTGGTACATCTATTAGTCTAACCGACATCCATTCCTTCTTGCATTCCTGTTGACCGTCATAATCATCGGCTATTAATTTTGTCAGTCATTAGGCGCATACGGGTGTTCTTTGAAACGTTTTGTCTGAACCGTATATCCGGATGTAAAGGTAATATTTCGGCCTCAGTTTATATTTTGACAATTCCTTCTTTGTTATCAGCTTTCGTTTTATCTCGAGCGGTGCGACATTACAAGCAGTATACTTTATTGTATAATTTCGCATAGGCCCATTCGGCGCAGTGTCTATCTTTTTTTTTTTTTGCATGAACGCTGTTTAACCATAACGCACGACGTATTCTGCGATAGAATAAATAACTGCTTGCACCGATGTTCTCAAAATATTCACCAATAATCTCCACGTTTTAAGTTTCCGGTTGATGTTTACTCTGACACCAGCTTTTTTCCGAGTGTACGTTCTATCCGTAGCGTACAGTGTTAACAAGCTTATTTAGAGTTACATTTTGGCCAGTTTTTTTTTATTTAGATGAAAACACGTTGTTACAGTTTTAGCCAGTATTTAGTTTCAACCTCCAGAGGAAGAAGTAACAGGCCAGTTATCTTGAGGTCAGTATCTAATATTTTCTCAGTTTTTCTAACGTCCGCTGTGTCTGTATTATCAATGTAATGTCATCGGCACATAGATAAATTTTCTACACGTAGTTGTTGATAAGTAAAGCGATAACAGCGTCAGTACAGAGCACCGTAAGAGCCTATTATTTAATTGCCGATTGCCGCATACTTTATCCGCCGTGTGCACTTTGCCGATTTAACGACATTTCATTTATCAAGGATGCTGTTACATGAAATTACCTTGAGAAAATTTGAAGCAATCCGATCCGCCACACTGTGTCGTATCAACCGAAATGATCGTTTAACGACTCCGATTAATCCATTAATCCATTAATCCAGTGTCGCCGATTTAGTCGGGTCGATTAATCTCTTAAAGTGAGAACTGTGAATAAGACAGAGGTTTCCAATTTTTTCTGAATTATCAATGGGTACTTTTATGTTGATTATCGGCGTAATTCTGTTGTAAAGTAGCCTTTCCAGAAGTTTGTAACGAACATTTAATAAACTGTCAGTTTGAATCGGATTTTTTCCTAGTTTCCGAATAGCTACCAGTGTGAAAGTTTTGAGGATGGTCGTAGCTTGCCTAAAATTGGAAAAATTAAACTAGATATTTCACTATTTAAGACGATGCTTCTCTAAAAACCGCCTTCAAAAACTTTATCATTATCTCAGCCTATACTGACTTAGTTAAAGACCCTCATGAACCCTATGCACGGACAAGGTGCGACAATTCCACGATTGAAATCCTGGAAAAGTTTCTTCACGTCGACCAGCAGTATATCGTTAAAAACACTACAGCAGAGCAAGAGCCAGTTCGAATACAACAAATTTAGCAATGAAGAAGAAACCAGCGCAAATTTTCAATAAAAGTTTCCGAAAATCGAGAACCTTCTGCAGAATTCAATCGGGATGTGCGCGGATAAAGAAGAATTTAGTAAAGTATTCCCTAGCTGAGGATGAACGATGCGAGTGCGGCGATACACAGACCATGGTACATCTACTGGGAAGGGGGTTCGCTGATGTTAAATGCGCTATGAAGAATATCATTGACGCGGACGAGGCTGCTTTAAAACTGGCGCAGTATTAGTCCGAGAAGATTTAATATTAATTTAATCTAGTTTTAACTTAATCTACTTGTGTTATACTTAACTTGGACACGAATAAATGGAATTTTGCACTAAATTTTCACATCACGTCAATAATATGTTTACTAAATAATATCTGTACTGATTCTGATACTATATCTAAAAGTAAACACCGCTTCCTGGTTTATATATACCGTTGAACTCTTGAATTATGTATGCAAAAGCGAGCTACGCATTTCAAATTTACACGTTGTAAAGATTCAGCATGCTGAAACCGTCCTCTTCAATTTACTATCCAAACTTATCGGGATTGACTTAAAAAACTAAAAAAAAATCGACTTAAAGTAATAATACAGTATTAATCTGGATCATAACTCAGCTTATTACGATTTATTAATATCCGATTGGAATCTCGTGAGCGTACAAAATTTTGTCCGTTAGAAACTTTTATTTCATTTGCTCCTCCTGTTTCTTCCTTACTCCGCTTATTATCGTAAAATCATCTAATTGAATATGTTTATTGTCGTGCGAGCCTTTAACTGTTTTAACTTACTTTCGACTGTAATAAAGGGAAATATTTTTATTTAATTTCACTCGATATATTTTACATCAAAATTAATACATCAAGACGGTACACTGACTTTGACCTATTTATTTGCGCATCTATAGACTTAATATTCTTTTTAGAGTTTTAAAATTTATTCGCCTGGCAAATTTTACCGTAAGAAAATGTTATATTTATAATTTATATTTCAAATTTCGTTGTTTAATTTTTTGTTACACGACTCGGACAAATTTGAATTTATATTCGATTCGCTATTCGTACACGATGCGCATTTGTCAGCATTATATATCTAAATGTTTACTTTTGTAGCTTTATTTTCCCGAAATATATTGATTGATTGATTGATTTATTATTTGTAATAGTAATAATAGTCACAAGTATTTCTACTGTTACTCATCAGACTCAAAAAAAAAAAAATTAAATAAATAAATGAAAAATAACAAAACGAGACGACATTGTAATTGAAATACACGCCTAAGAAAAAAATATACAATAAATTTAAGTTTAAAATCACGTGAACGCACCAACTCGCATAGCAAACACACATTTTACTTATTTATATATATACATATATATATATATATATATATATATATATATATATGTGTATGTATATATATATGTGTGTATGTATACGAAATTTGGTAGTGACGTTTCCTTTCCAAACAGATCGTCATTACGACGCGAGCACGTGTGTTTGTGGATTATGTAATTTTAAAAAAGATGAGACAAAAGATGAAACATACCGAAGACAAAGAATAAACTGACTTCTAAATTCGAAAGATCCGGTACGGTGTACCTCATAGTACCGGCGACTGAAGAAGTTTAGATATGTGATGGCTGATAAAAAAATTCTTTGGTCGTGAATGTTAGTAGTAGACTCACAAATGCAGATCTCACGGATGATAGCATGCCCGATGTGATACATTTTATTTTTGGTTAACATATATACACATATATGTATATACTAACTAGAATTGATCTCACAAAGAATTTGAAAGGTACAATATAATAATAATAATAATAATAATAATAATAATTTCGGTGATTTTAATAAATAATAATCATAATTTTAATAATAATATTAATAACAACGTCCATGTTGCCAGTAGTAGAATCAGAGTAACCTTCGTTCGAATTACCGACCCTATCGCTATCTATCGGTATTATTTCACCTCACCTCCTCGACTAGTCTACCTGTCCCAATTGTCTGGTGTTCTCTCGATATAATATTTTTCGATTCTATTCGGTTAATTCTTCTATTCCGCGCATGTTACTATTTTTCTTTAGGTAAACAATTAATTTTCGACAACGGTTAATTAGCCTCGGGGGTCATTTCACTACTCCAACTGGCTATTCAAAGAAGTCAGCTTTTGAATCTCCATCGGTCGCTGAATATTTAATCGTCTGGAATTGTACTACTCGCAACATGCGGTTGGTATAGATTAAAATGAGTCTTCTCCGTCTCCTTCCACGTTCTATTAATTACACAGGAAGGTATAAGCGAATACGGTATTTTATATTATATTCTCGCTTATATTTCATATCGTATTGGGAAATATTTTGTCTCTAATACTTAACTTATCGTCATTGTGGTCGTTGTCGTCACGTTGTACGATATGTATATATATATATATACATACATATCTAATATAAAATGTACACTATATATACTGTACGATACATTCCGATAGTATAATCCTTTCTTTCCATCGGTATTTTATCTGATGTGTCCATCGAAACGCTCGCACTCACAAAAAGGAAAAAGTAACTCGCAATAAGAATGCTTGTCAATCAAAAATTGTTTCTCTCTTTTCAGCACCGTCTAATATTGTTCACTTACTTTACCATAAAAAGACCTCCTCGTTGATGCTTATCATCGGGATGCTCATCAATACATCGGTGTGGTTGTACTCAATTTTCAATAGCTATATTATATTTGCATTGATACGTACGAAGTGAACGTGATTATGTATCCATATTTTATTTATATATATATATATATATATATATATATATATATATATATATATATATATATATGTTATACCTAGATAGATAACTTACGTTGATTATAGTACTAACAATAATAACTCTGTCCTTATATATTTTCTTTTAGACTATTATTACTAGATGGTATATAATATATCTATATACAACGTGTATATTAGTGATCTTCCAATCTTTCGCCCCTTACAGAATAGATTATGCAGTCGATCACAGAAAGGTATGGACAGAGTGGTCGGTGAGGTGTGTCTTCTAATTAACTACTATTAATCGCGCGAAATCCCTCCCGTGAAGAAGCCGAGTCTTTCACCGAAGTCAGTCTTCATTTTTTTCTCCTTGATTAGCTACGTCGAACGAATTCACACGATGAAGGGTCATCTCTGCTTGCGCGTATGACACCGACGGTCACGTCGCACACAATTATTACAATACGCATAATAAACGTGTGCATATATATATAAATGTATAAATGTACACATGAATATGTATGTAAAGGTAATTATTGTAGAAGATACTAAATCCACTTTCTCTCTATTACTGTCGTGATAATGATGATTTCACGTCGACAAGCCGGTAATCAACCGGAATGATCGTTTAACGACTCCGATTAATGCGTTAATACAGTGTCGCCGATTTGGCCGAGTCGATTAATCTCCTTAAACTTTGGAACCACAGTCACATCTCGTCGTTCCGAGAATAGATGATCAAAATAATATTCGACTAGATTGGTTTCTATTCGTTTATATAACTATTTTTTTTGTTTGTGCTTTATATATATATACATATATATATATATATATATATATATATATATATATATATATATACATATATAGCTTACATATGAATAGAGAAAAACATGGAAATGTAAGTTTTTCGATCTTTAATGCAGCCTTGGACGAATAAAATATATTTAAAAATTTTAAGGAATACAAGAATCGCACTAAACATGAAAATTCCTATACTTTTCATACGAATTTTTTTCTTATTTAAGAATATAATAGGTTAATTTTTTGTTAGGAAAATTTACAGTGATCCTAGAGTTGGAATTTGTTTTCTGCCGCGAGAACGGAAAATGAAACTCTCGATGTATTTCGAAATACGATATACGTACTTTTTAAATTTTCGGATTTAGTCTTTTGAATTCTTTTAGTCGCTTTTTAATTTCGGAATCTATCTTAGCCGATCGAATGGATTTTTAAAGATATAAGCGAACTAATTCGATACGAAAATGGAAACAAATGATTAATTGGGAAAAATTTAGAGCGAGTAAACAACGGAACATCGTAAGATCAATCTGAGATGCAGTGAGAGGCAAATACTGCTGGATAAGTACGGCAACATTGTGGAAACCTGAAGTCAAACGAGCCTTAGGATAACCGAGGATACTATGGGCAGACGAAATTGGAATGTTCAGGGCAAATTTGTTGGAAGAAGCTTAAGATCGCGGCATTTGAAATAAGTTGGGTGAGGCATTCGTCCAGCAGTAGTGGACTGACAATGGCTAATGAAGATATATATATATATAAAAGATATGAAAAAACAGTTGTGGGAAAAACATTTGACAACGGGAGGAACAATATAATAAACAAGCAGTATAGTTAAAAATGGAAATGGAAGAAGTTGGAAATATGAATGTAACAAAAAAAAAACAGTGATTTTATATTATCGCCGGAATGATGGAACGTAATATGTACACGACGTTAAAAGAAACCTACGCTAGTGTACCGTATGTTTGGCTCTTTCCAGTCTAGATAAAATTTAAAACGACAGCTTACGCAGATGTTTAGACTACTGCTATACCCGCTCTAGAGATGGAGGCGAATGTTGCCTCTTTATCCATACGGAGAATGTTTCTTTCAGATAAATTTCTTCTGCAAGTATTCACCCATGTCGTCCCCTCTTTATTTACTCTACACTTAGAAATTTCGGTTCACTATAGTTCGATTTGTTATGTCATTCCTCATTTTTGTTATTCATATACCATCCTACTCTTCTCCACCATTCATTTCGTGTAAAATCTCTGATTCTAAGTTGCTAGCATTACAGCACCCTCAGTTCAATTCTCATTTACACCGTCAATTATTTATGTAATTTCTAATTATGTACGCCGATTAAGCTCGGAGTGAAAATTTGTTTGAATCCCCGGGCATAGTCTTTGGCAATAATCCAGCCGATCATTTGGTCACCTCTACGGTTACATTAGGAACAGTCTTGTTTTATACTATAGATTTCCTAGCGCACATTAAATTTGCGCATAAGGAATACAGGAAAAAATCTACGGTCTCATCCATTTACAGCGAGGCATTATAAATCCATCCAACCCGACATACCTGCTAATCTGTGGTTCTACAATATTAAAGTTCACATAAATTGGCGGGGTTTTATTACTACCATTTTTCGACTGAGACTGGATATCGTCTTCCTGCTTCGCTATATAAGTTTGTTAGTTCTCCTAATTGCTCACATCCTATGGATACCCATTTAGTGGCCAATGCGGAAGTCAACCGGTATTATGTCATGTCCGTCCGGAAATAATCCGCTGAAACGTGGACACTAAACGTGGAAAAAATTTAAACGCGTTTGAAATGTAGACGCTTAGAAGAATATGACGGATAACGTGGGCGAGTTGGAAATTAACGAATTCGGAGGTATTACAATGGATGTATGGAATAAATTAATTAATGTGGTCGAAGACATCCAGAGAAGAAAGCTAAAAAAATACCACGCGCATAAAATAAGAGAAGAAGGAATATCGAGAAAAAATACTGGGAAAGAAAATGCGACGGAGGAAAAAACTCGAAATGATTATCGACAGCTTTAAGAACAAGAAAATTGACGAAATAACGAAATCATCCACGGATCGAGAAATGTAAAACACGTTGATGCAATCTTCTGACAAGAACAATCTACTAAATGGAAATGGAAGTTTCTGCCGATCACGTCTATAGTTTAGTAAATCATTTTTCAATTCGTTAGACAAACATTTATATATTTGAGCTCCCACGTGTCTCGCCTAGTATAATATTTAATAATATTTCGTTTTTCAAGACAGAAAATTTCAAATGAAAATTATTTAGGACATATTTAGAGGACGGTAGTGATTAATTTGTTTTCTGTAGACGACGTTTTTTTACAATGTCATTGTAAGACTTTATACCTTTTTGTATAAGTACCGTGCATTCAAAATTGAATCGCTTCCGAACAGAACATGGAAGATGTGGAAAGAAAATGAAGACATATGGTCTCAGGGACGAATCAGCCTGTGACTGCGGGGAACCAGAGCAAACAATGTAGCACATCCTGATGGGATGCCAGAAGCGAACTCTGAAAGACGGTTGGGAAGAAATCAGCAAGCTGGCAGTGGATTGGCTGCAAAAGCTTGATGTTATAAATATAAATATAATTAAGTATAGATAAGTTAAAAATTTAAAATGTAGAAACCCCATATATACGATTAAATAAAAAAAACCTTTTTGTATGGTTTAGATTTTTAAATTTTCTTTTTTTGGAGCTTGTCTAATTATAACCGCTCAGTTGTTAATTCTCTAGTTACTTCGGTAGTAGAGCGCTCCCTACATCTTATATCACTCGGCGGCGCATTAGTATATACGACGATAATAAAAAATTAATTAAAATAACGAATAACGCGTATTAATTTATCAATACGGACGAATCTAACACGTTCGGATCAGGATGGTTTTATAATTATTACTTAATACATCGAGTTTAAAGGTAATTCTTTGAAATTCGTTGAAATTCTTTAAGACGAATAAACTCGGTGGTTGTTTTAATAATTTAATCTTCAGGTAAAGCGGCTGCCAGATTTAGTTATTAGGCGGTTGATTGCGGTTTTCTTTAAATACAACAGAAGTTATACGGTCTTTTCTAGTCGAATTGAGGAGTTAGGAAGGAAAATTGATAATTTCGTTATTAATAGTAAGAGAGATAGACACCCGTGTCATTGCACGAAGGATGAATTACGATGTATCTATAGTGTAACGTATGTCCGACTTTGAGCTAGATGGAATATAGCCACCGGAAACCGCAAATGATATCGACTATTCCGACTGGCATATAAAACTTTATAGTGGGGCGTGTCTAATATATCTTAAACGGAGGACTGACTGCCGTTTCAGCAGTGTCTATTTCGTTAATTTGATTTGGTTTATATCGTCTATGGTTTTTAAATTATCCCGAAACAAAAAAAAAAAAAATTAAAAAAAAAAGGTACTTATATAAGTTGGCGCCGAAATTGCGAATTAAATACCAAACCCGGGAACCGGGTTATAGCACATAGATTAACACGGTCGCCGTCATTGTACGCGGTAATCAAGTAGTAGATTTTTCACGTCGACCAGAGTCCCCGAACAGACCGGTCCTTTCAAAAAGAGTAAGCCAGCTTATTAATTATCTCAGTAGGATTTATTTTTTTTCCAGAGGTTAATATTAAATTACCGTTCTGATAAATGAGCTAGACTATCTGTCTCCTATCACATATATATATATATATATGTATTATATGCGGAGTGCGTTTTCTAGATAATTCGAATAAATTTCGGAAACAGAAGATAGATGAGAACACAAACTAAGTCTATTCGATGAACATTTTGAAAATAATAAATGACACCTTTTGAAACAAATAAATTATATCGTACACGAATACCGATACAAAAATACTAAATTAAAAAAATGAATAAAATAATAAAATTAATAATAATAATAAAGGGATAAAATAAAAATGTGTTTCGTCCAAGAGAGTATATTTAATTTCGAACTGTGTTTGCGCGTCATAATATTATGTATTTTTAAATTTGAAACATCAATTTATTCGTGTGCTGGATATTTGGGTAAATTTTATATTTCCTCCAGTTTGTGCTTGTATTTTGTCACAAACGCCTAAATAATAAAAATAATACCTGTGTATATATCATCATCGTCGTCGTATCATTGCCGAAAGTCGTGACTAGCTATTTATACGTTTATTTTGATGTACAAAATGAGCTAGCATTACTATTTATACGCGACGCAGATGCGCACGCGTATGATGTTATGCAGAGTGGGGTGCCACTGCCTTCACCGTGATAACTAAGAATTAAATAATGATGAAAAACTTCCAGTCACGTGTTGGTTTCGAATCCTCGACCGTCGAGTTGACAGTCGAGCACTCTAGCAATTACGTCATTGTGACATATATAATATATATACATATGGAAAATACGTTATAAAAAGTTAATTTATATTGTAATATTTCGAGTTCTTTAAAGCCTACAGAAGATATTCACGTCAGACAAAGATGAAAAAAAAAAAAAAAACAGTCACAAATTCCAAACATGTGTAAATACCGAATCAAGCGATGACTAATAAAAATTAACCCCAGAATAGTCGGCCTATATATTAAATTTAGTAAATGACCGCCAAGTAGTCACGGACTAGCGTTTAGAAAATCTAATTATACCGAATCGCCACGAAATTAAATATTCGCCATCTATTTAAGTAATCGAGTAACGCTCTATATAGACACGAACATACACTTAGAATTTAAATTTAGGGCAATGTGTCGACTTCTAGGACGCAGATTAGAAGTTATATGCCAGCTAATCTGGTTCTTTTACACAAAATCACGCTGGAACTTATATAGATGTATCCATGTGGATGTATATACCGATGCATAGTTAGGAAGTTGCGAAACCAAATACAAAAATGAAATACGTAGTTAAAAACTATATGTATTATTTGTTCGGTTCTAAGGTACGTGAAGAAATAGACGTGGAGATGTTTTCGATCGCAATTTTGCTTCCCACTATTCTACCAAATATTAACCGTTCCAATTATTCGTTTTACTTATGCTGATGATACAGCATGACATACCGGACTGCTGGCAAAGCTACTTGAAATAATTACATGTAAAACTATGTGTAGAATAATGAACGAGATGCCGAGCAATCGAAAATTCGCTGCTAATATAATGGGGAAATGGTGTCAGGATAATCCGGACAAGAGAGGATTCATTCGAAACCCGGATAATATCAGAACAAAATTGAATCGCTTCCGAACAGCAGAACATAGAAAATGTGGGAAAAAGATGAACACAAGGGACGATTCAACCTGTGACTATGGGGGAGCAAACAATGGAGCACATCCTGATGGGATGCTAGAAGCGAGCTCTGAAAGATGGGGTTGGGATTTAAAATGTAGATACCCTAGATATCCGATTAAATAAATAAATAAATTATTCGTTTAACTTTTACCAAACCGTTTTATTGTAGTCAGACGAATTTCAACGAAAAAATGAAACATCCTGGAGAAAAATCGCCTATGTCATAAATCTATTTCTAAAAAACAAAATAGGCCCAAATAATATAAACGTGCACGCTGGTAAATTAGAAAGAGTCGAAAAGTTTTAATTCGATTAAAATTTACGAATACCGTCACGGAACCATCACAAAAAAATGAAACGGCTCTTTCAATTAACAGGAACCGTTTTTGTAACGGGAAATCGGTTTAGTGCAAAAACTTAGATTATCGAAACACACAGTGTTTATAGACGGCGGAGTGTCTAACGATGAATTCGTGTAAAGGAACAGATCATTCGATTAAAAAGGAAAAAAATCGAAATATATTAGGTCTCCCTGAGAAATGATGGAAATTGAGGAGTAACATAAACATATAGAACATAATTGAAAAAACCCGGATCCCGTGGATTATACAACTGAATAATGAACATCACTAAACAGAAAATAAACAGGAAATAAACAGGAATAAATTTTAGCGAAAGATCTGTTCGTTTGAAGAGTTTGCGGAAAACCTAGCGAAGAAGGCTGGAAAAATATGGTCGACGGATAAAATAAGAAAAGAACATTACGAAAGAATGAAAAATTATTGGAGGCAATGAAGAAAATAAAATTTGACTTATACGTATAATGTTTCCATGGTGTGTAGTTGGCTAAATTTGATAAAGAAGAAGACACTAACAATTGGATCACATCAAAGTTTTTCGTTTTGAGGTCAAATTTTACTTAGTGAATATTGACCATCCGGAGGAATCCTTTGATGTGTGTGTGCGTATATATATATATATCATAATTATCGTCGTATTGTTGGCTGCCGAACGTCGTGATTAGCCATTGTACGTTTATTTTTACGCACAAAATGGACTAGCATTCAAGGCACTATTTATGTGACACAGATTGTTATACGGAGTGGAGTGCCACTGTCTTCTCTGTGATAATTAAGAATTAATTCACGATGAAAATTTTCGATGTCGCGTGTTGGTTTCGAACCTCCTGATCGTAAAGTTGACAGTCGAGTACTCTAGCAACTATACGCCACCGCGATATATATATATATATATATATATATATATATAATATACTAGCATACCCTGGCTCTCCCGAGATTAGAATGTAACCAATTTTTGATATTGGGTTTAAATGTTCACGTTCTTTAGCCGTCAAATGAGGCAAACGTGAATTGAAGACTCCTTTTTTTTCCCTTTTTTATTTATGTTTTTTTTTTGTAAGTTTGTATTTTAAAGTTATATTTGTAATATATGAAAATTACAATACTTCTGAAAAAATAATATTTCTTCCTGTCCATTTGGTTGCGCGATTAAAATTATATTGACTCCCTAACGTCACCAGTTCTAGAAACTGCTAAAATCATTCAGATCACAAATCAATTTTAAATATCCCCTCCTGTGCTTTATTTATTATGATAGCAAAAATGATTGTAAATTGGAATAGTTAAACAAACGGAATCAGTGGAATATGAGGTACTCAGAAATTGACAAAATGACGTTATTGAAAATAGCGATACTAATAATGATACTAACAATAATAATAATATAACAGGAACTTAATAGTTGGTAATTTACAAATAAAATTCTATACACCTATGTACATACAAATGCATATATATATATATATATATATATATATATATATATATATATATATATTTGCAGAACAGCTTTCGTTTTAAATATTCAATTAATCAATTAATTTTTATAAATTAATTGATTAATTGAATATTTAATACGAAAGCTGTTCTACAACATTTGGTTTCATGCTCGCAATCGCAGTAAAATAATGACTCTAAAAATGATAGTTAATCGAATTAATTAATTAATTAATAGACATTGCAGCTATCTTATGTCCTTCTCCGTGATACTCGCAATCACGTGAAAAAGATTTGGTAACGATTTGTAGTATAGGTTTTTAAAAAAAACTGTACAAGAAAAACACACTTTTTCTTTATATGATTATATATATATATATATATATATATATATATATATATATATATATATATATATATATAAAATAAAAAATTTAAAAATTAATAATTAATTTTCAAACGTAGAAAAATAGAGGAGACGTAAAGAATTTGTTTAAAATTATACGAAAAAAAAATCGCTACAAATTCAGCTGGTTAATGTGATCGTTTTTCGATAAATATTCGTGTTGTGTTGGAAGTTCGAGTAATAAATTTAATCGCTTTAATATTGTCTACGCTTAAATAAGTATTAAACTTAATATGGCGGTATATGTTTAAAACTAATGTGGTAAACATATAAGACGGGTTTGAAGGCACTAACTTCAGTGAACAGGGCTTCTAGCATATATTTATGTATAAGTTACTTCTGAATACTAGACCAAGTCATACGGTTTCATGCGTTTCAAACAGATTCCGTGTCTAACAGCTGTCTTGCTTCAATATTGGGATGTCGTTGCAAACTTCGATCGTGTGCGCGATCGCAATATTGCGTATCACTTCACTTATGAACTTTGTCCTGAGATCGCGATGGATGTCATCGTTACGAGAATATCGATAGGCATCTACGATAGTTCGAAGAATCATGTTTTGTCGAACTTACACGAGCTGCCGACTGGACTTATTTGTACAGCGCCAAAGGGTTTTCCATAATCGGTATTATAATTAGCAGGTATAGTAGACGTTTGCAACAGGTACTGACGGTCGATCTTCGTTCTATTAGCCAGTGTAGTGCGGGTAAGATTTCCTTGATCTGCCTGCACTTCATCTTTACATGGAGTTTCTACGAAAGACGAGAGTCTAAGTGCATAACAAGATATTTGGCCGAGTTTAGTTTGTGGAATAAGCTGACCACCAATAATAAGTACGATGGGTCGAATTTACGAGTGAATTCTACGTGTTGCGATTTGTCTTTGTTGAACTTGATTTTCCAACAATTAAGAATCGCTTTAATGTAAAATTTAAGTCGATTTTTTTTTATTACTTCGTCCTATTCGTTATATTGGTCGATTTCTAGATTTAATTCGATGATGATGATAATGATCATTATTATTATTATTATTGTTATCATAGCGTTGTTACGATTGTAACAAGAAATAAATATGTCGCGACGTAATTTTCCCGCGAGCTCGAGAAATAATTTAGTATTAAAATTGCAACGTTATGAAAATGGCATTCCGATTAAAGTATTATAATGACGACTATTATTGCAATCTTGTTACAATTTTAACATTAAATTATTTCTGAAGCTCTGAAAAAAGTTATAGAATATGACTATCAACTTTAGTTTGCTCGTCGATAAATTTACAGAAATTTTATATTCTTAAATTAATAACGTCCGAATATATTATCGTAAATTTCGAAAGATTCCACTGAAGAAAGATCGATATAAATATCAATTTGCCCTTTTAGAGCTACCCCCTTAAAATATGCGCGCATGTGTGTAAGTTTGTACGTCAGTGTGTATGTACTACCGGAAGAAAACACGAGCAAAAATCGGGTATAACGAATTAAATATAACCGATAGAGTACTTCCTTATGAAAAAATATTTTTTCTATACCCAGTGCGCATGTGTATTGTATGTGTGTATATGTTTATCCGGAACTTTAATTGTTTACGGTAAATATATCGCTCCCGGAGGGTATGGAACTTATCCCATACATACATATTATATATATATATATATATATAAATATGTTATGTATGTATATATAATTTTTTTATTTTAATTTTTTGTTTTGGGAACTTTCAAACTGGAGCGAATTTTTTAACACCGTCACCTGGTGCGGAAGAAATGTAAAACGTAATGTAAAAAATGAGAAAAAAGTCTCTCTCCTTATTCTCACGATTTCTCTTCGAGTTAGTTCCGGGAATTATTTTCTCTTTTTTAATTTCTGGTCTATGTACGGAGTGCCCACCCGAGGTCGACTGCAAATTGTTAAAAAAAAAACAAAAAAAAAACAATTCGATCTAAGACTCCGAAAATAATAATTAAAATGAAACCAGTTTTAAATGTAATTAAATCTTAAAATTTGGGGGATAAATTATTGAAAATTAAGAGCCAAGATAATAAAGGTGATATTTCACCGAAACCGATTAATCATAAGATATAACAACAGCAGAGCAGCCATCAGAAATGTACTGCTCCACTGTTAGAACTAAAGTATAAATTGCATGTTCAGCTGATAAACCTGAGCGAAAACCAAACTGGTGGTGATGCAAAACGCCCATAACTGTAATCTCCTGAAGTAGCATTCCATTGATAACTTTTTCATAGACCTTCCCCATGCAATTAAGCAAGGAGATAGGTCTATAAGCTGACAACTCAGAAGGATCTTTACCCGGCTTAGCAAGCAGCTTTAAACATGCTGACTTCCAACAATCCGGGAAAAGACCAAAATCTAAACATTTTTGAAATAAAGTTTGCAACAATGAAGGAAAAATAGAATGGATTGTTTTAACCAGTAAATTACTAACCCTGTCATCAGCAGGTGCTTTCCTATTATGCAAATTTTTAACAATATCTGAGATCTTATCAGAATCAATAACAGGAGAACTACAGCCACCGACAGGAAGCACCATTAAAGGAGAATCAACTTTAGATGGAAAAAAATAATCTAATAAAGCATTGAGTTTTTCATGCTCAGAGACCATGGTCTGATTGCCTGCCCTAATATCTGGCAGTAACACATCAGACCTATTCTTAAACAACGTTTTATAAGGTCTACCCCAAGCAGTGCTAGCACTAACAAAGTCCTTCCAATGTTGGAATCTAGCTTTTAAAATTTCATTTTTATATAGCTTATTCAGCTCCTTGAGTACATTCTTATACAGAAATATACGAAAGGAGTCCTTACACTTAGAGAGTTTTTTCCGTATAAGATTAATTTTTGTTTTAAGGTTCTGTAATTTGTCAGTCCACCAGTCAATCTTAGGTGAAGCTACAGGAACTGAACATTTACTAATCAACACTTCTTAGGAAGAAACTTATGTCCAAGATTAAATTAGTGAAATTACAGATACTATCGATCCCATTAAAAATAATATTAAAATAAATTATTCGAGGATTGTAAAAATCGCACCATGATTGCGAAATCTCCTACGCAAGAAGACACGACTAATCTGAAAAATTAAGTTAATAAAGAACAGGAATTTATGTCTAATTTCTTGCAACCGCAAATTATCATCCACTATGTTTCCGAGGTAGTTGAAGACATTAACAAATATTTTCTCAATTATTATTCTTATATAACGTTCAATTTATTAAAAGATACTCTTATAAAAACAAACCTAATTTTAACAAATTTATATTAAGATTAGATAATGTACTTAATAATAAGCGTATATTTTTGTAGGGGTTGGTACGCGGTGTCCAGTGTATGAGTATTTCTCTATTACGAAATGTAGGAAATACAGTCACTATGGGCACCTTACTGAAAGGTAGAGATTGTTATTGTACCTAACAAGTGTAGCGCGTGTTATAAAGATAACTCTGTAAATCAAATTCAGAGTGAGCAGCTTATAAGAATTATGTAAAAATCCAAAATAATATAAATAAATTTAAATCGTTGTAAGTTAGCTCGAGATAATTTAGCTTAGTTTTAGATAATAATTTACGTTTAGCGTTCATTACAGAACCCTACTGTATAGACTTAGCAATTATTGCATATTAATTAATGATCGTTTAATGTTACGGTACAAAGATGTTAATATTTTATTTTACGATACATCATTTTCTAATTTACTAGTGATTAAGTTGCAAGAGCTAAATATATTTTTAGTTTATATCCCGCCGTCTGTTAACATTGATATATTCATCAATTATTTAAGTAATTATATTTAGTTTAATAAAGTTTAAAAATATGAATTACTCGAAGATTTTAACTCCTAGACTAGGTGTACAGCTATCAATAGTAGAATTTCACTAAATAATTATATTGTAAACAACGATTTAATATCGTTTAATCTTTATATAATTATTACTTTTACCAATTATTAAATATTTGGGTATTATAATTGATTTTGCATTTAGACTATATTGCCAGTTCTATTTGTGAAATTTTAAATTTATTCAATAAATTGTGTAATGTGTCCAAAAGTATACTTTTAAACACGGTGTTGTATTGTATAAAAGTTTCGTGATTAGTAAATTTTATTGTTCCGCTATTTTTATCATAGATTAACTGTTAATAATTAAAAAGAAATAAATTAAAACATGTATATATAGTAGTAATTAATTAAAGATTATAAAACTGTTGGTTATATTTCCTGGCATTTTACCAATTGCTTTACTAATTAAATAGCGTAAAATAATTTATGATTTAAAGCGTCGAAAATATAATTTTGATAATATAACATATAATTCCAGTTTAAATCAATTTGTTTATCACGATAAAAAAATATCTTATCGCTTAATTAAAAATAGTTTGTATGAGAGTTTGCTACAAGAATTCTCGCCTAATTTAGAATTCTTTAATTATAAACTAATTTATAATTTATTCCTGATTTAAACCTAAGATTTAGATGTAAATTCTATGTGCCTGATTTTTAAATAACACAAATACTAACTGAGTGTGGTAAGTTGAATTCTTACCTGCATAGATTTAAATAAAAAATACTTGTATTTACCCCTTCTGTTAAAATGAGGACATTGTAGATAATCAATAAAAATTGTAATCATAGCTGTAATATCACTAATAACTTGTTAAATAGTTTATTTATTAAAAAGAAGAACTTCCTATATATTAAAGAATTTCATAATTATGTTGCGAACTCTCCATTTAAATCCAATATCTTTTAAGTTTAAAAGTTCTATCTTTATTTAATGTTTATTTTTAAGTTAGTAAGTAAAAAACTAAACAAAAAATTAATTACAAATAATAATTTTTAAAAATTCAAAATTCCCCCCCAAAAGAGGGGGGAAATGGTTTTGGTTAGGTTATTTATTTGCTAATAAACGTTTAGTTACGTATAGTAAATTTGTCAGATTGTCGGCTGTAAATAATCTCCTGCAGACAAGTTTTTGATCATACATTAACATCAATTATAGTTTGTTAACATAAAATGTAATAATAATAATAATAATAATAATAAAATCCAATCAAATTTATTTCAGTTTCAATATCACAATACACCGGTACATTTCAAAAAACAATGATAAAAATAAGAAATATATAACGATATCTTTCGCGAATAAAAAAAAATAATTAAATAAATAAATAAAGGATTAAATAATCGTCGAGACAATAATTGAAATAACGATAAGAATAAATTTCTTCTCTAATTACGTATGTATATATGAAATTAAAATATATTGAATAAAATCGTCTGTGCGCAAAACTATTCGAGTGGATTATTATTATAATATAAATTTACATATACACGTACAAACTTACTTAATTATTAGAAATCCATTATAGCCTTTTCATACGCAAACGGGTATATGACTTTTGTGAACGTATGTGCAAGTAATATATGCGTCGGATAGCAATGAATGTAAGTAAAGAGCTTGAACAAATCAAAATGAAAGAAAGGAAAATAATACGCAAAATTCTAGGATCGAGATGTGATCGGGGAAACGCGGGAAAAAATGAGTAATAAAGGAATGTACGGACATATTGAAGATATTATAATCACGAGGGGGGAAAAATAAGATTAATCTATTATGGTCACTTAGAATGGAAGCGGATAACAAGAAGAATTTTCGAATACTTTCGTAAAATCCCTAGGACGCAAATTGACTGGTTCCGGCAAAGAAAGATCTCGAGTAAAATTAACCTAGCGGAAAAAGACGCTACGAATAGAAGCAAGTTCAGAAGTTAATACTTTCCAGAGCTTTGAAGAAAAAGTGAAGAAGCAGACAGAGTCGTTGTTAAATGAACAGACGAAAGAAACTCAGCGAAGTAACGAAGAAATACCGTATTGAAAGAAAGAGGAACAAACAGCCGGTGACCGATTCGAAGAAAGAACTTGCAATAATACATTACAATCGTTATTAATAATAACAATAATTTAGTACATTACTAATATTAATGTTTCTATCTTCATACAAATGCTGGACACGCTGAAGAAAAATGACGTAGTAAACGATTTTGAAATGTATCGCTGGAGAAGAATTTAGAAAATACCATGGACGACGAAAAGATACAATACTTCAATATTTCAAGAGTTAAACATAATCCGGTTGAAAGATGTAGTTCGGCGAAGGATTGTTACTCTCATATCTGAAGAAATGATGGCCTAGAAAAATTCATTATACAAGGTAAAATGGATGGCTTCAGAATACGAGAAACAACTCCATCGAGATATATTGACTAAATAAAACAGTCGGTCAGGAAGCCGGTTGCATCAATGGTTCGTGATCTATTCGCAAAACTCGGATCTAAATAATAATAATTCAATACAATATTATTCATTTTTAACGATATTATAATTTTTCAATAGCGTTTATTTATAATCAGTATCATCATTATCATCGTCGTATCAATTTATTTTTAATGAACTTCCGATACTAGTTACAATAATAAATAATTAAGAAAAATAAATAATAATTTAATAATAATAATTAAATTGGAATTAAACAAATATTTGAACTTGGCTAATAGATTCTTTTAAATATTCGTGTTTTTTTTTTTTAAATTACTTATCGTCGATACTTAGACCGCTTGCCAAAAAATAAAACGGCGCTTATTAAATTTTTTAAGATGTGTAAAAAATTTTCATAACCTGTACGTTAGTTTGTGTAAAATTTATTATTAAATTTCTTTTCAGGAAACGTCTCATCTAGTTCTTGCTCCGGCGGCTACTTCTACTACGTCCATCGGAATAGTGATGATTCTTTTGGTACGTATTATTATTTTTTTTAATATTTCTTATACGCGTCCTGTTTTATAGTTTTGTTAAAAAATTTCTTTTTACTCTGTTCGAATTCTTCTACTTATTTTTTACTTTTTTTATATTTTAATTTTTTTTTTATACTCTATCGTAAAAGACTACAACGCGAGGAGAAGACAATTCCCTTTTCCCCGTTTTGGATGATTTTATTCTTCGGTGTCTGTGAAATCGACGAGAAGAAATAACGCGTAAAGTCAAAAAAAAAAAAAAAAAAAAACAGAAAAAAACCCTAAACGTAGTAAATGTGTAATCTATCACCGAATAGAATTTAGAATTAGTTTCTTCCGGATCCGTTTGCTATGGCGACTACCTTGACGACGACCGTGTATAATCTGCGACGGGAAATTCTTTATAAAATTACGTTTAGATCTGGTTCGGAAAGCGAAAAAAATAATAAAGTTAAAACCCCGGAAGGTTTTTTAACCCGCGTACACACACACACACACATATATATATATTTATATTTAATATTATACATATATATATATAAAAACTGTCTGACGTTACACTTATATAAATATTACGAGTAGTGTGTTGGTGTTTACCTAACCTGTATTACGATAAGCGATCTATCTAGTATGTTTAGGGTTTTCTTCCGGGGGTTTCGAAAAAAATTCATATGGAATGGTTTTAGTTTCTCTAAACTCCTCGTGTTTTTTTTTCCTATTTGTATATAATTTTTTCTCGATTATTTAACCGATGGACGCGATTGAATTTAACCGGATCGAACAGTTGTAAAATAAAAAGAATTGACCACGTAATATATATAATTTAGTTATTTATTTAATAAATATTATTTTATTATTTTGGTGTTATTACGAATTGGTATTTTTTTACGTATTTCGATATTTTTATGCGTGGTACTTTTTTCGTTGTAATTATTCGGGTTTTTATGTTCGAATATAAACTTATATATATATATATATATATATATATATATATATATATTCTATCGCTATTAAATATATTTAGTGCCATGATCGATTTGGTTCAAAACGGGGAAATTCTTCACACTGACGAAAAAAGATAGAAGAATTTTAAAATTACGGTGTTGAAATTGAAAACTTGCAAAACGAGCGAATGAATTGATCTCACGAGAAATCTGCGCCGTACGAATCGTATCAAAGATTACGATTATTATTGATAGTACATTACGTTGTAGAGGTGCCGGGATTTGAGCAATTGGAACCCATTGTGCGTATTACAGACAGAATCAGTCGATAGTTGTGGTAAAGAAATGGAAGAGGACGTTGTCATAACGGAGTGATAAAAAGTTAATTGAAATTTGTGCTTTTTGGCAAAAGGAACAAACATTGGAGATCGAATGTGTCGTAGGAGATAAAAATAGCTCAAACGGGAATGAAAAAATCCGAAGTCCGGTAAGAATGATGTTTTTCCACATCGAGCGTGAAACAGAAAAGAGGATTTAAGACGGAGGATCGAGTTTAATATGGAAAAGGTAGTTTTTCAATTTGAAATTCATAAACATTTCTTCGACTTAATAATAAGGAATTTCAGGAAGAATTTCGTATCGCTGATAGAAAACAAAGACGAGGACACGGATGGAAGCAAGGAAGCCCGCCGAGCAGCTCGATCGATGACCGCGTTACCGGGGATCATGGAGAAGAAGGACGCGTCGTACGATTCTATGATCTGTATAAAAATTATAGACGTTCTGAGAAAATCTATAAGTATAAGATATTTGGAAAAAGTCGGAGTAGAGTAGAAGAATTCAAGACGCTTGAAGCTAGCAAACAATTCAGCCGTCGAAGATCCAGAATTTTGGCAACCGAAATGGATTGATCAAACAAGGGCGTCACGATTGAATGGAGCGGGTGAAGTTCTTCCGCCATGTAATACGGAAACACGGCAACGATTGGAATCTAGGATGGTAATGAGAAAGTTTAATTTGAAAGACGTACGCCGACAAGAATATTATTTTAGAAACAACTGAATTATCATCGTCAGAGTCAAAAGATCGGGACAAATGGTGTGAAATTAATGACGGATTAAACGTTAATCGATATATCCTGTCCAAGGTGACGTCTGTAGAGGGAAATTAATTAAATAAATACTATTTTCTTATTTGAAGTTATGAATTGCTGTATTTTTGTCAAATATCGATATTTTTGGAAGTGTATTTTCTTAATAATTGTTTAGAAAATGTTTAACGTATAAACCAATTTTTGGTATTACCTATATGTACGTTATATATAGACTTATTAATTGTATAAATTTGTATGCGAGTTTTAAAATTTATTTGTCTCTCAAATTGTACTGTAAGGAAATATTATGTTTATAACTGATATTTTAAATATCGTTGTTTAAACTTTTGTTATACAGTTGTGACTAATTCGAATTTGTATTTGATTTAGTTCGTTACTAACGCACATAATGCACATTTGCGAAAATTATATATATATATATATTATATATATATAAATGTTTACTTTTGTAGCTGTATTTTCTTGAAATATATTGATTATTTGATTATTATTATTTAATTATTAAGAAAATTTAATTTTTAGATATAAGATTCTACGTTTTTTCAATAATTAAATTTGAAATTTTCGTGATTTATGTTGATTTTTAACGTTATTTGTCTAATGACATAGAACTCTCCTTAGTCTATCAGAAGGATAATTCAGCTAGAACATAAGGATGACTATCGATGTACGTCGAGAGCATATTAGTCAATCACTTCTTACGTATTACTATCAACTTTCAACCATCTTTCCCCAAACTTCCGTGGCTTTAAAAAGATTAATCGCAGAGGACTCGTACTCATCAGTAGATTCCCGATCATCTTTTCTATATGTAGGTTAGAGAAAGTCTCTTCTGTCCTCCTCCATTCTGAACAGACATTTTGCAATTCAGATATCATGTGGTGTTTTTTTTTAATGCTTCGCTGTGATACCGTTACGTTCTGAGCTTTGCTTATCTTGCTACGTTCTTAAAGTATTGCACTTCTGTATAATGTATCGTTTCTTTTCCATTTGGATAATCTACAATTATATTTCTAGAGAAGTCGGCATCTTTGATTAAAATATAAATAATCCTGACAGTATCGCGTTGGTTAGGCCGTAAAGGGGTCCCCACTTAAAAAAAAAAGGAAAAAACAATAAAAGTGGTATTTTATGACAGTGTTCAAATAATCAATCAAAATTTGTAACATGCGTCATGCGTATGTATATATATATATATATATATATATATATATATATATATATATATATATAAATTCAGCGTTAATAAACTACATAAGTAGTTATATAAAAGTAATAAAAACAAAATTAAAAAAAGAAAAAAAATCAAATTCAATGCTTAAAACAACTTTTTCAATTTACTATAGAATTTGGAAAAAGCTCCACCATTTTATCATCGTGTACTTTAATATTAGTCTTCCAATTTTAATGTAAATCTTCCGCTGGAAGCGAAGGAAATTATGTAAACTACCGTGTCTATGCATGTACGATTGTAGTTGTGCGAGTTTCTTCAAATTCACGTGTGTGTTTGTGTGTGTATTTCAAAGTAAATACGTGCGCGTAGATGATTTTCGTTTGTAAATATTATTCTAGGTGTTGTTAAAGGATAAATATTACCGAGCGGCAGGCAGTGTGATCTTCGTTAAATATGCCGAGCGTATAAAGCAACATGCCGCAAAATAATAATAATAATATTAATAATAATAATATTAATATTAATAATAATAATTGTAATAATCATAATCGTATCTAAAACAAATCGACCGCATTCATTAGAGTTTTCAACGAGAACTCGCGTCATTTTAGAAATTAACGGATTGCTGTGCGATGGGTGGTCATCGAGCTAACGTCATAAGTCGGCAGATATACGCCGTTCTGTCCCGAAAAGCCAGAACGACCTGATGCTTATCTATCTCGAGTTTATAAGAGGGTCGTCCACATCGCTCCGAATAAGCCATATAGACTTACCGGTTATCCGTTTGGAACGTATTATTCCCGTTCGTCCATTTGACGAACCTCCTAAGAAGATGATAATAATGCTAGTAATCCGTTGATCTCTCACGGACATCTTCTACACGATATTTTTATATAACATTCGTTATATAGAAACACATGTACGTTGTGTGGAGGTACTGGATTAATTTTTTTTTATCATCATCATCATTATTATTATTATTATATGTATATGTATATGATATGTATGTTCGTTGTGTGTGTTTCATACCGACTAAAGTCTGACATAAATTTCCGTGTACACGATATTTTGTTGGTTTCTTTGTTATTTGTCGGATTTATTTATTTTTATTTTTTTATTTGTGGGAAGATGCGATGATAGTGTTTAAAGAAACTCTCGCAATATGTACGTTATTTTTCGACGTTAACAATAAATATCAACTGGACGATTCGAGTAAAATTTCTTCGTAAGAAAGAAAATTTATACAAAGAGTTGAAATTTAAAACTCGAATTTGAATATATAACGTAAATTTATAAAATTGAATAGTGAACTAATCGAATTTACACGGTGCTCTCTGATCGGCCCACTTAAGAAAAGCTTATACGATAAATTTAGATTTATATAAATGTGTAAACGTAAAATTTGCGGTGTTTAATTTCGAATAGGCCTAAGAGTACCCAGTCTGGGCCCCGAACTATGAAAACAGACCTCCTCTTGAATGATAAATACTAGTCAACATAATTGTGCGAGTAATGCGAGTAATTAGAAAATATAATAAACTAATGTCAAAAATAATAGAAATTAATTGGAAACTAATTTTAGTGTATTTTATTTAATTCTTTTTCAGTACTTTTATTTTACAACCTGTTTCTCGCTTACCCCCGCTGAAAAATGAATTATTAATCGATCGATAGAAATTTTATCTAAAATATCGGAGTGAACATTATCGCCGGATAATTTAATCGATCGTTTATGTGCTTTTCATTTCATTTTTCAAATTTTAAATGCAGAAAATGACCTCTGCCGCAGTATAATTAGTTACCATCGTGCGTAAATAAATTCGAAAAAATATTTCGATATTAGGGATTGCAGAAACGAGACAATCTATTTTTATTTGTCGATATTCGATCGACAAAACTCCATTACTCGTTTCTTTAATGTAATATTTGAATTGCAAACATTCAGAAGTTAAACATTATTTCGATAAATCATTTAAATATTGAAAATTATGTCACAGTTTTCTTCAATTTCGACGACGCTCATTTTACGAATGTTGGTAAAAAAAATAAAAAATAAAATTTCGGTTAATTTATTTTTGTTTTTTTTTTTTTTGATACTATAACTTAATTTCATATAGGTTAAAATATTTTAATTTTTTTTTCAGATGGTCCTAAAATAAAATCGAAGGAATGTATCTTATTATTCAAAAAGATCGTCGTCCAAAATAAATAAGATTTGAAAATGAATAGTTTTTTTTTTTTTTTAGAAAACTGCCCCGTACTATTTTAAAGCGGGTGAAATTTTTTTGTTTTATCGCAAATTCTTAAAAATTCACTAAATGTCTACGCAAAACTTTGAAAATTTTATACGGTTGTTCAATATTATACAATATCGCTTCTTACGTGAACTGTAGATAGTATTCAATGTATTTATTTAAATACGTTTATTCAATGTATTTATTTAAATACGTTTATTCAATGTATTTATTTAAATACGTTTAAAATTGAAACAACGCATCGACGAGAAAATAAAAAATTACGTTAGCGCGGATATTTCATGTAATACTGCAGTGAACATCATCCTGACCGACAGGATTAAAGAATATTACCCAGAGAAGACGGACGGTTTTATTTATTGAATAGCGCAATTGGTAAGACTGCTTCCACGTTTGAGAGGTTCGTTTCTATTAAGTTATTCAAAGTAACGAGATCAGCGGACAATGCGAGGTCGAGATTATTAACAATCTGTTCGAAATTTTAACCTAATTGTTATCGGTGCATTTTTATTACGTTTCACATTCGTTCGTTATTTTTAATTTGATTTTTCTTCATTACTTTTGTTTAAAATAACCGAATCGTATAAATAATTCAACTTTAGGCGACTATATTCATTTGATTGATTTAACAAAATACCAGGAACGTATTATTTTAGTATTAATCCGAAAACGTCGTTATTTCGAATATATTTTATTTTTAAAAATAATAATTGCTAATAAAATTCGATTGAATATAATTCGGCTAATTTAAAAGTTGGCTGTTTGACCTGTTTTAAATCGTCGTGTAATAAATGACCGGTTACCGCTAGTTTAATAAAAATGTACGAGGTTTATATAATTCCCTTAAAAATTTATTAATCACGTCTATATATCTCTTCAGAAATCGGTATTCGAGTAGGGTAATAAATAGAGTAATAAGTTGAAATTTTATATATATATTGATTTATTTATACATATATATATACATATATATATATATATATATATATGTATATATATATATGTATATATATATATATATATAGTTCAAGTTAGAAGAAAATTTTGAAGTAATACGCCATTTTCGTAATTTTTGGTTTATTTTGTAGGAAGGGAGACATTTTACCGCTTCGTTATCGTACGTATATAACTTCATATTTTCACAAATACTGTATCTCACTTCGGCACGTCTAATTAAAAAGTATTCGAATAAATAATTCGTTAAAAATTGCAAATGAACAGTTAACTTTAACATATAAATTGTTGTATATCTGTTTCGAACTTTATTATTATTATTGTTAACAAAACAAAATAAAAATAATCTTAATTGCAAAGCTTTTCGATTTTTACGTCATTTTCAAGCGATACAAAATAAACTTTCAATGTATAGCTTGAAAGCGATGTAAAAATCGAAAAGCTTTGCGAAAATAAGATAAATTTTATAGTGATTTAACGTTGCTTTTATTTTGTTTTGTTAATTCATAAAATCACTACTCTCCGATACAATAATATTATTATTATTGTATACTTCCAACTATTATATATATATATATATATATATATATATATATATATATATATATATGTATGTATATATTATTCCTCGTCTTAAAATAAATTTTCTTATAATTTCAAGGAAACTATATGTTATCGTTTGTTTACTTTAAGTTTGAAAAGTAAGTAAATACGAAGAAATCAGTATGTACCGGACGGACTAATAAATATTAAGTAGGATACAGGGTGAAACCGGAAAGATTTATAGTAGGTGTAAGTCCGAAATTATAAGTTTATTTATAGATTTCATTTTCTCGGCGTAGGAATACGAACGGGTAAGAAAAAAAGAAAAAGCAGTAAGATGTAAAGACTTTGGATAAACCATAATTATACCGTGGCTGCGTAGACCGAGAGAAGAGCTTATAGAGTCATCGAGGTTTACAGTACGGAATAGACGGACTAAAAAGGATATTAACATATGCAATAAGCGAAATAATGGAGCATTTCTAAATAAAACGCGAAAAGATGTATAGCTTTTACCGCGAGCTGTAAGTTAAACAAGTCGTGTATAGAAAACTCCGCGCAGCAGCACGCGAATATATATGAATTTTATGAACACACTTGTTAGAAGAAGAAGATTGCGACACTGACACTGGGTAGGAAATGTACAATGTTCCGAATAAGGGGAGTTCGTTATATTTATCGGTCTCCGGATGTGGTCTATTACTTATTTCATATTCAACTTTACAACTGACCGTACTGTTTGATGTCAAATATTAACAATGTGTACTCTGGCTATTTATGCACACGCAAAAATATATAAACGCGTGCATGCATATTACATATATATATATATGTATATGTATAAAATATATGTACGTAACAGACACTATATCAGTAAAGTGAAACAATTTGCATAACTAACGGATGACATCAACGCCAGAAGAAGAAGTTATACTGTGGCCAGTTGAATAATTTTACGGCGTTCGATAAATTTCTAAATTCCATCTGCTAGATCGGCTTATTATTTATTTTCAAAAAAATAAACTAAGTATATTTCAACGTGCTTCGACAAACGTAGAATGTAAATATATTTCAAAAATTATCGATTCTATATTTATTTAATTACGATCGCCATACCAATTGGCTCATTCAATTCGTATTGTACAATTTGCTTAACGTTATTGTATTAATTTTTAAATGACAGTAATTTACAAAAGCTTTACAGTTCTTAAACCATTTACAACGTTAATTATAACTGTGTTATCGATAACCATCTAAATTACATGTCGAACGTTCTTGTAAGGGCATTCAAATAGAAAATGACAAATTGTGTCCGGTTGACAGAATTCACCGATGCTACGGTATACAATTTTAAATCGTTCCCAATAAGTACCGAAACTATTCCCGTCAATATTTGACTTAGGTAAAAATTAATTCTTAATAATTTCGTTAATCTTATTACGTTCATATGGTATAGAATACGTCGGATATTCCATATTTTTCGCCCGGCAGATATTTAAAATAGTTACGTCAATGGCTTATTTTAAAAATTTTTAACATTCGCGTGGTTTTCATAATGTATGTTTAAGTTAAATATCTTATTAAACTGTTTAGCCGATCTGTACAGAATGATAATCTAAACATTTTATATTCCGCTAATAACGCAGTTTGTTACATGCTTGTATCAGCCGGCAGAACTATTCGACGAAGTTCTATACAAAGCGCCAACACTCGACAGAGTAGCTTCCTCTGAATTTTCAGGATTTAATTCATTGCAGGATCAGTTAATAAAAATTATTGATATTCATTATTAAATGTTCGTTTGATTATATATATGTTATAGGATCTAAATTATTTGTCGGAAATCTCTGGTATAAATTTAATAATTATAATAATAAATATTAATAACGAACGTTGAAAAATTAGAATAAAATTGTTATTATTTATTCGGGTGGCGGCGATTTTAGTAATAGTATTTTTCGCCACCTCCATAGGCGGACAGAATTAACTTCTAATGAACGATGTCAATATCTACCTCCCGGTAGGTATAGTGAAAATATTTAAACTGTTTGGACGGTAAGAAAACAGTGGGTGGGATTATATAGTTAGAATGTGTCGTTAGAAATCAAGATCTAAAGGTACCAAGTAATATATATATATAAATATATACATATATTACGTAGTATAGCGAATAATCTTACAAATCCTATGAAGGTGATTTAGGGTGGCAGCGATGACGGAAATTGAAGATGAAATCCAAGGTTGTCACAACAAAAACCAGCAAAAATCAAAATGGCTAAGCTACGCATGGAAGTACTCCTTTTATGGTTTGCGAACGCAGTTTGACGTGACAATCGATAGATTTCATTTCAATCAGACAGCAACAGCAATCTTGTCCTATTCGGATATCTTCTGACTTTTGTGTAACGCTAATTAAAGATATAAACGATAGATAGCGCAAACAGAAGAAGACAATATTTGTTCTCGTTCTTTAACAAAGTTCTATAAGCGTGTACGTGTGTATATTGTAGAAAGAATATGAAATAAGTAATCGCGGAAAACGAACACGACGACGATTGTTTAGAACTGGAAGGGAGGGTGATGATAATTTTTCGGAAGGGATGATGAGACAAGTTCAGTGCGTTCCCACGTTTTGACTTTTCAGTTGGCCGTATTTACCGATTGAATTAGTTCAGCTCGAATAAACCCTTTCCATGTTGACATTTCGTCTGACAATTTAGCGACACCTTTTCTTTTTTTTTTTTACCTTGTGTCTGCGTTTGGTTGTATTATTATATTAGAGTATCGTCATTTTGGATACTGTGTTAAATTTATCGCACGTCAACGTGTAATTTTCGATCTCAATGGTTTAAAGGAGAAATTCTTAGCGTTGAACGTTTCTCTGCATAGTTGAAAACTCAAAAATCATTTCATAGCAAAGATATAAAAATGCGTTGACGTAATAAACTGTCTACATTAAATGGAACAGCCTCGCCGATAATTCTGTTCCGAGCTTTATCCCTAGGGTTGTTCGGTTACAAATAAGCTTTTAAGCTCACTTTTCAATTTAAATCAATCGATATTTAAAATTAAAAAGGAATGAAAAACTCGAAACGTAGATTTCCAAACATATTCCTCGGGTCAAAAAATTAATTTTTTTAACCTCGAAGTAATCTAAATTTTAGTTATACATTCTCGATAATTAATTCATAATATAATTGATAGATAATATCGCGATAATAGCGGATAGTGAACAAAAACTGAAATGTTCCATAAACTGTATGGACCATATATATTCCATAAACTGTATAAACCACATATTCCATAAAATATACGAACCACACATATTCCATAACTCGTATGAATCACATATATTCTATAAACTGTATAAACCACATATTCCATAAACCTTATAAACCACATATTCCATAAACCATATAAACCACATATTCCATAAACTGTATGAACCACATATTTCATAAACGGTATAAACCACATATTCCGTAAACTGTATAAACCATATATTCCATAAACCATATGAACCGCATATTCCATAAACCGTATGAACTACATATTCCATAAACTGTATAAACCACATATTCCATAAACCGTATGAACCGCATATTCCATAAACCGTACGAATAACGTATTCCATAAACCATATAAACCACATATTCCATAAACTATATGAACCACATTTTCCATAAATCGTGTGAACCACGTATTATTTTTAAAACGAAATATCTTTACTATTTCACGCGATAAAATTATACTTAAAACTTAAGAAATTTGTATTTTTTGGAACGATACAATAATTAGTTTTAAAAAAAAAAACACGTTTATTGCTTGCAATTTATATATTTTTTTTTAACTTTTATTAAAATTAATTCTTCTTCTTCTTCCCAGAAATACTCTAAATTATTCGTATGGGTTAATATCATCATCATCATTAAGTATCGTTTCCATATCGGAGGTAGGCAACTACTTACCTATACATAATCTATTACACAGTGTAAGTAGCGTACAAGGCAATCGTCATATGGCGTTAGCGTAGATAGACACACACACACACCCGGGAGAACTGACTGTAATAGATTTGTTGTCAATGCAGCCCCATGTGTTTTTATAGTGTACTATATAGTTATTAGCACGCGCATGAGGTTTGCCATTGCCTTCCGCACAATAATAATATTAGGATGTAGCGTTAGTAATGATTAATTAAGAAAATGTGGAAAATCAAATTAGAATTGAAAAGTAGAATGTGCGTGGTCTAAAAGGAACGTTCGATATCGTCCTTATAGCTGAATACAGCATTGTTGGCATATGTAAAACGAGGTGAAAAGATAAAGGATATTTTATTGGCAAACAACGGTAATGCAATTTACTAGCCTGGAAACGATCATTAGTAGACTAATCGAGTAACAATCATTATAAAATAAAACCGTCTGAAATAAAATAATTACATATGAATCGAATGATCATATAATAACGGTAAAGATAAAAACATGCCCGATCAATCTAAACATCTCAGATATACGCCCCGACTAGCCAAGTTTGCTGGGTTTTTTTAATGTAAATCTGTAAAAAAAAATTACCTTAATTACTGACGACTTTAATACGAAAATTAGTAACACTACTGAAGATGAGCATATACGTGACACTGTGAGAAAAAATGGCCTTTAGAAATAGCATGTTGTATACACATAATTCTAGATCTGGACACGGTTCTAGACGATTGTATTAGATATCGAAACCAAACAGATTACACCATTCAAATTACAATAAAAGTCACTGAAACTTATCCCGGAAGACTTGCGGAAGTAAAAATTAAATTACGCAAGGGTCAACGGGATTAATCCAACCGTAATATACTTCAACTCCCACAAGGAATACAAACAGGAAACAACACAAAGACTTGTACATAACACGCAATTACCAGATCAACCGAGAGACGCCAACATTATGTGTGGAAGCTGCAAATAATGCATTGAAACAGGTAGAAAATTTATTCAGAGCATCATATCACGGAAAGAAATCGTGGATTAGCGATGAAAATTAGAAGATAATTAACAAAAGGAACGAAATCAAGACTAATGGTTGGAACAGTGAAGAAGACTTCAGGAAATATCGCGATGTGGACAAACAGGTCAAAGGTGCAGAACTGATAAAAATATAACAACAGTCAGACCAGAAATATGTTTCGGAAATTAAGATAAATAACAGGACACCACATCACGCGACAGCAAAAAATAAAAAAAGAAAAACACAGACTGATGAAAGAAAAATAGTTTTCAGATAGCGAGAGTACAGAAAGTAACAGCCTATGGGGCCGTCGTAATTGAAAGACGAGATTAGACGAACCTTACAGAAATTAAGAACTCGAAAAAACGACAGAAGATCAAATTATTACAGAGATCTTCGTAAAACCATATAATATAGGCGGTAGATATCTTACGTGAAATATGCCAGAAAAATGTGCAATCACAAACATGTGATCAGGCGACTGGACACAATTTATCTACATACGTGTACATAAAAAAGGAAAACGAGATTTTATAGAACAATATCGCCGACATCGTACGCCAGTAAAATAATGCTTCGCGTCGTACACGAAAGACTAAAACCATAGATACTATCACAAATGTCATCAAAACAATCGCGTTTCATTCCTGGAAAAGGCGCACGATTTCAAATCATGAATTTCGTTGGACATATCACACGATAGGTTGGATTAGGAAAAATTATGTTGATGGGAATGGTGGAAGGTCACCGAAAAAGAGGAATACCTCCGACAAAATGTTCGGATATAGTAAAAATAAACGTTGATATCTCGTCACTACGAGAACTGATAGATCTGGCAGTGGACGGAACTAAGTGACGAATGAAGACGTTCGTTTGTGGTAATCCATAGTGCCATGACACCCGAAACGAGTTATCAATGATGATATTATATATAATATATATATATATATAACCGTATTAATACCGACTCGGACGATATGACTAAACCGCTTAAAATTTTCAAAATAAAATACGTATACATTCATCTTAAATTATATTGTAATACAACGTGTTCGGGGCTTCCATAATAAATATAAATCCACGGTCTCCGAACAGAATTTAACTGTATTTATTATTTCAGAATTTTCGCAAATTGGGGATAAAAGAAAAATAAACATTTCAAAATGTAATAAAATATAGAGAATCTGCTACAGGATTTCAATCATATAATCATTCCGTATACTTAATTTAATCCACGCGTGTTTAAAGTATCGCGTCGCACGAACAAATTCTACATTATTTCGAATGATATTTTCTCTAAATGAGTTAAGGCAGTAGAATGAGTGTGTATAGTTTGCATTACTCGGAATGGAAAGTCCTATGTATAGATTTAGTGTAAATAAGCATCGGCCTAAAACACTACCCCCGAGCAGATTTCATAACCCGGTATTCGTTGTCGACACAGACAAAGAAAGCTAGGATCCGTCGTGTAAATGACTTTTTAACGAAGATATTACGTACGGCGGGAATTTAGTATACATAAATAATCGCACTTTATGTTAAGTAGTATCAAAGGCTTTTGCATTTCTAATACAGCTGACGCTGTAATAAATTTCGACATTTATTTGTAGAGTTATCCGATTAAAAACCAAACTTAATATCGAAGTTTATCACGGTTATTAATCGTTTGAAGAATTAACTTTTTGAACAATTTTAATCAGATACCACAGGTGGTTGCAAAACTTAGTTGCTCGGTTTAAGAATTGTTATGGCTATAATACTTGTAAGTCGACGATATTTAAATAATGATTTTTTTATTACTTTCGTAACAATATTGTAGGAACTTGTTAAACTTTTAGATTTAATGCAAGACTGTATTTCTTTTATATTTAAGAGATCTACGTGAGCACTTGGAGATCCGGTTTATTGGCCCTAACCTAATCGAAGTTATTAATAATAAATTTTTAAAATTTGATTTAATCGGCATTATTGTAATATATATTGAATGAACGAGTATCATTTAAAATAGTATTAATCGAATTCGGTAGACTGTAGTAAAATAATAAAAGAACTTTCGTAGATATATTTTTGACTAGGACAAAATCTAAAATGCGAATTTTAAGCAATTTATTGCGAGTGTAAAAAAGTCGGTTCAACGATTACATTAAAACGATTACAGAATGTGCCCATCCGAATTATCGCTAAAATAGTTGCAATTTTTCCACGAATAATTTTACTACGATTCGTTAATGTATTGTAAAATTTTGACGCGAAATTATACATTTTATACAGCAGGTGTTTATTATAAAATACACCGCTTCTTTATAGGTGAACTGTAGATAATTTTCTAGGTATTTATACTTGAGATGTTTCACGTTAACCCGGTAAATAAAAAATTTCGTCAGCGTTAAAATTTTGCCAGAATTATATAAAGACGATGAAAAGGACAGAGATGGAAAAGATAGGTATGCTAAGAGAGTAGTGGACCCGCAACCAGAGTTTTTAATCGGTGAAATTAGAACGGTGGTAGAAAACTCGAGGATCAATGTTAGTCCAGGTCATGATGGCATTGCGAAAGAACATATAAAAGCCGTATTGGGAGGTTTTAATCAAAAGCTTAGTAATGCTTTTTTTAATAAAATTTTGAAATCATGTAGTATACCAGAAGAATGGAATTACTCCGATCTGATTTTATTGTTTAAAAAAGGGAACCGTTACAATATTGAGAACTATCGTCCAGTTACATTAAGCCTGAGCATCTCTAAAATATTCTCAAAAGTAATAGAAAAAAGAATCAGATATTTTTTAGAAATTCAGCAACAGTCAGAGCAAGCTGGTTTTCGTAAGAATTTTTCCACAGCGGACCACCTGCATACAATAAATAAAATTATGGAAAAATGTAGGGAGTATCAGATAAGCCTTCACCTAGGACTAGTCGATTATAACAAAGCATTCGATTCCTTACAGCATGAATACATTTTCAGGGCATTACAAAATCAGGTAGTCCCTGAAAATTATATCCTATTAATTCAAGAAATGTATAGAGGTTTGAAAGGTAGGAGAGTGACGGATGCTAAAGGTCAATATTTTACAATTAAAAGGGGGGTCAGGCAGGGTGAACCAATTTCACCGATTCTATTTAACTGCGCATTAGAAGAAGTTTTTAAAGAAATGAATTGGGAGAACAAAGGGATAAATATAAACGGGATGAGAATATCTAACTTAAGATATGCCGACGACATAATTCTTCTTGCTACATCATTGGAGGAGCTGGGACAGATGCTTTCAGAACTGAATGCAAGAAGGGCAACTGCAGGTCTATCTATGAATATTAAAAAAACTAAAATATTAACAGAAAATACAAATATCAACAAAGTGCAGTTAGATATCAACTTCCTAGATCTTGTAAGCGAAGCAACGTGCTTAGGACAATTATTATCATTTAGGAATCAGATGGAAAAGGAAATAAACGTAAGAATCATAAGATCCTGGAACGAGTATTGGACTTTAATTAAAAGTCCTTTTAGTAACAACCAAAAAAGCCAGATCTTTAATATGTGTATTATACCGGTGTTAACTTACGGTTGTCAAAGTTGGGTGTTAAATTCAGCGACAATTAACAGGCTCAAGGTTACTCAGAACGCTTTGGAAAGATCAATGCTCGGGGTAAAGAGAAAGGATCATTTTAAAACAAGAAAACTTAAGCATCTGTTAAAAAATAATATTGATGTAATAAGCTACTCTAGAAGGAGAAAAATCGGCCATGTAACTAAGACGATCGATGGACTTATAGGACCACTTTCTGGTATCTCTCGCATCACAAGAGAAGAATTGGTCATCAAAGGGGTAGGTGGAAGGAAGATTTTAATAATTTCCTTAATCAAAAACATTTCGAAAAAGTAGCCGTAATTAAAAAGGAATGGGAGCGGTTAAAGGAAACCTTTGCTCTTTATGGGCCGAGGAAATTTAGTTTATAAGTTATATATTTAATAATTTACTTATATTTATAATTCCTCAATAAAGGTATTTTGATTTTTGAAAATTTTGTCTACCGTAAAAAGGGTCAATTTCAACTTTTATACGTTTCGAATTTCTATATACACACACGCAATTTATTTGTATATTTTTAAAATAAGATTTTACATCGGCCAAACGATTTTATTATTAAGAAACGATTTCGTTAACGCTAAAACTCCCTCGGTGCCTATCCCATGAAAGGAAATTCCGAACGATCGTTATTTTGGGAAAAGAAAGACATTACGCGCCCCGATATCTGTTGAGGAAAATTGAAACTCGTTTAAATTCAAGGGAATAAGTATAAAGGTTTTCCACGAATTCCTTAAATTTTCTCGCGTTAGCTATTCTTTGTAAAATACATTCGATTTATTATAATAAACGCGCGTGATATATGTAATTATTTAATTCTGTTACATTTCCCTCAGTTATATAATTGATTCAGTCGCGTCTTGGTAGTGGTTTTTCCTGCATTTCGGCTTAATTTTTTTTTTTTGTATTATTTATATATAGACGTGAAGAATTGTGTGTTATTTCGGTACGTGCGGATGATAATTGTTGTTTTTTATTTTATTTTTTATATATATATATATTTCAAAATAGTATATTTATTCAAAATTACAGAAATATATTTTATGGAAACTTTGCGGTGACAGTCCGATTAAGTTTGATTTTTTATTGTAAATATACGCTTTCGAATTATTTATTTATTTATTTATTTATTATTTATATATCTAATTCGGTGAATATCAGTGGCGGCTCGTACATAAAGGTTGCATCACAACCACCAGAAATATCCGGAACAGCGTAAAAATTGACGATGTAATAAAATAGTTAAAAGTACTAATTATTAAACTAAGTAAATTTTAATTATGTATTTTTCGTAGAATATATAGTATAAAAAGTTAAAAATATTTTAAAACGCGCTTTGAAATGCCTAGTTACAACGATTGGTAGTTGCACATTCGATGCAACCTGAGGAGAGCGTTGGAAAACCGTATATAGCGTCTTATGGAGATTTTCCTTGTAACGCTACTATATCTGTGGAATTTACGTAGGACTATATTGGCTTGAAATAAACACGCTTGATGCGATAGAATAGGTTTTTCTCGTTGTGTTGTTCATAACAGGTGGGTGCGATCGCGTGCGTATACTACCACCGGCGAGTCTGGGATTTATATTTCGTCTCTTCCGGAAATTAGTTTTTCTTCTTCGAATTCAAATTGGCGTTTAATTCTTTTATCGTTAACACACTTCCGTGTGTGTGTGAATTGTTTCATTGCCTTTCTCCAGTTTATGTTGTTCATATTATTATTGAAATTAATAAAAAGTCACTACATTCCACAATCTAAAAATTATACATAGACTTTATCGAATTGCTTCGATTTAGTATTTTAAAAAGTGTTTGCACTTTTCTAATTGTATAAATTTTGTACTTATTCACGCGGAAATAAATTTTTAATATATTTCGGTTTAATATTATAATTTTTTATCTAAGGATCGATAATGTAATATCATAATTTTTAGTTCTTTCGATTACGGTTTTAAATGATTCTTCTATTTGTATTACGCTTTGTTGATTTTGACATTATTAATGTTACTTTGCGATGTTGTGTGAAACAAAAGCAATTGTTGTGTTTTGTTTTTTTTTCGGGGGGGGGGGGTTGTTGCAAATGCTAAACTTTTCAACCACAAACCGCTACTGACGAATATTTTTCTAACGGATGATAATTAAAAATCGTGATCGAGCGAAATTAGGTTATCTTTTAAGACTATATATTATTATGCTCGGTATGTAGTAGCTAAGGCCGACAGATTACTCGGTATATTTCGTTTTTCGGAAATTCGTGTATTTTTCCAGTAAATATATTTCAGATGTAAGAATTACGTACTATATTAAATACATGCATAACTATGTAACTATTTTAGTGGTGTAGAATTTCGTATCATAAATTTTCAAAGTTATGACCAAAAACTGCAGTTTCGACACGTATATCAAAAGGCGTCCCTTATTAATGTTTTTCTTTCAACGCGACTTTTCGATCGGATTTGTTTCCTTAAAATGATTTTTTAGTAGATTAGAAAATATTTCCGCGAAATCAGATTTTTTTTTTTTTATAATAAAAATTTTATTGGGACAGTAAAACTAATTACATTTATCATAACTATAGGACGATTTCACTGGTAGTTAAATTATTTTATAAAAAATAATAAAATATTAATAAGATCCATCTGATGTTTTCTTTTCAGCCGACGGGTGTCATTAGAATCATTTAATAGTAAAACTGCTTCAACGTTCGCATGGTGGTGGATTAATGTAGCTCTTTGACACTTCTGATGTATGATAACAGGAACTGGATCGATTTTGAGATCAGTGCGAAGTTGGACGTTTGAGACAAACCAAGCTGCTCTTGAAATCATACGCGTAAACTTATTTTGAAATTTTTTCAAAAATTTCGAGATTGGATTTGGCTGCGGTTCTCCAGACCTCTGTGCCAGAGCTCCGTGCTAGTCGAAAAATTGAAGTATAGATGAGAGCCTCTTGATTTAGAGACTGAGCTCAGAATGAGACTGAAGGAGCCATCGAAAGTTGGGTCCACATTTTACGTTTTATTCTAATATGCTGATGCCAATAGAGCTTACAGTCAAGATGCAGACCTAAGTAGTGAGCAGAGTTAGAAACTGGAACCGGTTTACCATGTAAATAATTTGGAATGTATGCATGGTGTCCGAGAGAAAAGTCTACTCGTACTGACTTGCTGTCATTTAGTTTAATTTTCAAGGTACGAGCCCAAGTTGAAATATTGTCTACAGCTCTTTGAAGGGTACAAGCAGCTATATCATGCGACTATGTGAAATTATTGCAGTGTCGTTGGGATAAAGAGTTGTCATTTTCTATGGTGTTTGAGGAATATCCAGAGTGTGGAACACCAGCACGAATGCTAATGTAGTACGTAGGAGCTGATCCAAGATGTATATAGAACTGTCGATCAGTTAAGTATGACGTGAGTAGTCTGCAAAAGCCCGGTGAAAAATAACATTTAATTTCGTGAATTAAGCCAAGGTGTTAAACTTTATCGAAAGCAGCACTGACATCAAGAAAAACTGCTGTAGCAAATTCTTTCTTCTCAAGTTGCAGTAGTATGATAAGGTGAATTTGCTCAACGGTTGTATTCCAAACTGAACATCTGGTATCGAATGTTTGGAATGTTTGTTTAATATAACTGTCTCAAGTCGCTGTGAAATACTTTTCGAAGATTGTCGCAACGATTGGTAGTAGGGAAATGGGCCGGTAAGATCCCGGATTCTCGGCTGGTTTCCTTAGTTTATGAATCATGGTCATTTTCGCAATCTTCCAAGTGCGAGGTACATAGACGAATACAGGCATTTATCATCGTTGACAGATAGACAATCCCTTTCTTTGACAATTCATTGGGCACAAAAGCCTATCATGACACAATGATTTGTTAAACTTTTAGGCTATCAATAACCCTGGCTACTTCGAGGGGAGAAGTTGGTTTAATTCTGTCATTAGATGTAATAGGACAGGAAGGAGCTGTTGGGGATTGAATGCTATTGTCCTCAAAAAGATGTCCAAAATGTTTAGCAAAGACATGATCCGATATTTGAAATCGAAGCAGTGTCCAAATTTTAATTCTATTTACTAACCGTGTATATGGGGTGTAAAAAGAAAATTTCTAATAACATCCGAAGGGGTTAATACTATCGGGTTGAAATTTATAACGTACATTTATATAATTATGAAAAAAAATATAACAAAAAAAAAAAACAGTAATTTTCCAAATTTTATAACGGTGTACTCGGGGTCTAGCCCAAATTTTTAAAATTCCTAATTTTTATACAGGTCACTTTCAATTACTTAATAAATTACTCGTACGTATATATAAACATACATAAGAATTGCTCGTTTAATAAGGTAAGATATATTACTAGTACATTTAGTGTATATGTAAAACAAATAAAAATGTGCTGATTTTATAATGTAAAAGTATCACGATGGCCGATATCCCCTGTATTCATCCGAAAAATTCAGAGAAACGAATTTATAAAATCATTTCTAAAAGCTTTATAATTATAAGCTTGCCGTACTATTTCATACGAGGCTGCTCTTGTGTTCACTACGAAATTCGTGTTTTTGAAATTTTCAATTAGAAGAACGAAGTAAAATTTTTAGTTTCCGATAAATCGAATATCGGAATTTACCCGAAATTTTAAGCTCGAATTTATTGTTTTGTGTACGTTTTTTTTTTTATATATATTACTATTTTTCTGAAAAAAATAATTTTTATTTTCATTTAATTAAAAAGTTAGACGTTACATTTGCTTTGTTAAAGGCTTGCTCAAACTATTACGGGGGAGAATATACGTTTAAGTATCTTTCTTTTTTCATCTTACTACTCTGTTATCCTCATCACAAATATATATATATGCGTGTGTATATGTGAGAATGGTTTTCTAAATAATAATAATAATATATTTGAATAAATTTGTTTCTAGTTAATAATGATTTAGTACATATATATATATATATATATTTTAATCATTTATATGCAAATAATTTTTAATTAATGAACTTAATAATATTGAGTTTACGATGTTCTGAGCGGCCATTTTTAAAAAATAAAGAAAAACTTGATTTTTAAATTACGAACATTGTGAAAGTATTAAATTTTTCAAACTCTTCATTTACTGAGTTACGTTATTATCTGTAAGATTAGTATCATTACAGTTGTATCGTAATAGTGTGTGTTTAATATTATCAATTAAAATTACATACTACACATTTGTTCGGTAGTCTATATAATATATATTTTATAATATTAGCTTGTTTTATTTCAAATAATTATACACTAATCCGCGTTATATAGACGAAGTAACGAAAGTTACAGTTTATCGGAATTATAACAGTAGCGTCGATAACTTTCATCTTCTTTATGTTGATGGGTTAAATGCTGTCACATCTTGTATCGTTCTGTGCCGTAGGTCAATTTATCGATTTCACTATATTTTATTTTCTATAAATTTGGTTCTCGGTCTTTCTGTTTAGTTTGGCTTCAATTAAGTTTTTGTTATCCACAATCGTACTGTGTCTTCGATTTTTCATTACTGGCATTAATCTCGTCTCTTAATTTTAATTATACGTAAATAAATTTTAATACGCCTATAATAATATTAGTAAAACAAAGATAATATGAGAATAAATTGCCTATTTTTTCACTTAATCTAATTAAAATTACAATAAACAATAGCGAACAAAACGCGAATAGTCTAATTGAAGTGAAACTTTTATTAACGCGTTATATACGGGGGAATTAACTCGCACAATGAGCAAGCGAGCGGAAATAACAGACGGATATATATTTGTGTATATATCTATATCTATCTATATATATATATATATATACGTCTGTATCGAATTTAGTTAAAATTTCTTTAAGTTTCACTTTTTCCCGGCGCTTCGAGGCACAATTGTTTTTTTAAATTTGGTTTCTATTTATGACGTCATCGTACGAACGAATAAAAAACTCGTTAATATTGTTCGTTACGTCATAAATTCGATTTCTTTTTTATTAACAACCAAACCCCCCCCCTTTTTTTTAGTAATCGCGTTCAAGTTTTCGGAATACGAGAATTTTTCATCACGCGAGTAGAATAGAATACGTTCGTAACGTGATATCGAATGAAATTTTACGGATTAATCCGATCGTCGAAACTTGATATTAATTCAAAAGTATATTAATCGATAAATTCGATACGTCCGTTAGATTTACCCATTTGCAATAAATGTTCGCAATTTTTCTACCACCAGATAGTGTACGTTACCACACATATATATCATCATAAAAGTCGTATTGTTCGTTGTTGGATATGGAGAGTAGATTTTTGTGTACAAAATTGACTAGCATTCAAGATACTATGCAACGCAGTATAATTTTGTTTATAACGGCGGTCTGTCTTGTTCGTGATAATTAAGACTGAAATAACGAAAAAAATCTTTCTACGTCGCGAGCTAAGATCAAACCTTCGAACGGTTTTGTTGACGGTCGAGCGCTGTAGCGACTACGCCACAGTGGCAAAATATATATAATATATATATATATATATATACGGCAATAGTAATAGAACCTTTATTTCTTTGACATACAATTTTTAACGTAGTATTATAATTGTAAATTAAGACGAACGTTCAGCAAGGATTTCCTCCGAATTTTTATGTTCAGTTCCCATCTGATTCTATTTCAGTATTTTTCTTCGATTTGTACTGTCATGTTTAACAATAGTCTCCATCTTATTCGTCTTCATATATATATATATATATATATATATATATATATATATATATATACGTGTTTGTTAACGACAACGAAAGATGCCGTTAGATGATGGAACATTTTCACTCCTCTACAGTAATGTTAGGTAATAAATGATGGTAATTATTTTTCTTTATTTTTATCTGATTGTGCAATAGTGGTTGTTACTACCGATATTATAGCAGTATTTAAAATAAAATCGTTCGTTCAAATCAGATTGTAAGATCGGTCGTGAATCATCTTCCAAAGGTAAAATACTGTGACGTTCGTAGTCACCTAGGAGCACGCATGTGCGCGCATAACTTCAGTGTTGGTTTATTTACGTACGGTCGGAGGAGCAGTATTATTACGTTCGGCATATAAATTGAAATACTAGAATGTGGAATGTCGCTTTTTCGGGATCGGCGGAAAAACTACGATAGCCGGAGATTACTCACGTTATATTTTTAGTTCTATATCGAAGAAAGACGATGCATAGATTTTCTAGAGGCGTGTATCATCATCAGTTGCTGGATATTGATTGTAACTGAAAAGCAGTCTGTCACACGATGTTATATATATATATATATATATATATATATATATATATATATATATGTATACATTATACATATATATATACGCCATTTATGTTCGGGGATATGCTTCAGTATGGCCGAATAATAAACTTTTAAATCTTCGCTTTGAATTAACAACCAGCCCATCGACTACTATTGTAACTATCTTAACTCTTGACGCGTCTAATTCTTTTTCATTTTTTTGTTTTGTTATCATTTTTAATCTGTAATCTTAGTACGGTTAAGAACATGCGTCTGAAGATAGCTAGCGACTGGAAACAACCATCTTACGCTATCTGTCGTTATATCGACAGCACTGCCAAGTTTCAGTTGTTGTTTTAGCTCCGTACCTCATTATTAGTATTATTATTTCGATTATATACGGTTATGTGTTATGCACACTTATACACGCGCATTATATATGTATATATATATATATACGTATGTATGTTATGTACCTGCGATTGTAGTTGTGATGTGTACAAACAGGTTGTATATAAGTATATATATCAACGCGAATGTGTTGTACGGGAAAAATTGTTTAAAATTAATTAAAAAATTTGAATACGTTTTTCGCGAATAGTTAAGTAATAAAATTATTCGAAAAAGTGCTATAATTTTTTTCTTCGAATCGGTATTTCCGAATCGATCTTATTTTAAAAATTTACAGAAATTTATGATTTATTTTTTAATTTTTTAAATTAATTACGAAATTGGGTGGGGGCGACGATAAAGTAGACACGGTATTTATAATGAAAAAATATGAATATTTTTTATAATATTCCCGCTTCGAACGTATTCGATGATTTTAATATTTGAACCGTTTTCAAATTGTGTTGTCATTAATTTTACAAAATTTGATAAATCGTCATCAGTGTATTAGCACCATGTACCAATCGCTTCCATCCAAACCTGCGCAAGTTTTCTCCTTAATTCCGAATATCTTTTAACTAAATTTTTTTCCTGGTCTACCAAATGTAGCGGTTTCCCCGTTATTTTAACTTCGATAACATCCTTCAGGATATTTCGATTCACTTGACTTAGTCACTTTTGTAATATAATTCTTTTTTTTTTCAATCTTTCTAGTACTAACCTGTTGTTCATATATATATATATAGTATGTATTAGATTAAATTAAATGCAGTATTTTCGATATAGATATTTCGAAATTATAAATTTTAAATATTTCGATAACCGGCGAGAGAAAACAAAACTCATAAAATACAATAAATTTTTATTTATTTATTTGTCTTTTAATTAACAACCCCCCTCCACGGCTTCTGAAATTTTGTAAACCGATTTCCTCGAAATGTTATTATGTTCCGCAGAAATTACTTTCCGATACTTGAAAAAAAATTTAAATCTTATACAGTATCGATTTAGTATACGTCGACGAGAGAAATCGTTAGTCGATTCTTTCTTTAATTATTTCAGTCACAATCACTATATGGTAGATGAAATTTTGATGCTGACGCAATTTTTTTATTTTTTTATTTTCACGTCGACCCCCAAATGTTTCAATTTTAAACGTATTCATATAAATACATCGAAACAGTGTTCACCTAGCGATATTGTGTAATAAACACCGGAATAAAATTTCTAAATTGTTTGCGGACATTTTTCTAATGCGCGACTGAAACGGTTAAGATTTTGCGGCGACAAAATAAAATCTGCTCCAGCTTCTTTTCGGTTGCGGTTGATTTTGGAACGTCTACGTCGTCTTTTAAGGTATTTTACGATTTGTCTGTTTCGACCGCACGTGCATACCCCTCGGTGCGGTCGTATTCCATCTTCCGCTCGACCGGTGCAACTAATTTTAACCCTTTACGGTTTTCGTTGAAATGCTTCGTTAATTTAATTTGTTTTATTTTGTTTTATTTTGACATTTATTTTCATAATCCTTATCATAGACGAACTGGCGTAGATTCTGGCGGAAAAATTTTCGAAAACCAGTTTTTCTCTCAGAAATTATTTTATTTACGATACACATTTTAAATATAATCGCGTCGTCCGAAGAAGCGATACGAATATCGATGGTTGAAGAAAAAAAAATCCATTCAGAAATTCGTGACTAGAAATTTGAAGATTATTTTAGTAGCGCGGGGTAGGTAGGTAACAAATTATTGAACATGGAAAAATAATGAAACCGGTTCTGGTTATAACTCCGTATAATTAATTCCAGTTGTGTAATTGGCGTATATTATATATATGGTGTGTGTGCATGTGTGTATTCGCGTATAGTACTAAAAACATGAGCGATCGATGTCTGCAATTTTCATATTTAATATATTTTGCAAGAGTAAAACACGGTCTTTAGGCTATAGTGACGTTGTGTATTAAGTAAATTAGTAAGCACATCGATATTAGATCTTTAAATCTGCACGATAATTATAAATCTTCGGATATTCCTTACGTTATTATTATTATTATTATTATTATTATTATTATTATTATTAAGTGGAAACTTCATATTTCGGCAAAGTCCGAAAACGGCATAAAGATGGTTATCTTGCAAATTCTTTTGCTATCTCGAATGCGTATATACATACATGTGGACGTTGTATTTACATAAGTCTTTTTTATGATAAAGCTTAGATACGTGTTATTTTAATTTGACGGCAACTATTTGATTTTCAATTTTCCACATCTGCCTCATTTGCACTTTGGCAGTCATGTTTGAGTGTGTGTACTACACGCAAAAGCGTGTAATTTTTCTGTACATACGATTTATTATATTGTGTCAGCGCGATTGATGCTAGCTTACGTATGAAGTTATCATAATACATTTCGTATATGAAACAGTAAACTTTGATTTAATTTAATTTAATCCGATTATTGCCGTTTATTACTTCTTAGAAAGAACTTACAAATAAAACAGTTTAACGGAGTGAATTCTCGACGTATATATAGGAAATGTAACAATAATGTTACATTTTCGAATGAATATTTAAAAATAAATCCTTTTTGTATAAAATCGATATCGTAATATCTTAACGTGCGAATAAATTACGAATAGTATATTAAAATAGTTTAACGTAAATATGAAAAATATATTAAGATATACTATATATAATGATGATTATTTTCTTCTAAATATACATATAATTTTATCATATAATTAAGGTACGATCTTAATTGTTAAATTAAATATGTACCAATTATAAGGCGAAGTGTTTAAAAACTAATTCCTATTTGAGATACAAGTCCAATTACTTAACCCAATAAATATATATATATATATATATATATATATATATATATATATATATATATATTTCTATTTTAGTTATTTTCGCAATATTATATAACTCGTTTTGTATATGTAAAAAAATCATTATAGAATTAAAAGATTATATAGGATTATTTATATACAAAAATTGTTCTATTTTGTCTAAATTACAACTATAAATCAACGTTACATACTATGTCCGTGTTATATTGTAATCCATTTTACGTTTAAGGGTACTTGTAAATGTATTTGTTATATTCTACAAAATTAACGATTTGATTTAATCATTATTATTATTATTATTATTAAATGGTGGAAATACCAGGACGCGTGGAGAATATAAATGGTCAATGCAACATTTTAACAAAACTAGAATGAGACTGCAAGCAGTTTATACCGATAGAATTTAATGTACTACCTCGGAAACTAAAAGCAGACTTAATTAATTAATTATAAGCGAAGACGGAGGAATTTATTAATTAAATATTGACGGATTATTTCGGTGACTAAATCTTGTAATGCTCAAAATTCAAATTTGTTAGTATTTAATTTTTCGTTATTAATATTATTATTATTATTATTATTAGTTAGATTTCATAATTCTATTAAAGGCTATACAATCTGAATTATCTCATTCTTTCAGACTGCGTTTACGTTTGTATAGATTTTAAAGCCAAAATTGTAGATAGGTACAGTTCGTGAGAATATGTTCGTGTACGCGCATACGAATGAAGTGTTTATATGTTTAACGTGTTCGCGTATGTGTATATATGAATTTGTACGATTTTTTGTATACCAAAAGAAGATGCTGATGCGTATATAATAGCATTAATGCATACGTAAGCTTATTCATTTGTACGTGTGTGTATCTACGGTTACTTAAATTGTTTTTTTTTTTTTTGTGGTATGGTTATTTTTCACTCGCATTGTGTTTATTGTAATTTGATTTTTATAGAATATAATTAACTAATTAAATAATTTATTAAGGAACTTTTGTTTACAGCTTATACCCACCAAGGTTTGTAAAATGAGTCCATTTTAACTTATTTACCGGGGCTCGTTTATGCGCATATTCGGTCTATTTTATTCCACGTATGTAAACTTTTAATGAAATGTGATATTAATCAGTTGAAATTGAATTGAATTATTATTATATGCTTATTATTATTATTATTAAAAGTTGAATATATTGGAGAGTAGTGATTTTATTAATTAATTATAAACAAACAAAATAAAACACAATCGCTAAAAGTTTTTTAATCGCGAAGCTTTCGACAGTTACGTTATTTTCAAGCGCGAACTAAAATGATTACATCTTTTTTGTATATATGAAAAACCGGAAATGTTTATATAACGACAACTTAAAATTTGATATACATATTTCACTAGCCGAACGTAATTTCAATTTTAGATTAATTTACAATAAATTTCATTTATAAAACAGATTTTTGAATAAATTCTTCATCAAAATTGGTAAATATCTCCCAAACCTGGTTCAGGTTCTATTAAAAGTTGAATATACTCTCTCCAATATATTCAACTTTTAATAGAACCTGAACCAGGTTTGGGAGATATTTACCAATTTTGATGAAGAATTTATTCAAAAATCTGTTTTATAAATGAAATTTATTGTAAATTAATCTAAAATTGAAATTACGTTCGGCTAGTGAAATATGTATATCAAATTTTAAGTTGTCGTTATATAAACATTTCCAGTTTTTCATATTTACAAAAAAGATGTAATCATTTTAGTTCGCGCTTGAAAATAACGTAACTGTCGAAAAGCTTCGCTATTAAAAAACTTTTAGCGATTGTGTTTTATTTTGTTTGTTTATAATTAATTATTATTATTAGGCAAGACTTTGTTTTAAATTATTGCAAAAATATTTTTAAAATTATATTTTAATTCGGTGTATATAAAATTCGATGATTACGTTTAACGCTCTTTTCAACACATGTCTATATTTATATATATATATTTACACCTATCGATCCATTCGTGTCACCTACTTGAAAGACAAACCTTGCCATCCCTAATACCGATCTTGCAGCATACCGCTTCGAGAACTAAAACATATCTGAACAGAAAATCAATAAATTCCTTTCTCAATAAAGCATCTTTTCAACATACTATACGGATGGATCAAAAAATGAAGATGGCTGTGGCTGCGCTGTCGTGTATAATGATGACATAGTCGATTACCCAATTTCACCGTACTATAGTGTCCTATCGTGTGAACTATTTGCAATTCTGCACGCTATATTAATTGCATCTTTTAAAAATGGGCGGGAAATTGTCAAACAGATTCATATTCGATCAAACAGCTGAATGAAAATTCCAGATGCATGCATTCATTGATTGTGAAAATTAATTCTACAATCAGTAAGCAAAATACCCATGTACTTTGGATTCCTGGACGTATATCGAAGGAATATTCTTCTTATCGTATATTCATCGGTTATATATAATTACACAAAATTCCCATCATAAGTTTAATTTTAAATTTGTTATACGGCTCCGTCGTTAAGATTGCGAACATCGTCTAATGTTAAACCTACAGGTGCAAATTCACTTCTAATACATGCTGCATTGTTTGTCTTGGATTTCCGCACTAGCACGCAGTAGTTGTCGTTATACCCCATTTGTGCATTCGGTATCCGCATCTTCCCTGCCCGGTCCAAATTCTATCGAGTGTCTTCCATAGTTTCCTAGATAAATCCATTCCTTTAATTTCATTCTTCGGGTCGACAACTAAATTGGAATTTGTTATATGTTCTAAATTCCTTTCCCATGTTATTTTCCATTTATTACTCTTTCATATCTTCTGCTAATAATTCATACATTGTCCAACTTAATGAAATACTTTTACCCTAAAACGGAATAATAGACTCCGTGCTTTTAGCCTTTGTAGCGGTACATGGCACGGAAGATTTAAAAAAAGAAAAAAATTGTACATAGCTCATCATTATGATCAACAATTACTGTGCGGCGGATTTTACGTGTATAATCGAGCCTGGGGTTAAAATAAGTTGTTCAATTTTAAATCGGACGTGATCAAAAATTATTATTATTATTAAATATTATTACGCCCACGCCGATTTATTAATACTCCGGATCAATGTTTGAATTTTCATGATTTTCTACGTAGATTTTATATTTCCGTGCAAAAATGGAAGCGGTAAACAGACATACTTAAAATGGAAGACTCTCTTACCGTCTGACGGTTACAATAGTAGTAGTAGTAGTAGTACCATTGTTCGAGGCTAAAGAAACAGTAATGATGTCGATAATAGAAGGGTACGACCTTCTGTAATAGGCATTTATCCGGTTCATTTCTTACGGAATGACCGAGTATATCTTTTTCTTGTTGCATTGTTAGAAAATTGCTGAATCATCCGGAATTAATAGTGTAGAATTCTTATCTGGATATAGTAATCGGTTATTATAAATTATTAACTTTAGACGGTAATAATAAAACATAAACGGTGCGCACCATACCGAATGACTATGATACACGTCCGATCGAAATTCTGCATCGTTATTAATCTATTTACACTGTGGTTTCTTCATTCGTGAGGTCCCGTCTTGGGCAAGTCGTTTAATTTTCTTAAATAACCATTTGTTTTGATCATCTAAATCATTTAAAGATGGACAATGTACCTTTCTGAACGGATACCCCTTTTCCGGATCAATCTACGTATGATATCCACCTATTAATCTAATCTATCTGAATACCCATCTATATCTATCTATTCATCTATTCATATATATATATATATATATTTGTTTTTTCAAACGAGTTTATGTATATATATATATATATATATATATATATATATATATATATATATATATATATGTGTAAAGATAATAGAGGAATAAACCTAGTTTTGTAGAATGATTAAAAAAAGTCTAATTTTATGGTCCACCTTGAAAGGATGTAGTTAGAAAGATTAATCGAAGAGTTTTAAACTCGACACGAGAATAGGTAGAATTTTTTCAATCACTACGAAATAATGTAGGTGATGACGGCCTAGATTATTATTTGATCAATGGACGCGAATTGATCTGGTTTCGATATGGACCAAGATTTGATCGACCGCTGTAACGGTATTAGCGATGAGCTTTTATACGGAAAGATTTAGTTTAAAAATGTAGAAGCTAAAAGTATTTGACGAACCGAGAGTGATACGCTATGCTCTCGAACGGTTAATTATCGTAAAGTCGCGCCAAGACGCGTACCATCGATTGAAAAAAAAAAAAGAAGCCAGCTGTGTAACCTTCATTATTGTACGAACTTACACGAGGGGTGGAGTATCTGAAACCATTGGAGCCGCGTGATAGAAATTTTAAATAAAACGAAGATAATAGATAAATATTAAAAAAGAACAAATGAAATGTGGAGAGAAAAGAAGATATACGAGTAGCAGATGGCCTGAATTGATAAAAAAGTAAGAATTGTAAGACGAAGGAAATGATGAAATTCTTCGAAGAAAAACGAATATAAGGCATATCGCACGAGGGCAGTTTAAAGCTATCATCGTCATATTGTTCGTTACCGAACGTCCTGACTAGCCATTGTACGTTTAACGTACAAAATGAGCTAGCATTTAAGATACTATTTATACGCGACGCAGATAATTATGATGTTATACGGAGTGGGGTGCTATTGCTTCCTACGCGATAATTAAAAATTACGTAATGATGAAAAACTAGTTTCAAGTAAACAAATTTTAACACCTAAATTCCGTTTAATTTTAATAAGCACGTAATGGGCTAATTCGTATTCGAACGCCGTAAAAATTGCCCAAATTACATGATTATCGTTATTGTAATTATTACGCTGTTTATTTATAATTATTGCAACACTATTATTTATAATAAAGTACGGCTTTTAAAACGGCTTATTTGAAAATCGATCATTTTCGTCTTAATATAGCCCCGGTAATAAAATATTACTTTAACCAGAAGATGCGACCTAAAATCGAAGCGAGCTTTACGTGAATTTATCTTAGCGTAACGAAGATAGGTGAACGTCCGGATTATAAGAAGCGCCAGATAAGATGAAATTCCCGTGAAAGCGGAATGTACAGACCGACCGACGAGTGGGAAGCCTTTTTTGGGGGATCGTAAGTAATTTGGATGAATTTCGAATCGAGAAAGAATATTTAGCGGTTATTAGTCGACTCTCCTGTAATCTAATTAAGGTGGAAACCGTATCGTGCGACATAAAGAATAGGTATATTTTCTAAAGTAAGGTTCACCTGACCTGTTTTATATATATATCTATATATAATATATATCTATATCTATATATATACACGTATTTAATGCGCATGTATGTGAATATAAATAAAATGTGTTCATATATATATAATAAAACACGCTTACATATATACATAATACGCGTATGTATGTATATTTGTATGTATATGTATGTGGTATATGTAGGTGTGTTTGAGTGTCTGTAAGGTATAAATAATACATCATCGGCCCCGTTAAAAAAGAATTAACATCGTTAAAAGGGAAAAATAAATAACGCCTTAATTATCGATCGGTTACATTTTATAAGGTTATAAGGGACCGATTGCTATTTACTTTTAATTCGTCAGAAATTTTATCACTTTTTTTATTATACCTGTTCGTCTTCCGTTAATTCTGCGGGTGTTTTCTTAATTCATCCGATTTTTTTTTTTTTAGTGCCCATTCTCATCGTCTCATGGTGCAGTTCGTTTATTACTAATCTCGGAATGTGTGGGTTGTTCTCTCTCATAGGTGACAAATTTGGACGAGTGCTTCTCGTTAACTATCATAATCAGCAAACAGTTATGACGATCGTCGGTGAGAACAGCTAGTGTATCTCTAGTATAGTGGTCATTTTATTTTTGCTAATTTTCCTTTCACGTATAGAGTACTCGGATTCTTTAAATACACAACACACACACACACACGTATCACATATGTATCTATAAATCTGTTTCATGATTTTATGTTCATTTAACGATATAGAAATTGACCCGTCGCAGTATGAAGAAACTCAACTATGCTCCCAGGTAAAGCAGAGATACAAGACGTATATATATATCCGTAGACTATGCTTTGTTTTATTTCTTTACTCGCGCATTTTTTCGGTTATCACAGGCAACGAGTTGCAGAAAAAACCGATATATAACTGACGAACGTATCGAATGAGTCTTATCGATATAATGAGGATAACATTTTAGCTTAATAAGTCTTTTTTATATCCTCGATCGTAACGTTGTTAAATTCTCGACTGGGAAGAAGGTGTGTGTGAGAACCAAGCCGTGCAGATTGATGACCTTACAATCGAAGTTTCTTTCTGTTCACCCGATCCAAAATCAAATCGTCGAGGCTACATAATTGCGCATTTCGTATTGATTTTTGTATAGAAATAAAAAAATTATCTAAAAAACTTAGACATTTTAACTAAATTCCATACAAACTTTTTTTTAATTTTTACGCGTGTGTATATAACACACACACACACATATATATATATATATTAATAATAATTCTACCTATGTGTATAAACGTGGTTTGACGGCTGGTGATATATATATATATATATATATATATATATATCTGTATACATGTAATATATATCCATCCGTTACTTCGTTGACACGCCTAACGCAACAAAACGTGGTTTGATAGACGTATGTTGGTATACATATTGTGTGTGTGTGCGTATATTATGCATATATACATACACATATATACATACACATATATACATATATATATATATATATACATATATATATATATTTATTTGTAACGTTTTTGTATTGCTTGAAAATTATGTTAAAGTCGAAAAACTTTACATAAATAAAATTAATTTTATAGTGATTAACATTGTTTTTATTTTATTTTGTTATATATATATATATCCGTCTGTTATTTCCGCTCGCTCGTTTTGAGCCTAAACTCCCCATATAAACCGCGCCAATAGAAGTTTCACTTCAAAAATTTACGAATGCTAAGTCTTACCGTGTGCCATTCTAAAAGTATATAAACATAATAGAATTAAGCCTAGGTTATTTTTATCATATTTAGATGGTTTATTTCGATTATTTTTATTTATACAATTACTTCTAAACATCTACACGTGTGATATGCGTATATATGTGATCATATGTTCATGTGTGCGCATTACCTATAGTCTCTGCCGCATGATTACCTTTGTTTTCATTGTAGGTCTTTAATTTACTTTTTTCTTAAAAACCGAATATTTTGAATTTTATTTTATTATGATACAACGCTACTAGTGATAAGATAAATGTATCAACATTAAAAATATGCTTATCTTACTATTTAAATAAAGTTCTTTCTTAGTTCTTCTATTCTACTGGCAGTTTCTAAATATGGCTATTGTTTATTTTTTAGCTGATGAAAAAATTATTATATATATATATATATATATACAAAACGTTAATACGAATTGAGTTATTTAGTCGCAAATGTGCCAAAAAAATTTTAAAACCACTTTAAAGTTTTAAAATTGTTCGACTGACAAGTAACTTTCCAAAGGTCTCGTACGCGGGCATATATAGAGCGACATGCCCGAAGCGGTGAAAGTAACACGGTTTAAATGTATTGCCGTTGAACTATTATGCGACAGTGACTAGTCCGTTGGATTAAAGTCAAAAACATACCGGTCAACTACGAAACATTAAGAACAAACGCTACATGTAAAATGTTGCGCACTTTACGGTGTACGACCGTCTCTAATATGAACGTATTAGCGCATAAATGACAGTCCCGCTACCCTAGTCGTACGAGCTATTTAAGTTGATACGGGTAATCTCCGAAAACTGAAAATGGCTAGTCGTTATCGATAGCGTATATTCGTCCAGGAAGATCGTGCTGCTATAAGATTATAGATTTAACTTCGTTCATCGAATCTGGCTTTCAGAAATGTCTGAAAACATCCGCAACCTTTAACATGATACATACGGTACAGTCTGTCGAGATGGTTTACTCATAAAAATAGCTTAGCCAGTTCCTAGCCGAAAATCGTGACGCTATTTAGAAATATGTTGCTTGACAGAAAATTCGAGGTGTATACGGTTAATGATCACAGTAGATGACGTGACATAAATAATGACTTTCCACAAGGTTCTGTGTCGGGACCACTTTAATTTAACTTATATATATATACGCGATCTCTACAGATCCTCAAAGCGGAGAAATTCCAGTACGTATATGACATAGCACTTGCAACTCCAAGGAAACACTAAAAAATGGTGAACTCACAAAGGATTTAGACAGTTTGGATGAATACTGTGCTAAATGGTGACTCAGGTTAAACCTGTTAAAAACAGAAACATCGGTGTTCCACATCAATTCACAGGTGGCAAAAACTAACATACACGTTTTTCCTTTTAACTCGACGCCAAAATACCAAAGCGTCGTCCTCGATCGAACTCTCACATACAAAGAGAACTCGGAAAAAATATCTCAAAAAGTGAAGACAAGAGTGAACCTATCGCTTGCCTCGCAGATACAGTATGGTGAAGGAAGACAGAACTCCTCAGGACTGCTACACTGGGTGTTTTCAGCGGCAGAATACTGCTGACCAGTTTGGTTGTCTAGCTCGCATGCTAAGAGGAATTTGTAGTAAAGGTTATAATTTCATTAACTTTAATGTATTTTGAATTTAACTTAAGCGCGAAATTGATCGGATAAATAAATACAAATACCGTATACATTTCGAGTCACCGGGACATAAACCAGTTTCAAGACTGAAAGACGTCGGTATCGATTCAGACCTAACGTCGTCGTAAAGTCGGATAAACGATTTATTTAAGCGACAAATTTCCGCCGTTAACAACTAGGAATTACCGCTCAACGAAGATTTATCTTATATATTCTAGGACAATATCGATTGCAACGACTTTTGACAATTTTCTGATATTTGTGAATTGTAATTTTAAATTAATATTTTTGGCTTTATGTTTTACATATTTTTAAAATATTCACTTGATAATGGCCTAACAGCAGAAAAGGCTTGTGATTTTTCATTTTAAAAATCAATTGTTTATATATTTTTTTAAGCGTCATTCACCTATCTTATCATTGCCTATTATTTTTATCGTGTTAATTATAACTTGAAAACGAAAATATTTGTTAGCTGTTAATAATTATATAATTTTCACAAGTAACTTTATGGATACATTTTTAAAACAAATCACTACATCCATATATATATATATATATATATATATATATATATATATATATATATATATGTGTGTGTGTGTGTGTGTGTGTATGTATATAACATCTTGTTTTTCGTATTCCTGAAAGAAGAATAGTAACGAAACTAATAATCGGATTAGAAGAGAATTCGAAAGATTACGATCGGATAACTTTTAACTTTCGTTTATTTTGGTCCTTATGTTATTTTTTTTTAATCCAAATGGATATGACAGATTATTCTTTTGTATGGACAAGAAAAACAGATTAGCTACCTACTGCGTTTTTATTTCGTTACTATTTACTTAAAGGGACCGTTCCAATGATAAAAACTTTTCTGAAAAAAAGGCTGAGCTTTTAAAAAAGGGTCCGTCCGGTTATCGTCCGGATTTCGGCGAAAAATAGGAGAGACAAATAACATCCCGCTGAGAAGTAGAATGAGCCGAACGGTTATGTTGAAAAGGTTTTTTAGCAGGTTTTTTTCTTTCAATAACCCTTAACTTAATGATGAAGAGTTTATATATAATGAAGCTGTTTTTAAAATGAAAAGGTTTTCTACATGTATCATGTTTCCTGCGTGGTATATGAAATTTTAATTATAACAAAATTGTATACTCTCCCGGTTGACGGGAAATATTTCAATTTGAAAACTATTTTTGTAAAATCATCAAAAATTATCTAGAGACGTCTAAACAACCTGTAATCAGTAACGCGTATAAAATTTATCAGTTTTTCGTCAGCATTTGTTAGTGTGACCGAAAAGATTAACATAAAAGAAGGAAAAAGCATTTCTCGTACGGCTGAACTCTTTCATTCGGCGCATCATACGTACAAAATTGATTCTTCGCGCGATACAAAACACACAACTGAAATTGGTAACGAAATATCTTAAAAATGGCCCAACTACAAAACAGATGACGATTATATATACATATATATATATATATATATATATATATATATATATATATATATATATATATATATAATATACATATATTGCGTATATTTTTATTTATACGTATATAATAAAAAATATTGTCAAATATACTTTGTAAATAAACGCTAACTTATTATATAGTTTAACAATCACATAATCGGCAGTGACGTCAATGGTATATATAATATATAATATATATATATGTATGTATATAAAATTAATAGAGATATGATTATAAGAACATTGGAAATGACTGAATTATAGATTCCGTTAACGTATAATTCGTTATGTTGCTATATATATATATATATATATATATATATATATATATATATATATATATATATATATATTGTATAAAATATAGTGTGTGTGCGTGTTTGTTGTCTACACACAGAAATAGATGATCGGGACTTTTTTGAAAAACTCAATATTTAACCCAACATAATTCGTATGTTTTATTAATTCTTCGTGTAAGTCGATTTCTTCCGATACACACGGTAGACGACACGCACGCGCAGAAATAACGCCAATACCGACACATCGCACGAGCATGTTTTTATAAATCATTAACCCGGGTATTATTAATTTCTTTAATTTCCGATTATAAAAAATCATTTATACGTTAAAAACTGAATGAATTATCCTCGTTCGCGTGTTAATTTTAGCTGCGTGTAGTTTGAATATTACTCTATCGGTCATTATTTCGTTTATTTAATTATGTACATATTAATTAATTAATTTATTTATTTATTCGTTTATGTATTTATAGTTCAACACTGTTCCCGATACGTATTAGACAAAGAAAGAATTTTGCTGTTAGTAGACGTTCGGTAACGTACATGGTATCCCGATGAATTTATTGATTTAATTTATATTTACTCGTGATTTAATTTATTTAGTAAATTTTTCGGACTAAGTGAATGTACATAATCGTATTTAACTGAATAAATAAATTTGTCTAAACGGGTACCTATGCAAAAACTATAAGACATCTTTTTAATTATGTATACTATATTTGAAGAAGTGTAGAAGAAAATTTACGATTTTAGAATATATATATATATATATATATAATCTTTATAATCAGGAATGAGTATTAAACTGGTTGTATGTTAAACGTCACGCGCGGCAGATTTTATAGATAAATCTTCTTCTTCTGTAACGTTGGAATATGTCGAATACCTTTCTTCTGGTTTATCCGTTCAGATTCGGTTTAAACACTTTTTTTCTTTTCTATTTCTGTATTCTCTATATATGTGTATACATGTACATTATATATGTATATATATGTGTGTTAAACTTATCTATATAATATTATTTTTCCTTTGGAAGGAACATACCAACTGGTAATTTGATCTGTCGATTCATCAGCAAAAGGACTATTAAAAAAACGGATTTTATTTATATTATATTATATTTTCATCTTGGGTTTGTTTTTTATTTTTTTATTTTATTTTTATGGAGCCCTTGTAAATATGCATCTCTTGTTGTTGTCAAGATGTGTCACTTCACCAGCACGGTACGTACAGTATAATTTTCTTCATCGGATCTTTCGTTGGTGTGCCAGAATTGTATCTATTATTTCGGTTGGCAGGATGTACGGTAGTTTTTCCAGTGCATATTTAGAGGAATTTTCGAATCTTTTAAATATTCCTCTTGTTCTTCTGCTGCTAGATTCACCATTTCGATTTTATCAATTTCGAATTTCTTAATTCTAATCAATAAAATACTTAGAACCGTGTAACTATTGATATAGACATGTATACACGCATATATATATATATATATATATATATATATATATATATATATATATATATATATATATGTATGTGTATTTATGTGAATGTATATGTTTAATATTTTTACCGGAGTTTTTGCTACACGTACATTAATAGGCATTTAAACGTACAAGATATATAGATGTATTAAATGTACATGTATAGATGCTATTTATTTACACTACTGTATATTATGTATTCCGATTTGATGGATGTTTTACTGAAACTATTAAAAATTTATAATATCTCGCGTTCCCATTTATATAAATACACCTTCATGTTCCGTTTCGAATACTTTTATGCATGAGGTCTCTTTTGTTAATCTAGATTCATTTTATAGTATAGTTCAGTCCAAAATTGAAAGGAATTCATTATAATTAGTAGTAATGCAGTGACGAATATATCTATATATATATATATAATTAATATTCCTCCGACTGTAGCGGTAAAACTTTCGCTTTTGTTCGAACAAATATTTGTTATTGTAAAATGTATATTTGGTAATCCGTTTAATTTAGTTTTCTAAAGGGCACACCAGCTGGAGAAAGACAAATGGCAAACCACTCAGTTTGGCTTGCCCTTGAAGCGACGACCGTTTAGTTTCCTATTCGTATTACGAATTCTAGTTATATACCAGTTGTACTTGGATTGTTTTATCCAGTCTCCCCGTCCATCATTTCTCAAATTGCTACTAGAATTTCTTACAACACGGTCCGTTAAAAAGAAAAAAAAACATGAAGCGCTTTTATAGATGGTTTCAATTTAATATTGGCACGATGATTTTAAGGAACCATCTTTTTCTTTAACGAGATAACTCTCGACATCTTCGAAGGCTATATATAATCCGTTATTTTCGATGAAATATTTAATCGGAAAAATCATCATCCGATATCGCCGGAAAATTTTCTTCGCGATGACGAGACGGTCTATTCGCTTTTCCATTTGATACGTATGCCGAATTCACCGTCGTTATTCCTTCGTACGGTCTGCCGGGATACAACGTGTAAGATTGCGTTTGGGCGGGGGGAGATGTTAAAACTAAAAATTCGTGAAAAAAAAAGGAGTATGTCGTTAACTCCTTAGAAGGACGTTCCGAGAGTGTGGCGCAAAAGAATTAACGATTGACGTAGATTTACCAGTCTGTTCTTAATTAATTCCTTCAGAGATTGTATAAAATTCTAATACCAACTCTCGGCTCGCACATTTTCTCCGATTATTAAACGCGGACCAGTCTTATTTATTATCGCCGGCTAAATTTGAAAGACAATCCTTTTTTTTCCCCTGTGTTTTTTTTTTTTTTAAGTTTTTCTTTTTTATTCTAGTACAGAACGAGGATCCACCTATTCCTTCTGCGGCGGATAATCCAAACCGCGATACTCCGGATTACTTCTAGTGTAACGTGTCGTTACTGCGTCGATTGCTGTTGTTTTGTCACCTTCAACTGGTTATAGTTTATTTTGACTGCGAAGCGACTGAAAAAGTACATCGAATCTTAAAGACGGTGTTGTCGGATAATAACGCGTTTGTAATGGGTAAACACATAAAGTTAAAACCGAAAGCATAACGAAAGAAAATTCAATTCGGTCCGATTCTTTTGTGTGAGAAACATTTTTATTTTTATTTTTAGAAAAAAGTCAACTAAAATAAACTACGACCGCAATATTAACAACTTTTGAAAAGACAGAGACGGATATTCGTGCGGTCGCTCAGTTCTAATCCCGGTCCTAGTCCTCGTCTTCTCGGTCCTTAGTTTTTCATTTGCATTTTTCAAATGACAACGGACTTTTAACGGACGTTTATTAAATCTCTCAGTACTTCGTTCTATATAATAATACACGGTTACATCGGTTCGAGCCGTTGTTTTGCTTATCATTATCATTATCATTATTATTATTATTGTGCAATGGTTTAATTTTTATTTTTTTCGAATAACTTAAGCGCGACCATCGTTCTTTGTTAAATACACACTGTTCGATTGCACGACCAAAAATTCGGAAAGAATCGAAACCGCAACATATTCTTGTCACCTGTTTCGAACAAACGCCTGTGTACCTGTTAAAATCGTTACCATAATAATAATAATAATAATAATAATAATTCAAATTCAAATTCAAATTTATCTCACATTATTAAGAACAACGTAATAATAGTAATAGTATCATGATTACTATTATCTTTTTAATAATCTCTCGACGAGCATTTTATGTTCGACACCATTTCGAAGTTTCGTATATTAATAAATATTTACAGATAAAATTAAAATATAATTGACGAAATAAATAAATACCTGGTTTACTAATTATCAAAATATATATATATATATATGTAAATAAATAATAATTAATAATAATCCCATAATCCGCTATCGAACACGGATAGAAGAAGAAGAAGTAGATATTTACAAAACATATAAACAGAATCATGAATACATGAATAATTGAATAGTGAAGAATGTTAAGTACCCTATATAAATATACCTTAACAGTTAACTTACTAATGTACAACGACATTTAATGTATATGTGATAAAATTTTAATTTAAAACTTAAAAAGTTTTAAACTTTTAAGTACAGGAAAAAATTAGAAAAAAAAGCACCCTGCAAGAAAACAATAAAAATAAATTATAATTAGAACTTAAGTAAAGAGGGAATAAATAGGAAAATAATTCTTAAACAAGTAATCTAATTCTGCGATGTTTGTATTTAGTGAGACTCGACATAATCGCCTATTTAATTAATGCGCTGTCATGCATTATACAATTATGGTAAAATTTACTAGATAATTTGTTTATATAAGTAAGTGTATCTAAAAGGTTGATAAAAATTCACATAATTTTAATGCAGGAACAGTCACTTTTGTCACCTGAAATTAGATACAGAATCAAAAGATGTACGTTTTACACACGCATAATATATATATGTACATATATATGTATACATATGTGAAGCTTTGATGAGAGGGGTAGAAGAGAGGGATAAAAAGGGGATAAGTGGGAAAGATCTCGTAAATTTGCACTCGAAAATTATTACACGTTTACAATAAGTAAAGATCAAATTACCGTTTTTATATATCTTACGAAGATTTACACATTGCGCAAATCTACAGTTCGTATACATCTTATCTTATAAAAACGAGCAATTCTTGTATACATACATACGTACATATATTATTTAGATTTATACTTGACTATTTGTCAAAACTGACATTATCGATTGTATTTCCGGGAATTTATGAAAATAAATTTTACAAGATTTAAATAGTTATAGTTATATATATAACGGTTCCCAACAGAATCCGTATCTAAATATATTTAAAAACATGAAAAAACAGATTTTACAAAAACAAACAAAACAAAACAAAACAAAAAACCGAGCAAAGCCAAGTACTTTTATATTACCTGTAAATCAAAAATCAATTTTACCAGTTATAAACGCATGGACACAAAATAAGGGTTTCCTTCGCGTTCTGGGGTCCAAATCTCGGGAGTCCCTTTTTTGTGATTTCGTTCTTATGATCGTCTCTTTCAATCCGATACGTTAAATCTAAACGGTACCACTTACCATCACGTACGCGGTAAAAAGCAGATTTCTAAACTTATTCAAACGATTAATACGATCGAACTGAAATTTTCAACGTATATATATATATATATATATATATATATATATATATATAAAATTGTAATTTCCAAAATTCTATGCCGAGCTGTACTCTGAGCCGAGATCTGAAATTTCACAATTTTTAACTTCTCTGCAGGCTCAAAAATTGTCAGAGTCGTTTCCGAAATGGCCAAAGTGTTATATATATATAAAATATAATATAATCGTCGGATTGTTACATTTATTTTTACATACAAAATGAACGAGCATTCGAGACACTAATTATATGCAACGCAGATGAGCACGTATATGATGTTCTACAGAGTGGAGTGCCACTGCCTTGTCCGTGATAATTAAGAGTTACGTAATGATGAAAAACTTTATTCGAACAGCCGTCGAGGTCATCAGTCAAACAATCTAGCAATTTCATATACACGTAGTGTATGAGCAGATATTTACAAATACTTTTATCTCTTTTTTTAATTCTTAGTGAATGTAGATTTTAGTAAGTTGTGTGATTATATACATACACGCTACATCTGTATGCATATGTTATATTATATATATATGATTTATTTTTATTTCAATAATGTACCCATTTAATGTACATAATAAACAAAACAGTGAATCTGATATTGTACTAATATCTACACAAGCCTCGTTATAATAAACGAAAAAAAAACAAAGATTTATAACTACTTCCTCGTAATACACATAACTTCAACCTAATCGAACGTACAGTTCGAAATTATGCGATCGTGAAAAACATGAACATTTGATTAGCTATTGTGTTATTGTTTATGTATAAAATTTTATATTGGCCATTTTTGATTATGTTGCTTACCATATTCGCTATCCGATTATTTTAAAAACAACTGATTTATTACTTTGCTAATTCTTGTAAATCGTATATCTAAACATACGTGGACGCCCGACAATTTTTATAAAAAATTTCCTGTAACATCGCAGGTTCTTTGTTAGACTAGCAGACACCGTGTCTAGCCCTTGTGACATCATCAACGGTGTACCACAAGGCTCGATTCTAAGTCCAACACTGTTTGACATCGCAATAAACTCTATTATTGAAGAAATATTTCCTTTAGTGTTCAAGTCCCTATTTGCTGACGACTTGACAATATTTGTCCGATGTAACGACTTCAGAACAGCCGAAACAGTCCTTCAAGAAGTCACTAATAAGCTCAATAACTGGTGAAAAGAAAATGGATTATCCTTTTCACCCGCAAGAACCAAAGCAATGCACTTCTGCCGTATTCGCCATTGTGCTCATCAGTTTAATATTGGTGTAAATAAAATATTAAATTCTACATCATCCGCCAAATATTTAAGTCTGATATTTGACGAAAAATTAAATTGGAGAATGCGCATCAACTACTTGAAAACCGAATGTTCTCGACAATTAAACCTTCTCAGGAACCTATCTCACACAACATATGGCGCAGACGAAACATCACTTTGAGAATATATCGCTCACTAATAAAATCTAAACGCTATTATGGTTTCCCGGCTTATTCATCGGCTAAGCAATCAGTATTAACATTATGAAATCCAATTCACCACTCAGCTCTAAGGCTAGTTTTAGTCGTTCTTTTCGGTCAACACCCATAAACAATGTGTTTTATGAAGCGCAAGAATATCCTCCAGAACTACACCAAGCCTACTTACCCCTAAAATTCCACATTTATATTCGTACAACTCCTAACCTCCTCATGCCCTTAATTTCTCTTCCGATCTTACTCGACCGTACTTAAAATCCATGCTCCGGTATAAAGTCAAATCCATCCTACACAATAAAATATGCACCACCTACCTTCTAAAACATCATCCTTTTCCCAGTACCGCCAATATCGTCTCATCCTTTATCCTTCGATACCTCTCTCCTGGATCTATGTTGTCCTACTTCTCGAAGTCGTCTACATTCCTCCTTTGAAGATTTAATGAAGGATTTCAATAATTACGACATCCTATACACGGACGCTGCCAAACGAGACAACTACTGCGGTTGCGCAGTTGTATATTCAAACAATGTTATTCGATTGTCGATGTGATTATTGAAGAACTAAAAAACAACGTTGTTATCTGCACCGATTCATTGAGTTCCATTACAAGTATTCGAAACAGTTTACACTGCTAACATCCTTTGGCAAAATCCATCTAAGCCAACGCATCGGAGTATACCGGAAAAATTATTCTCCTCTGGATTCCAGAGCATAACGACGTGCGATCTAACAACAGTGCAGATGCAGTCGCAAAAGAAGCGTGTCTAATATCGCCTATTCCAGCTATACCAATTTCAATAAAGGACTTCCTTCACACCATACGATCTAAATTATCCGACAGAGCGAACAAAAGGTTTTCGAATCTGCAGCAACACAACGTCAACTGGATAAAGTCAACTACATGTCAAAACTCAAACAGGAGAAACGAAGTAGTCCTGTGCCGTGTACGCTCAGGCCACACACTGCTTATTCACAAGCGCTTATTTACCAATAGTGACCAACCGAAATGTACCGCGTGCAATATTCCTTTAACTATTCCTCACTTGCTTATTACCTGTCCGCTATATTCCTACGGATGTACAACTGCAAACCTTCCAAACTCTCTCCCAAATATTTTACAGCATTCACCTACACCCGAATCTAGACTCCTTGCCTTCCTTCATTAGTCCAGAATCTACCCGTTAATATAAATTCCTCCCGTGCCTCTGACCTTAGTAGCGGTACACGGCAATCAACGAAGAAGAAGTAATATTTTTACATTTTATATTTTTTTTATATTTAATTTTTTTTGTACATTCGCTCGATAAAGTTTTTGTGATTTTTCATAAGGAAAAACATTTTACCGATTTTAATTCCTTTTTTTTTTTTGTTTATTAATTTTTCATTACATTCCAAACATTTCGAAGTAATTCATTAAGCGGTCTAGGGGAGGAATAACGATAATTTAATTATATCGGTTTATTAAAATATTTTTCCTAATAGACCAACTGGTATAATTCGAGTTTTTTATTTTGCAAGTTTTTGTTTGATGATTTAAAAAACGAAATATATTTCTTCGTATAAAAACGAGCCTAAATAAATTTTCCATTTTGTATCGATTCCAAGTAGGTACACAATCCTGATTTAAGTTGTTACGAATTTATAAATTTATAAAATATTAAGCGCGATATCTCGTATTTATTAATAAATTTTTATTTTGCTCGGGATACGATGAAAATTCCAATTTTTTTTCCATCTTGGACGATTTTTACTTCGGAGTCGGGTTAGAATTTTTCTTCTGTATTAGCGTCCACGCCTATTTACAAATATACTATGTAAGCATGTTCTTAATTTAATTCGATCTAAAAACAAAGAGATCTAGAATTTGCTTTTTCGACAATATTAAAGAGAAAGTATCTTTATATATATATATATATATAATTATTATATCCTAATTAACTTATATGAACAATTTTTTTGTGTGTTGAGGTTGTGAATACATAACTAATGTCCACGTTAACATAGTAATATAAGAGATAAAAAACAAGTACGTAGGGTAAGTGTAGAAGAACAAATATTACAATAGAGAGTAGACACGGAAAAGAGGTATGTAAATGTCCACAATTTAAAAAGTATAAATATCTACCTGGGTATATGGATAATTTTTTTTTTTATAGATTTAATATCTAATTAAAAATTTAAGATTTAAAATATCTATATTGTACAAATTGAAACAGAATATATTTTAGAAATAATTTATAATTCATTGCGGCATAGAATACGGCATTTCGATGCGGTGACAGATATGAGTAAACTATTAAAAACTGAGCACCTACCAAAAAAAATAATAATAATAATAATATACAATGAGGGGCCCTCTACACTAATAAACGGTCGGAGAGGAACAAGGAAAAAAACATTATACAGCTAGGAAGACAAAAACTAACAAAAGGAGCAAGGAGCAAATAAACTATTATATAGGAGAAATGAATACGTTATACGGGTAATATACAAGAAAACAACAGATTGTCAAAGTGAAAGTACTAGGGAAATAGAAAATGAACGTGAAAGCTTTGGTTAAGAGAAAATATAAACACAGTAAAGTAATCAAATAAATAACAGTGACGAGAACTATAGCGAAGTGCGCAAGTCTTACAAATACATATAAGAACATTACAAATAGCGATTGGATGAAGTATTCGTTTGAGTTTAGTTCTGAAGAATATCATACAGGATGTAGGTAGAAAGAAGTTATTTCTATTCAATTAATCCAGTACATAGTATTACTAGATTTAAAGAAAAACATGTATTTATTTACTGCAAGTGCCGGAATATTTAATTTAAGAATACAATATATTTTGTTAACAAAACGAGAACACAGTCACCCGTCCCATACAAGTCCTTAAGTATAGTACAACACAAGACACACACACACTAATTATAAGAACACAACTCGTGGTTTGCACCTATATTAACAATAATATATAACTACGCGGAAAATTAGAAATAATATACTACCACACGCAGTGGTGCACCCACCGGGGGGGGAGGTTACCCGGCTTAAATGTGTGGAAACAAGTGAAAGTTTTAATTTTCCTGTTAAACCGTATGAAAAACAAACTCGAAGTTTTAACTATAATTGGCCGAAAAATATCCTTGGCTAACTTAATCGATAGCTGAAGATAGCGTTTATTGATTGTACTGTTTACTTTTTGCGCCACCGACCGTTGGCTTCACGTCAAAACAAAATACTGAAAGTCTTGTAAATTGTTGAACATGATGCAAATTATTATCATAAAAGTGCATTCATCGATGCGAGTAATTTTAAAGATATAATGGCTGCAAATGCTCAGCCTATCCACCGATCTATTAACCAAGGCAGTAAGATGCAAGCTCTGGAAAACTGAAGAAAAATTATAGCAATAGTGGATATCGTCATTTTATACGGTAGACAGGGAATTGCTTTGCATGGACATCGCTGTTACGGTTGATTTAGAGAATCCGCTATTAGAAAACGAAGCATGGAATTTTTCGATTAATTTAAAATGCGTGATTAAGGTTATTATGATGGTGCAGCTGCCATGAGCACCAGGCAGAGCGGTGTTCAAGCGATTATATCTGAACAGTATACTTTGGCAATAATGTACATGGTATGTCACATTCTTTAAACCTGGCAATTTCACATTTGATAGATATTGCTCCCATTAGGAATTGTTTTAGAGTGGTTCCAAAAGTAGCTGCTTTCTTTAACTCACCTAAGCGCTTCGAAGTATAGATGAAACACGTGACGGGGTCTTTTTTAAGGACCCACCAAAAGACAACTAAAAGCACTGCACCGAATAAGATGGGTGGAGAGACATAATGTCATTATAATCTTTGTAGACTTATTCCATAATATTGCAGCTGCGCTAGAAGAGATATTATACTAGTATATTAATCGATGCAACTACCTTAAGCGATTCCATCCAGCGAGGGGCATTTATTATACGTTACTTTGCGCTAAAAAAATACCGAGCTACATTTTGCCTTTGAGTGAATCGTTGCAAAAGAAGGATTTTGATTTGGCAGGAGCTGTTGATTTGATAAAATTCGTCATAAAACTAGTTCAAGGAGAGCGAAAAAATGCTGTTTTCTGTTTTCATACAATATTCGAAGCAGCTCAAAAGATTGTTGCTACTTTATAACCATTGCAATATCTCGAATAGCTTCATAACAAGCAGCAAGAAGCAACATTGAATGCGAAACTCCAGAACAGTACTATCGATACAAAGAAATACTCTGCTGTTTTTCCTGCTTGTTACCAACCGGAGAAGCCCTCACTGAGCAAAGAAACACGTAGTTCTTACAGGTATGCGAATTTTATTCAAATTACTTGCCTTTTGCAACAAATTCGACACTTAGCTCGCAAATTGAATCGTGGTACTTAAAATTCGACAAAGTTCCTAAAAAGGCGAATATTGCTTTGAGTCTGTGCGACGATATTACCTTCACGCACGTCTGCATTTTTCTGAAGATGCTATGTACTTTACCTGTCACAACAAGTTCCAGTGAAAAATCGTTTTCAACACTCAGGCTTCTTAAAAAGTTATTTAAGGATCATTACAGATGACGAGCGCCTGAACGGATTGGCTCCATTGAATATAAATGTTCATTATATTGGAAAGTAGTGATTTTATAAATTATAAATGAAACAAAATCATAACACAGTTTAATCACACTATAAAAGGCTTTTATTGTGAAGCTTTTCGACAGTTACGTTTATCACTTGATAATGACTTAAAGATTTGCAATAAAAAACTTTTATAGTGATTAAACTGTGTTATACTTTTGTTTCGTTTATAATCTATTGAATATACATCGCGAAATAAGTACCATATTTTACCAAGAAAACTTAGGCGTGTAGACTTCGTTTTGTAAACTTTAATTATGAATTTATAAATATAAATTTTATAGATATAAATTTTAATTATACCCAACCGTTATTAGTGTTAAACTTTATTCAAACATGCTCTGACCTTAACGCTTAAAATCCGTTCAACACTTCCAGACCGTCCACAAATACTGATCAAGTATACCGTGTAAAAATAATAGTGTTTTTTTTTTTGGGGGGGGGGTGGAGCTCACTCCTCGGAAACAAATCCTTGTTGCGCCATTAAGTGTGATCTTATATATATATATGTAATATATAATATAGCAGAATATATAGTGGTATACAGCGTTAAATATATATATATATATATATTTATATATGCGTAGTAATATATAATAGTATATGTTAGTATATAATAGCGTACAAATACAAAAACAACAGTGTAGTATATAGAGATATATGTTGTATATTAGGGTACAGTAGATAGTAGCAGATAATAATAAATAGCAGTAATATATGATAATATTAATCATATATAAATAATAATATTATATAGTGATACATCGTAATATAAAATACATAGTAGTATGTAATTTATTATGGTGTATTATTATATAGTGCACTCGGATATCGTACATTTAGTAAAATATATTTATTATCCGCAATATCAACTCGGAGATATCATTCACTTTCCTTAGTAAAACGAATTTAATAAGCCGCTATTTTATTATTTCCCTAGCCGAGGAACGATATACACTATTTAACTCTACCGGCGAATGATATTAAATAAGTTTTAATTTCCACTCCGATATAAGGGGCTAACACACAATAGAATAGATCGGCCCAGTTCCGATCGGAGTTAGTAATGGTAAACTAAATCCTAAAAAGAGGGTATTCGAACGAAGTAACAATAATAATAATAATATTAATACTTACCGTTATCATTAAAATTAAAAAAAATAAAATACAAATAAAATAAATAGAAATTCAAAAATAGAATCCATTAGTACCGTCGTTAGCAGCAGCAGAGGTAAATACTATAAATGGATATAGAAAAACGATGATGGTAATAGGGGCAGCAGATTCTTTCGATAATAATTCGATGGGCGTCGATAGCTTAAGCTACCGCCGACTTGTAAAGTATCATCCGTTTTTTATAATAATAATAATATAAGCACAATGACGTAAATTTTAAAGATAGGGAGTTGTCAAATCCAATTCGTTTGGAAGAGCTGTTTCTTCCAGTTATTTTATAATAGTAAACGTCATGTGTGTGTATGTACGTGCGTGTGTTTATATGTGTATATCTTTAATCTTTATTAATTGTATCTTTTCACACCTCACCGACATATAGAAGTGATGAGAACATATATATAAATATATATATATTTATATAAAATGATAGCTGAATTAAACCGAGAACCGTGTCTACTAAATCGAAATGACAGCTAGAAAACATCCTAGAAGCGCTACTTTTAATGTATCCATCTAAGCATGATAAAGGAGTAAAATATGCCTATATATATATATATATATATTTATAATATAACAAATTAATTTAGGCAAAGTTCCAGTCATTTCTGCTTTATACACACACTGTTAATGAGAAATAAAAATATAGCAGAGGACAATGACCTTGCGTTCGATTATACTATTATATTCTGAACGTAGGGAAATAATTTAATTAATACGCCAACTTTGTTCGATAATTTTCCACATATGCCGTATTCGAATTATGCGTATATTTCCCTACTCTTCACTCTCCCTAACAATGTACATGTACATATACATAATGTACATATATATTTACATGAAATCTTCTCTATAACTGACACACACACATCACCTTATATTAATTTTCTTCGTTTAGTCCGATCAGTACCGTTGCCCATCAAAATTATACATGCGTATATAACTAGTTGTTTTTTTTTAAGTTTATTTACTAACTCGTCTATTACTTAATCGATTTCACTTCCGATCGGATCTCACGTATTTCCAGCTGGCCTTTAGTATAAACAATGAATTCCTTCTATAATAATCTAATTATTACGTTTAAAGTTCTCGTTTATCGCGTAAAGAAAAGATCGGACAATTTATATTATAAGAAATCGAGATTATTGCAAAATTCTGTTTTAAAAAAACTAAAAAAATTCGCGCAATTTGTTAGGAAGATCATTTTTAGGATCAAATCTACTTTTTTTCACCATATATATATATATATATATATATATATATATATATATATATATATATATATATATATATATATATGGTGAAAAAAAGTAGATTTGATCCTAAAAATGATCTTCCTATATATATATATATATATATATATATATATATATATATATATATATCCTACCAAGGTATCAGTTTATTATTATTATTTTTTAACCAGATTCCCCCGTTATAATATTTATTCGGAACTGAGAATAAAAGTGACGAGAGTTCCATCTCGTTAAAATCACTACGACCGAGATGATTTTCTACGTGTCACGTCGATTAAAATCGTTATTTATGGAATACGTCCTAATACGGGTGGTAGTTTATTTGAGGAGAATTCTTCGGAAAAGCCGAAAGAACGCCTCATCTTATATGTGCAATATATATATATATATATATACTAACCTGAGTTAAGTGAGAAATTACCGTGCGCCCGAAATAAATTGAATAATACAAAAATTTAATTCAGAATTAAATCTAATATTTATATCTGATAAAAACGTATATAAATATTTATACGATAATTTATCCCGTTTTAATAAGGAGCAAACAAGTAGTAGTTAAAGTAACTAAATTTTTATATATAAAAACATCACAAAGCTTTTTATTAAACGGACGTAAAAAAATAACATATAAAACTATATGTACAATTTATAAAAAATTTATAAAATTTAAAAAAAAAAACACAAAAATTAAAATAAAATGCAAGAAAATCCTTAATTTACATGCATAATATTACAAAAAATAACAAAAATGTAAAAACAGATTTGAATTATAAAATAATCCGATGGTATGTTTTTAGGAACTCACTATGATAAAAATACGTACATCAAAAATATATGTAAAGAAATCCAATCCCACGCGGAGAATGTGGAACCAAAGGACTTGTACAAAAAAGTAAAACTATTATCACGGGATTTTCAAACTAGGAATTGGATGATTGAAGATGAAAAAGGTATTATTAGAACAGAAAAGAAAGAAGTAGCGGAAGTATGGAGAAATTATTGCCGATCTTTATATTATCATGATGATGAACGAACACTGGCAATCTTATAACCGCTGACAGAATTAGAAATAGAACAAGACTACTAAAAAGCGAAGTCATAGAAGCTATTAATTATTTTAAAAACAATAAAGCTGTGGGCGTTGATGGAATACCAGCTGAAGTCCTAAAAAATACTGGAGTTGTAGGCGTGCAGATGCTGCATTCTATATGTAACACCATATGGAAAACTACAGAATGGCCACATGAATGGTGTAAATCTATATATATATATATATTCCTCTATATAAGAAAGGAAAGAGAACTAAATGCGGTAATTGTCGAACCATTTCTCTATTGCCGCACGCTAGTAAAGTAATGTTACGAATTCTTAACAATCGTATTCGCGGAAAAATAAGCGAACAAATTGCCAAAGAACAAGCTGGATTCGTTAAAGGACGAAGCACACGGGAACAGATCCTAAATATGAGACAATTAATAGAGAAATCAATAGAGTACAATGTGTCTATAGTGCTGTGTTTCATTGATTATCGAAAGGCTTTCGATAATGTAATCTGGAGCAAACTCTGGGAAATATTGATGGAGATGGGTGCCTCAAAGCACATTGTACATCTGATTCAAAAACTATATGAGCACAACCAAAATATCATAAAGTTAGAACTCGGTACACAGTCCGAAGAATTTACTGTAAAGAAAGGTGTAAAACAAGGATGTGTACTTTCACCCATATTGTTAAATTTATACGGAGAACATATAATGAGAAAAGTTTTAGAGGATTGAGATGAAGGCGTTTCTATCGGAGGACTCAAAGTTACAAATTTACGGTTTGCTGACGATATAGCATCGGTAGCATCTAATATGGAAAAAATGCAACGATTGTTGAAGAAATTAGAAGATATAAGTAAATGCTATGGTCTACAAATAAATAATGGAAAAACTAAGTTAATGGCAATTGATCGGAAGAATACAATAAAGGAAAAACATAAAACCATTCCTGGTTATGAAACGGTAGAAAAGTTCGTTTATTTGGGATCCTTGTTGGAAAGTAAAGGCGGATCTTGAGATCAAGAGAAGAATTCAACTAGCACGGAGTGCGATGGTTAAACTAACACGGATATGGAAAGATTCCTCTGTTACGAAAAATACAAAAATTCAACTTGTACGCACTCTGGTTTTTTCAATATTTCTATATGGTTCAGAAACGTGGATGATCAGAAAGTCCGAACAAACTCGCATAGTTTCGAAATATGGTGCTGGAGACGGCTCCTTCGAGTTTCGTGGATGGAAAAGCGTACTAATACGTCTATTTTGGAAGAAATTCGTCCAACCCGCAGGTTAACAACGGAAGTACTCGCACGTATTATGAGATTTTTTGGTCACATCATACGAAAACATGACGGAATCGAAAGAACAATAGTTATCGGAAGAATGAATGGTGTGCGGCCAAAAGGCAGAGTACCAATTAAATGGACAGATGCAGTGACTGCTGCAGCTCGAATGTCATTTTCAAAATGCGTTCATGATGCCGAAGATCGTCCAGGATGGAGGCAAAAAATAATGAAACTGTTACCTTGATCACGATACTCCTACGTGGAGTTACGACTAAATGATGATGATATATATATATAAGTATTTTCTTAGATTTTATTTTTTCCTTTTATATATTTTTTATAAATAACTTGCATTTTTATAATTTAATTCGTTTGTGTCCACTCGATAACGGCTTAATTACCGAAAAGCTTTGTAATATTTTCATATATAAAAATTTATCGATTTTAACTACTTTTTTTTATGTCTATCAATTTTTTTTTTTGAAAGTTTTATATTCGACACTGTTCAAATTATCCCAAGTTCGATAATTCTGTTGAAACAGATTTTTGCGCAACGACATTTTCACCTCGTTTAGATTTGAAGCGATATTAGTTAATTCGCTGGAGTAAAGCTAAAAACATCGTAACGTGTATTTTGTTTTAATTTATAGATCGCTTTTTCTGAAGCTGTAATTCGTAATATTAACAGCGATATACAATATATACAATATTATAACCTTTTATTAGTTATAAAATGTAAATACGAATAAAACGCATTTTATTAATGAAATATACCTGGAACACTTTGATAAAAGCAAGTAGAACAGTATGTACTAAAACACGACGGAATTGTAATGTAACGGATTAAATAAATATTTATTTCTTATATTGTATAAGAGGTCGATTATTACGTTTAAAACATTAATTTTCACGATTTTCGAAAAGCTAAGTACAAACTTACGAAAAGCTAACGTAGAAATATAATTATTGCAAATACAACTAGTTCGGTCGAACGCGATTTAATTATTTGTATTATAATTTTAAACAATATTCTAGTACAAACCGGGACGAAACGACGGAATAAATCTATTTCTGAATTTATCTCGTTAATACGTGTATTAATATTATTTTTCCAAATTTCCACGCATCGGGGAATGCGCTATGCGTTAAGCATTTCATTCGGTAAGTTAGTAATATTTGAATGTGCAGCTGAAATATCGGAGACCTAAATACGTGTGCAAAAATTATTCGCGTGAAAGTGTTGCGTTTGACGTAAACGAACGATTAAAGATCCTATTATAATCTTGAAAGTAACAGCTAAACCAATGACACCGAGAGGATATAATTAACCGATAAATAGTATTCCAATCGGAGAAATGACAAACAGCAAACGCAAAGATTGACAAAATAGAACGAGAGAAAAATATATATTAAGAAATAATAGAAATATGAAGGACTTAATTTTTGCGCGCAAAACGACTTTTTTATAGCCGTCATATCCGAAGACTTTTTATACTGATCACCGCGTGGAAATTATAAATTACGCGTAGTAAAAAAAACGTTTAGTTAAAAAATATCCAATAATGGATTGAGCGGAACTGATCATAGCGTACTTGTAGCGGAAGTATATTGAAAAAACTTATTAAATATGCCGTAAAACCGATTGAATGGAATTCAAATGTTGCCGTACAATTTACAGCAAAAGAACTGAGGACAGGTAAATATACAACGTAAAGACAGAGCAGCGTATTTAGGAGTAGCGCTTCTACAAACGAAGGTGAAGATATGACGAAAACGTTCAGAAATATAGGAAAAATTTCGCAATGTTTCAAAATAAACCGAAAAAATAAAAATATATTAAATGTATAAAAAATATTAATATTCCCGGTAGCAGATCGGAATCGGGGATATTTCACGCGTACGGAACCTTCGACATTTTGGTGTATAGAAAAATATCGAGAGTCTCGTCGAAAGAATTTTTCTATTTGACAAGAATTTGAACGGTGTAGAATGTAGCGATTTTTAAAAAATAAACACCAAAAAATATGTAGTTAAAAATCACTGAAATTTATATAATAAATTTACATATTAAAAAGCTACAAATATTTTTACCTATTATAAAAAATAATATATTAATATGCAACTTATAAAAATTTAAACGGAAAAAGAAAATTGAACAAAATTACTCGATCTTTGGATCTATATAAAAAAACAGCCAAAACAGAGAAATTCGCTACCGTATTTATAATCGAATCTGTTGCTGTTGTATATGTAAATTAAGGATTTTCTTACATTATTTTTTTTTTTTGGGGGGGGGGAATGGTTTTCCCTTTTATATATATTTATAAATTGTATATGGAAACTCGTCCGATGATTTCGACTCTGGATGAAATTCGGACGTCATTCCAGCTTATTTCTGCTTTCAATAGCAGATAATAGGACGGAAGACCGACGATAAATCATAATAGCCCATTCTTTATCACCTCCTGCAGTCTTGAGAATAATTTAACACCTATTTCATCCTATCACGCTATTATTATCGCCTAGGTCGAAGGAGTCAAGGAGTCTTTTTCTGAATTACAGATGTATATATATAATATAATATAATAATGTAATCCTTCATCAGTTTGTAATGTAATCGATATAAAAAGTGGCACGAACCCGTTGGTAGCAAATCCATTTGTAATATTGCTCTTCTCAATATGAAACGCCGCGCGTTCTTCCATCGTTTATTTCTTCCGACTCATTTGTATTCTTTTCTGGTGAGTGGCATTTTTATTTTATTTTATTGTCGAAATAAGATAAAAGCTAACGGACCGGTTGAAGAATGAAAATGCCGACCGCGTATAAGATTTATCTGAACACTACTCCTACGCTTAGTATCTGTCATCTCACCCCGCAATAGCCTTTAGATAGAGGCGAAAAAAAAATCGAATAGCCGGAAGGTCTTTTATATACGATTAAATTTATTAATATTAAACAGTTTTTCTTAAAACATATTCTATTTCCTTTTTTTAAATATGTTCTTTAAATACTTTTTTCGTTTTATTTATTTATTTTTATTTTTTGTTACGAAATACTTTATTTGTATAAACCTTTTCCTTTTTTATGCGAAATTATACATTTTGTTGAAATAATTCAACAAAAGGAATTAAGAAGGTAAATTCCTATTTTGTTTTTAGATGATTCTAGAAAATACGTTATACAAGTATTTCTGTTCTAACGTGGTCAACCAAGTGTGCCACTTAGCGTTAAAAGATTATCGAAGAAGAAGAAAATTTCGTTTGTTTAAATTTTACAAACATAAAATACAACACGTAAAACGAATAGCTAATATATCACAATTTGCATAAAAATTTTTGCCAAGCTTGTTCGTGTAGAAAAATCTGAGCTCGAGGTTTAATATATCTCGAATTCTGCCATACCTGGTGGCACATTAAGCGAGATTCCGCAACAACGGTTTTTTGTAATTTAACCCGATATGTACTGTTGGAAACTAAAAACCAAAACGGAACACTAACCTAGTCGTACATAGTGGCGGTTTTCAATTGCAATAGTGAGGTGGAATCTTTGACGAAATATAGGAGTGAAAGATTAGAATAGTTTCCTAAGCACTATATGATTGATATGTTTTTAACCCCGATGAATATTTTGACGGTAGATTACAATTTCCGGCAAGAGTAGTGGTAGGTTGCTTGAAGAAAGAATGATCTCAATTTTCTCAGTTTCGGCTTCCAACGACTATAAATTGTATATCGGGTCTGTATGAATCGCAATATAGGACCAAGTCGTCTGCTTAAAGAGCAGTTTTAATAAGTGGAATTTTAGGTAAATAATTTAATTAGGACTCTAGTTTGAATACTTTTTCACTCTATGTCCCATGTAAGAATTCCGATACAAACTTTAGTATTTTCCGGAAATCGGATAAATTAGATACAACTAAAATTTCGTAATTCGTCATCACTTATCCGTAAGACAAACTATTTTTTTTTTATATTCTACTTGTAACTCTTCAGCGTTTAGCCGTGCGGGAATTGGCCTACTCGATTTTTAAAAATTTTAAATTACTTACACGACAAAACACGTGAGAAATTGTAAATTGTTATCGCTGACATTGGATGTAATTAAAAAATGAAAATTTTTATCGACATCGTTAACATTTACCGAGAAAGAAGCGCGTCTCATCCAGCATTGTCGTCGAAGTAAAATACAATCTTTTAGAATTCTAAAAATTATTTTTCCACATTAGGCTACCCTGTCTTCTCATTGTAAACAACCGAACGTGTTTTACGGGCGTTATAAACGAAGACTGAATTCTCGCCGATATTACAAAATTGAAATAGACTTAAAAGGTAATAGACTGGAAAAATAGATTGCGTAAACAAGCGGTGCCACCTGAAAAATAGCCGGACCTTGTATAATATAATATAATAAAATATACCACGGACCATTTACATAGATGTGACAAGATGATGATCCTATACTCGCTAAGGGAAGAACGGACGAACAAAATAGTGTATGTACATATATATATATATATATATATAAAGGTCTGCTATATAATGTAGTACACTCCATCGTGCGTGAACAGATTGGCCCTTTTTGATAACGATATAAGATAAGCTTAAGATTATCCTCTGTTCTCACCCCATTATTCAACTAGGGTGGTCTTGTCATCCCTTTTTAACACGAACATCCCTTCGATTTAAAGATACAGTTCTTCGACACTTTTAACGCACGTATTGTTTCCGTTTATTTCATACTCCAGATGTTATAAATACTTAATTTTAGACAAATTTTCTCCGATGTCCCGCGGTATATGTTATTTATTATATAATAGCGAACTAGAATGCCGGCCATTTTAAATCTGGTGATCTTAATCCGATGGAAATTGTTATACAATATGCCAAGCTTATTATTATTATTATTATTATATATATATATATATATATATATATTTGTGTGTGTGTTCACCTACCGACTATGTCGTAATTTTGAAGGAAGCGTGAAATGGTCGCATGTCTCGGAAAATTTGCGTATGTATGGATTAACATTGTCAATAATGAACGAATATAAAATGTATTTTACGATACAATAAGATGTAATAATTTATGTATACTAAACAATGACCGATGCTTATTGCAAAAGCAAAAAACATATTAGTTTACGATATTTAGTTTTATATATTAAGTTACCTTTTGCGGATTGGAAACAAAAGAATTTAATTGATTTTTTTATAAGTTATTTCTTAGCAGAGTTATTCTTCCTACACGTTCTTGGACTTTCTAGTCGTACGAATTGCGTTAACTATTAATTGTATAATATCGTTCAATTCCAACTCGCGGTATAAAGTTTGCCATCATCCTCATGTGAGAAAAAGGTAGCTATTACCCCCCTTTTACATCATACGAGCGCGCGCCTGAGTTACTACATATAATTCTCGATAGCCCATTTTGTATGGAAAAATCAAGTCACCATATTAGGCAACGAACTATGCGACGACAAATCTAGGAATTAGTTTTACGATTATGAAGTTGATTTCTTCTTGATAATGTTAAATCCGACAATATACTTGCGTACGCGCGATTACTGGCGCAACATGAAGGGGTCCAACGAGGGACCCACTGTATTTTGATAGTCATCCCAGTCAAAGGATAATGTTTTGATTTAAAAAATAAAAAATAAAAAATATTTAAACAATCGAAACTGGTAACCTAATGCGAATCCGTTGGCATTTAATATCGAGCAAATAAAAATATATTTCTTATGCGGATTAGTCGTATTTTGATGTCTGTAGGTGTGAGGAATTTCGGGAGTTCCTCAATTATTTCGGGATTATCCTGTAGTATTGTTTGTATTTCGTTATTTGTGCCCTTTTTTTTATTTACAATATATGTTTCATTTTTAATTGTTAGTTTGATGAATGATCTACATTCAGTAAGTGTAATGCGAGTCTCGCGTGTCCTATACGTAATCCGGTGAATGCTGCTTTTCGTTCAATTTTTTTTGTTCCGATGTTATCCGGTGTCTTAGATTTGGTTTAATCTAATAAAGATGTCTACGAGTGTAATAGATTTCTCAATATTACCGGTATAACGTTGTAATATTCCTCTGACACGTGTACAGATTTCATTGTTTTCAAATTTCTTCTATACGTTTTAACTACTTTACCTATAACTTCATTTCCTGCAATTTTTGAGCGAGCTGGGGTCTATATAAACATCAGCTGGTTGTTTGCCGAAGTTATTTTATGGATAACATATTTTATATTGATGGTGTGTCGGAGTTTGTATATAGTTTGATTTTTAATACACTAGATGAATCCGTGTATATCAGGTACTTGTTTCTATACGAATTTTAAGGCTTTGTATATATTGCTATAAACGGATGTTGCTGAGGGAAGATCAAACAGATTAAGTTCGTTATTCAGAGGGTAAACAGAAGTGATTTTATTTGTAAATTTCGATACATCGGTGTATATTTGTATGTGTTCAGGATACTTTTCTATTAGAATATCGTAGAAATTTCCTTTTTAAAAAAATTCGGGAAAATTAATTTTTTTTTTCTACTTAATTATTGTAATCGAAAGTTTTGTCCAAAGCGACAGTTTGACCAGATTATTTTTTCGAAGTTTTGATAATGTAAATTGAAATGTTTGTAGTAGATTATTTGTACATTATGCTAGAACTTTCGGTTCATTTTTAAGTAGACAGCGAGATCTCTCTATTCGTTATTAAACTGTTATAGACCGCGTTAGATCAGTACCAGCGTTTGTTCTCTGTACTCGAGAGGTGATATATTTACTTTCACGTACAGAGCCGAACTAGAAGTGATATGAAATGCTTTTAGAGCTACATGTTTTTAAACTTACTAAAGTTTCAAATTTTACTGGTACTTTGCGTTATAGTATAGTGTGCTGCCATAGTCAAGTCTGATTAATATGTACGATTTATATAATTTTCTTTGACTTTCCGTATCTCATCTTCAGGATAAATGATTGAATATTTTATTTCTGATTATTTTTAATCAGAAGTTCTTTCAACATAATTTTCTACATCTAGATTCAATGTTTTAGAGTCTGTAATCGCTTTTTATTTCGTTCGAATCTATTTGTAAAGTATATACGGTTACGTTTTGTATTGAATGAGATATGTTCTGTTTTGAGACCCCCCCCGGCAATATGACCCCGCGACATTTTATCGTGTTTTGATGATTCTATGAATTTTAGTTCGTGATGTGAATAATATACATTAAAAGGTTAACAACGTAAATACAATAACTAAGTGGTGATGGTATCTATTGCTGAATATTTGTCACATCTATTACGAATAATGTAAGGCTATTTACGTTGGAAAGTACCATTTTCTCGTATTTTTATGTACGATATATATGCAGCGACGTGGCCAGGGGGGTTTTGGTGTCTGAAATCCCCCTTGGAATCAATTTGATAATAAGAAAATATATATTCGTTGTTAAATGCAGTTTTGCATTTGTTAAACCTATTTTGTTTTTTTTTATGTTCATTTATTTTATTTAACTTTCGTTGTTTTTAAAATAAGTAAATAGTTTTGCAATATAGGAGGTACTAGAAGAATTTTGTATAAAAATGCGAAGAATAGAATTTAAATTTTAAATTTAGTTAAGCATTACTACGTATTATTCCTTCAAAAAATATAATTAATTATCGTTTATTTTTTCATTGTACTTTGTAACCATCTGTCCTCAATAACATACTATTAGTATTAGTGTGTTCCAGCGATGTTAAATATTTCTGCCGTCTATTGCTTCTAATAGAATTACATGTTCGAAGTCTAATAAGTATAAAAATAACTCTGTTATGTTGGATTGCTTATTGGGGTTTAACCTACTTGAGTTTTGGTTATTTACTTAAAGTTCAATTTAACTCGGGTTCGCTGTTATAATTTAGTTTTGTTTGAACCCCTCTCTTCAACCAAGTCTGTCTACGCCACTGTAAATATATATATATATAATTATTCAGTTTGCCGTAGAATTTTCGATTGTGAAAAATTTGTTATCGAATATCCACATAAATCTGCATTCGTTTAAAGCTAGAGTAACATTTGATGTTTCCATAGTTTATCGAATTTCTAAGTCAAAACTGACTACAGGTGTCGTTTTATTACGAACTATATTTTTTCCAATTTCGGAGGTTCGCATAATTGGCGATGTTGCGTGATTATTTGTTTTCTGAAATCGAATTGTAAGGGATTTAACAATATTTGATTTTCTAGCTGCCAAATTAATCTGTTAATTTTTTTTTTTTCGAGTAGCGTGCCACAGGGTATTTTTAAGCGAAATGAGTCTGTAGATAGTCTGAAACATGCGGTTCACAGCATTTTAGACATTTACAATTTTTAAAACAATTATAGGCCACATGGCCGTACCCCTAAGCATCATTGGAGAACTGGATTTCTATTTATAAATTTTTCCCAGCGTACCATACAGTAGCATATCTGTTTAATTTTAATAATATCTTTATAGTTAGTGTTGAAAGTTACCGAGTATATTGGTAAATTTATTACCATTTTCGGTATTTTTTTTTATATAAATTGTTTTATATTAATAATTACGTTAATTTTTTGTTCGATGTCGCTTTTTACATCGTTAATATTTACGTTATATGGAAGATACGTTCTGTAAACGAATGCAGTTTTAATTGGGTAAAGTGTAATATTTTAATATAGGCCTGTCTCTCCACTTCTCTGAAAAGAAGTGATGACAAAGCCCATCGGACCCGGTTGTTGGGCGTATTTGTTCCAGAACAGTCTATATGGGCGTACGTAAGTAAACTTTGGCGCTGTACTAACCAGAGTTAGCGATAATAGAGCGCTTTCAAAATGAAGCATTAAGAACTTATCCCCCGTATAGTATGTAAGTAATCTTACATTACACACGGATCTAGGTATTACAAGATCAAAAACAAAAGAAATAGCTAGTGAATATGACTCTATTATCGCGCAAATGCTTTAGTTGTTGCTCTACTGAACAACTCGTCAGAAATCAGGCGATTAAAACGAACAAAACCTACGGATCTGAATAATCATTAATAAACACAAAGTATTAAAATACGTTTAGCGAACACCCATATCGCTGGATAAGGAATTTCACAAGTCAATCGCTGTTTTTTTCCCTCAAAAAGTTTGCTAGATAGATTAAAAAAAAAAAAAAAAAAAAATTGTTCCAGAATAGTATTATAGTTTTTGCTCTGTAACGGAATAGAAAAATTGAGAGTTTCGTTAGTTTCAACTTTATATTTAATCTTTATAAATTCGTCGGAATAATTATTATTTTGATGATACTTCGTAGTCCAGAATATGAACTATTTATTTTACGAGAACTAGATTCGATAGCAGTGACGATTTGTTACGTTGGTTTGCTGGTTTTCTAATTTGTGATCATAATTTATGTTATGATGATAACAAACGAGTTTTTAAAATTTTGCTTATTGTATTGAACAATCGAGCTGGCTTTTTAAATTTTCCTCAAACTAACGATATATGTTCAATTCGGTATTTTGCTGGTACTTTATTTTTTATTAATCGTCCGCTATAGCGCGCAATGTATAAATTTTACGAGCACTATTCTTTATTTTACTTATATATAATATAGATTTATCCAATTTTTTTCAAACATATTTTATAAGGTTATTTGTTACTTTACCAAGAATTCGGCATTGAATTTTTTATAAGAGTATCAATTACTACGTGTTTTCGAAAAATAGTTGCTACTTTATAGATCGCAATCAGTTTTATCTAATGAACAATGTTTGCGCTGCAAATGATTAGATCAATTGCCGAGTGACTGTCATTAATAAGCGTAAATTCGACCGACTTACAGATTTTTTAATTACCCGACTAGCATCTACGAGTTTCGATCCTCACGCTGTATTATGCGCGTTGTTGTCGCTGGTTAATATATTGATTGGCGGTTTTGGGCAGTAATAACATCTCGTTTTCGCGCATATATACGAAACATAGGATGACTTTGAGATCGTAAAAGTATAGACGGTAGCAATTTCAACACGATAATGAGAACGACACTGCTGCATAGCCGAGTCTGTATATTTTATATCGTTTTAGGTTTAATCTGCGCATTTTAATTTAGTTTCTCATAGATATATAATTTATCGTTACGTTCGTAATTCGGGATATTTATAAAATTTTGCATATATTCACTTCAGGGCTGTTAATTTGCGATAGAAGTGATTTTTTTATTATTATTTTTTTTTTTCTAATTTTGAAATATAAAAGCGTTTTAAATTTCAATGAACATCGCCGCAACACCGCGTGATATGCAAGTTACTGAAAAAATCTGATATTTTTGCTACTAGCCGTGGCTGCGTTTTGGGGCTTGCCGATTCTTAATCTAATGTATCATTATATACTTTTTTCTAATTACTGGCTTTACTATGTAAATTTGTTAGCACTGAAAGGAGTTTGTTTGGGGTCGATTATTTTCCAAGAAATTTTATTATACTATCGATATTGATAAGGAACTTTTCCGTTTGCGAAATTGATTAATTGAATTAACAATATCTCGGATTTCTGGCAAATTGTTCATTATCCGGTGACCGGTAATCATCCGCTTTAAATTGATTCATCGATACCCGGTAATAGTTTGCGCTTCACTTTTTTCTACACATATAGAGTTCGATTTTATTTTCGGGTTTGTTAAGTTTTTTGTAGACTTTTCATTTTGCTTCCATTTTCACGAGCGTCGATATTTATATTTGCTTATAGTACACGAGTTTTCCGAAATGGGTTGTTTTATTATTATGTTTTTTTAGCCTTCGTTCATCGGTAATTTACCCATATTTCCTTTTTCGGTCTATTTCATCTGGATTCGTGTAAAATTATTTTCCGTTACTTTGTAGGCAAGAAAATTCGTCTACATCCTGAAGTAGGTTACGAGTAAGATAATTGAGCTGTTTTAGTTCATCTTTAATAACTAAGTTTCGGAGATGCTTGGCCGTATATTCGACATTAATATAGGTTTAACCGGATTTATTAATTTTCGTTAATATTTATCGAAATGCTGTTATCGAACAGATCATTTAACTGTTTTTTATTTATAAACAAGACGCAAACTAGTCCGATTCCATCTATTGCACTTTTTTTTTCGCAAAGTTATCGAAAATACAGAAATACCGAATAGCGTGAAGAAAATGTACAATCGATGCTGTTGTCGGTCCTAACGTACATAATTTGAAACGTGAAATTTTACTAAAAGAATTAGGTCAATTGGCGCAAAAAACAGTTATTGTTTCAATATCGAACTTCAAGGACCGTAAGACGATCGCGCGTTCGAGACAACGAACAAAATTACTGTACGCATATATAGGAACGAATGATCGTGAGACTAAAATGAAGTTCGACAGGATCTATCGCAAGACAAGACGACGATAGGTAGACGAAATCGTACACGAGTAAGACCCTACGTGACTAGATGGAAGGATCATATTGCGAAATGGACGGGAATTAATTGAATTCGAGCCGCGCGAGATGGAATACAATTTCTAGGCAATACCTTAACCCAGCAGTAAGTTTATATAGGCATATCGTGATTTTATTTCGTATTAACGCGTTGTTTTTTACCTAACGTATATATCGGCCACCTAATAGAGCTATCTTATAGTTTGCTGTTGACGCGTGTTGTTCGTTATGTTGTTGTCGGTCGTGGCTTGCGTTTTTTTGCTCGCTCACGTGTGAATAGTATAATTATTAAACTTATGCCCTGACGTTATCTACATTGTTTTGTCTCCGCCCGCGATATGTGAATTTTATTATTGTTGTTTTGATAGCAGTATAGGGTGAAAGCATGTTTGGTTGAAGTGGTCTAGGGCTGAGCTGATAATATGCTTTCGAGTCGTTCTAATGACTACAATACCGAGACGAAATTTTAAATCATCAAAACATACTAGGGTATTTGAAGTAAATTTTTCAAAAGATCTCACGATGACGATTATCCAAACGAATTATCCTCACCTAATAAATCAAATTGGTTTTCACCCGATATAAATATAACTGAAGAATACATCGAAAATATAAATACCTGTTGATTGTTTATTTGAGAAGCTATTGCTGTCATATTAAGACTAAGTGGAAATAATTTAATGACAATCATATTTTGATTAAAAATTTAACTCGAGCACGTCTCAATTTCCCAAAGGATGAAATAGTTAATATCGTTTTGGTACGAATATATAATTTTTAACGAGCTGTTACAAAATTATGAAGAGAAGTTCTTAATTATTCGCAATAAAGATGAATTTTTATTAAAAATATCACCGAATTGCATTAAATATATTAATTTTGTAAATACTTTTCCAGAATGTAATGGTCATAGTACTGAAAGTATGATAAATATAAATTCTGTAACAAATATATTGTTAAACATTTGTTGTCGCAAACAAAACGATCATTTTAGAAAAGGATGTAAAAGAAAGCTGAGATACCGTTACATCGTGATTCATAAAATGACGGTATGTATAAATTATAATGCGTAACATTTAACAATAAATTACTTTCTCTATATATCTCGTATGTTTTCATTGCTGTTTCTTTTTAACTTAGTCTATTTTAGCTGATCGCGTTGTAATCTACATTTTTTTTGCCTTTATATGTCTCAAATACAGGTAGTTTAAAATGATACTTTTAAATTGTAAACGATAATTCAGAATATTTAAACACACTGATTACTTCCTACATCTTTATTTCTGTTGGTTATGGATTTTTAGAGTTATATACGTGTTCTAATTCCAATTCTAGTTTGATCGCCTTCGTTGTGTGACGTCACATGTAAGCCATCAGGCCTTCTATCTCGATGGTAACGTCTGGGCACCTACTAACATTTTAAGGTTGTTGCGCTTCTGTACGCGACAATTCGATATTACGGTACTATTATCCTTTATTATCGGCACGATTCGATAAAATCGGAATTATTCCATCGGTTTTTTGGATTTATATTACAGGAATATTTAGTTCTTTTAACGTGGAATGTCATCATGACGGTTAAAATTTACTCAATTTAAATTATTTTATCCCGCCTAATGTCTTTTTTTTTTTAATGCAGAAAATGTAGACAAGTTTGAATGTACAAACTAATGAGAATGAAAAAATTAAATCTACCGTGTCCTCCTTTTATTTATTTTTATATATATATATATATATATATATATATATATTCCATTTGTTACATTAATTTCTTTTGAAATGAACAACCAAAAAATGTAGTTAAAATTTGTCTTCTGGTCGTACGTATAAAATAATAAAAATATTTAACAAATGCACAAATAATAAGAAATAAAGAACATGATTAAAATCAATTAGTAACGACAAAATGCAAGATAGAAATATATTTAAAAATTCGTATTAAATTGTAATCAATGTGAAAAAGAATACACAGGAGAAACAGACAGATAATTCGCATTAAGATTTAAAGAACATTTAAATTCATATACAAAACAATGATGAAAAATCGATACTTGTAAAACGTTGTAAACCATTAAAGTACAAAATCGATAATATTTAAAAACATTTAAAAAACCAAAAAGATAACCAACCGAAAAAAATGGAAATAATAAAAGAAATATAAATAATTTATTAAATTCGGCGATAAATTTTGACGAACAATTAGTTCTAAAAAGTATATTATCAAAATGAATTTCTTTATTAGACAGACGTTATTATTTATTTTCATTATGTTTATAAATTTTTATATGGCCGATTGTAGATTGTGTCTATCAGATTATTTTACAAATACCGTTATTATCAATTCGCTACTTGTCGTAATATCGTACATATCTAAATTGGACAAAATCTACAACATTAACCCAGATTATAAAGTTATACACGTGGAAAAATATTATAATTAAAAGATAACCAACGGGAAAAATTGGAAATAATAAAAGAAAATAAAAATAATTTATTAAATTCGACGATAAATTTTGATGAATTAGTTTTAAGAACTATATCGTAAATTTAATCAATTTTTATATTATGGAAAAAGTTTTTATTTTTCTAGCTAATTAGCGTAATTTTTTTATTTGTTAATGTACGAATATTAACGATTTTTTTTTACTTAACGTGCCTTATGCTGCTTCTAAGGCCAGAGGCACGGATAGTTAGATTAAGGGGAGAAGGTTGGATAAAGTAAGGAAAGTTATAAGTTTAGATTCAGCAGATGGTGAATACTGTAGGATTTCGGTTAGGGAGGATTCAAGTCCAACAGTAAGACGGTGAGCTGAGTGGACATGATAGGAGAATCTGAGGAATAGTGAGTATGTTATATGACGACCATAACGGTGCACTCTGGCCTAGAAAGAAATGCTTTTGTGTAAGAAGACACAGCGTATGCGGAACAGAGAGACTTCATATTTTCTATTGGAATGTTCCGACCCGGTTGCCTTTTGTTGTTTTTTATCGCATTCGCTATCGGATTATTTTTAAATAACTATTTTCTGACTTTATTTTTTGTAACTACGGCTTTAATTTTTTTTTTTGTATATTTCTTTTTTTTATAAATTGTATACGTTATTATATTTAATTTTTTTGCGCGCTCGATAATGGCTTAATAGCCGAAAATTATTATTTATAAAATTTTGGTAATTTTAACTATTTCTTTATCTTTTATTTTTTAATGAGCGCTGCATTCCACATCGCTCCAATTAATATCATCTTCCGGTACATTAGTTTTAACCGATGAAAATATAGGACGCAATCTGGAAATGTCCGATGGTCCATACGTATTCAGTTAAAATTATTGAAGAACCGGTCGTTTATTCTGCTTCATAAATCACCGAGCGCGTGTTTGGAAATAAATTAACGAAGAAATCTTACCGGTGAGATCGTGCAAGATACATATATATATATATATATATATATATATATATATATATATATATCGAGGATTATTGTTCACTACCCAAAAATTACGATGGTTGTCTTCGTTGAACGTACGAACTTAAAAAACAATATATAGTTCATTTAAAAATTTATTAACAATAACGACGAAAGGATTTATTTAAAACGATATTTACATAACAAAGTACAATCTTGAAGTTATACCGCAGTTGACAAACATCCATCGTAAATTTACACGCTTAAATTGAAACGGAATTTTAAAATAATGAATTTTTCTCTACGACAATTTAAAAAAAATCTACAACTATTATGATTATTATAACCGTTTTAACAACGACGAATTTTTGAGGTCGAATTAAATTTTAAAGAGAGAGAAAGAGACACTAAAACCAATTGAAGTGAAAAATGCTCGTTTTAACGACAATTTGAATAAATCCGCTAAATTTGAAAATACATTCATTTTTATTAGGAAAACTTCTCATCTATCAAACCAAAAATAACACCTTGGAAGACATACTTACAACATCGGACAGATAATGTACTTGTCGACAGACTCGGATTAGGCCACACTAAACTAACGCACGCTTATCTTTTTAATAGATCGGAAGCTCCATTGTGTACGGCCTGCAACATTGTGCTGTCTGTCCATCATATTCTAACAGAGTGTCCTCGATACAGCCTACAGCTTTCATCTTCATTGCAGCTAGCTACTCCTCGATGATAACGTTTCTGCGCTAACTCATCCTCTTCCTACATGCATACTGGATTGTTTACTTATTCTCCTCTGTGCCTTTAGCCAACTTAATAAAATAACTTCTCATTAAAAGAGCGAGATGAGTAATAAGGGATTTTACATTTTTTATTTTGTTTTTCTACCTCTGGCAATTCGTACACAGTCTTAAGTATATATTTTTCGAAAAGTCTAAAATTACTAGAAACTCATCCGATGATATCTGGATGAATCGAGTATCATTCGTTCAATCATTCACTTTCGACATATAGCTCTGTAAATAAGAACAACTTTTAGTCAGTTTTAATTCTTATTACAATGTTGTTCCTCGTTCATACTAGTCGCGTTGCCATATCACTATATCGAACTTTCTGTACCGCGATAATCGTATGCCGAGCTCTCAACATAATCGCTACGGATGAACAACTTTAAATTGGATAGAACGCTAGACTTACCTCGTTTAAGACTGAAATTTGATGTATACCTCGGATCGGCTAAAGACGTGACATCGTAAAAAAACAAGCGATATTTTAAAGAACAGAGATATATAGAGTTATTAATTAATTAATTAGTTAATTAATTAATTTTTTATGTAATCAATTAATTTATTTTTTATTTATTTAATTAATAAGTGCGACGAAGTTTTATATTTATTTTCTCGGATCGATCTATAAGAAATATTCCTAATATTTTTCTTAACATATACGTAATAGTTTCGCTTATTTTGTCAACATATGTGGACAAATATTTGATATTTTGCAAAAAGCGAATGAGGTTAAATGATTTTATCATAACCGGTCATTAACACTGTATTAGGGTCGCCGTTAAAATTTTGAAATAATTCCTCGAGGAGACCGGCTTAAAAATTTTACTCCGTACTTTAGCGAATATCGGATATTATTTTAAAGATTTTTCGACAAAACGTTCGAACAGCGATCATTTCAGTTTTATAAATCGCGTTATTAGTTTTAAAAAAAAAATAAAATAAAATAGAAAAAAAATGAAAATAATTTTTAAAACGTATAATAAAATTATTTCGGTAGTTTTCGAAATTATGTAAATATTTCACTCCATTATAATCGAATATTTCGGATTTATGATTATTTTCACTTAATGCGTTATAATTATTTTTTTTATTTAACGTAGTTATAACAAAAGTCGATCATTTTTATTACGGGTATTTTCAAAACACAGTGAACGAAAACTGTAATGTTAAATTTTATAGCCACCGCAGAATAACTATTACTTCGATTCGTCCAAGATTGACTAATGATAAATGATATTTATCTTAACGAAATGAGCGATTTTCAATTTTATTTCATTCTAAATGAACGGTACTAGTGAAGTATTTCACTTAAAAAGTGTTTACCGAAGTCGTGCAGCGATGGTTATGGCGAATATTTCACGTGGCAAATTCCCTACCTAGTACACGCGAATTGCAGTTTTGATTCCACCCGCGTTCGCGGAACTATATGCTGCTTTTCGGTTCACAGTTAATGATTTATTTACGTCAAACTTTATTTTTTTTTTTAACATTTTGACAAAGCATACATATTTATACTGTTGTTCGGTTTAACGAAATTTCAGCTACTTCTTATTAGTGTTAGGAAGGTTTGCATTGCTTATTATCGACGTCGTAAAAATTATCGCTATATTTTTCCGTATACACGAACACGCTCGAAATTTTCTTTAACGTATACTAAATGCACCCGCGTTTGTAGGATTATGTAAATACTTTCCCGTGTAGATTTATGCACGAGCGATCGTTACTTATGCGTCTATGTGCATTGCGAGTAAAACGCATTTTTTTTTTTTACGTTACTTTAATAATTTAATATCATTTTTTTTCTTTTAAATTTTTGTGATTTAATTGTGTCGTATGCTTGTAGTTATTTACTTGTCGGTGTTCGCATTTTAACCCTTTCATGCCCACAACGATAAAAAAATAATTTTATGCTCTGGACGATAAAATTTTTTTGTTTTAATAAGAAAGTATACGAGGGACATTTAATAAATTAAGAAGAAATTATTGATAAAAACGGTTTTAGTCGACAACGTTGGGCATATAGATGTGAGATATTCGAGATAGAAAATATGGTAAAAGTGTACATTGGGCATGAAATGATTAATTAGCATTAATGTGATAAATAAATCAATAAATTCACACGTCTAGTATTCTAATAACGCTTAAACTATTCGATTTTCTAAAAGAATAAGTAAATTTTGAGTTCAGTTCGTTTAAACGAATTTAAAGCGATCGTATATTAGATAACACACACGCACGGACACACAATGCATATTAATATATGCGGATTACACTATTTATAAATAACGAATCTCTTTCAAAGTTGAAAATATTCAAATAAATAAAATAGTCATTGTCAAAGTGTTAATCTAAAATTTATTTAGATATATAGCGTAAAATAATAAATACATTTTTAAAAAAAAAAAAAAAAGGTAAAAAAATAAATACAAAGTAAATATCAAAAAATATTAAAGATTCGTATTACGCAATCGTTTGTTGGCGTTGTTGATTTAACAACAATAATTGTTGAGTGGTGTTGATTTTGTCGATTTTGTTCAGCAATTCGGTGGAAGGCGGCGTATCGTTGTCGACTACGGACGATGATAATGCTGACGACGTAGACGAACTGATTAGGTTGGAATTTAAATTATGAGTTAAACTGTGTCTTCTTAAGTCGCAATTTCTCCGAAATACTTTACCGCACGATGAGCAATTGTACGGTTTAATATCGGTATGAGTTAATAAATGCGTTTTTAAATTCGACCTTTGATTGAAACTTCGACTACAGACCGGACATTTATGAGGCGATTCTTCCAAATGTAATATCTTATGAACAGCCAACGTTCTCGATTGACAGAAGCCTTTACCGCATTCGTGACATTTGAACGGTTTTTCTTTCGAATGTATATATCTAATATAAAATCATAAAAATAAAAAAGACCCGAATTAGCCAAGAGTATCCCTTTAAATTTAGTTATACACACGCGTACATATATATTTCATAATGGTACAATCGAAATGACTAAGAATAATTGAAGAGACCTAGTTTAAAAAAAAATCATAATTCATTAGTGTGATTACGATGTTCGCGATATAAGTCGATGCGTTAAAATGAAGCTGTGCAGGACGTACAGCACACAGGACGGACGAAATAAGTAAGCCAAAAATGATGAGCGCCGAACCAAAAGCGACTAGAAAGCTGACTGTTTAAAGACGAAAAGTTAGATTTAGCACGAGATAGGAATAATTGAAGGATTTGAAGAAATCCTATGTCAAGCAATGAACTGATTCCGATAGTAATTATCACTGTAATCGTATATATATATATATATATATATATATATATATATATATATATATATATATATATATATATATAATAATAGATAGATGTTAGGTGTGTATGTATTTCATTTATTTATTTCTGTACTTTCAAATGCCGTTTTGGACGATTTATGAGAACTAGATGTTATTTCATATTTAAGATATTTAAGAGGAGAAAAAATTCGAGAGAATTAACGAGATGTTTCGATTAAGGCTGATACCGTATTTTGAAAGTTCCAGAGACAAAACTGAATTTTACAATTTAAATTGCCGTTAAAATTTATTAAATTGTTTAAAAATAAATTTGAAATCAAACTGTTCGACAATTCTTCCGTTTACGACTATTTAAACGTTAGTTTAATAATATAACATCCAGTTTTCGTAGCAAGTCCAGCGTTTAGCTCGTGAATTGGATAATTCCTTTTCAACCATCTTCCAAACCTCACTTGTAACACTTCATCAGGAAAAGCTGTTTCACTTTTATAATCTACGTGATTTCGTTATTATTGCGTTACGTTCGGTATCGGTTCATCTTTGTCTAGATGTGTTTCTTGGTACGTCCAAATCTATCGGTCTGTCATTTTACTTGAGAACGATTCCTTTTCTATCTGTCTTGCACTGACTCTATTTCTTTCTCCATTCCGTAATCCTGTTAAAATTTTACGCGTTCGTTTTCTCGTCCTTAAAGCTTCGTCTCTGCACGCTGATGTATTAGTACGTTCGAATTTTGTTTATATTTTCACCATTTTTTCATCGGTGTTTCTTTTGACGCGTAATATTACTTAATACCGACAGCTAGGCTACCGGAGTTTCAAGGTGTCCGAAAGTATCCTAACGACCGAATTTAAACTACTTTGAAAAATCCTCAATAAGCCAAAATTCGATGTTGTCAAACATTTATTAATCAAATTAATATTTCACCCACGCAATTTTTTTTTTTAAAGATGATTTTAAACGTAAAATAGGGAAATGTATGATATCCTGAATTACCATTCATAATATCAATATTCATAATATCGATATTCATAATTTGATAACTATTTAATATATTTTGCTTTCCATTTTTTTTTCATATAAATCGTAAAAAATTTATTCGTCAAATATAGGATTCCTCGATGAAAAAATTGGTTATAATTTTTAATTCGTTTCTCTCGCAACGTACAACGGTCGAAGAGCAAAGAAAGGGTCTTTTCAAGACCGGTCTTAATGATGATCTCGATAAATATCGAAGGTCTGACAAAGTCTGTACTCCTATCATCATTATGTAAGCGGAACGAAATCTGTACAGGAAACCCATTTAGCTGAAGAAAAAAATCCCTTTGGAATGAATGGTCTTAATCCAGTTGCCGAAATAAGACATCCAAAACGTGCCATATACACGGGAAACGGATTGCAACCCTCATATTCTAGAAATGTAGAAATTATTACTGTTGACCTAGAACACTGTTCAGTATCGTCGGTATACAACCCACCTATTTGTTACCAGCTTTTGCGGATATTTAAAAAAAAAAAAGGAATCTAATATTATCATAGGCGATTTCAATAGTCACAGTGAATCATGGAGTTATACCTGAATGTTGATCTTTTAGAATTGCTATTCATTTATCCATGATTAAAAATGAGATCCATCCTTCCATAGCAGACGTTGGTGCAGAGGATTCAATTCGGATTTAATATTCGTATCAGAATCCGTAAGTTTTATTTGTCGAAAATATGTATTGGATCCCATACCAAGAACACAACATCGGCCTATTATGCTAGAAGTCAATGCAGTGATCAAATGAAATACCCTTTCAGATAAAGAGATTTAACTTTAAAAGAAAGCAAATTGGACAAATTTTCGAAAGATGACAGAAATAGTTAATGCAAGTGGAAACGTGTCCTAAGAATGATGATAAATTCGTACAAATTATTGCTAAAGCATCAAGATCATCGATACCTCGAGGCTGTCGACGACAGTATATATCAGGATTAACGGAAGAATTGAAACATAAATTGCAACTGTGCTTAAATAAATATGAACAGTCGCCTTTCAGTGCGGAGACAATAAAATTAAGAGATGAAATTATTCAACAGTTGTCTGATGAAAGATGCAAAAGTTGTATTCAACTGTTGCATGAATTATATATGAAATAGGAAAAAAGTCTGGTGTCTTCTAAGAAAATCGAATCGAGAGCAAACGAAACGTGTATTTGAAATAGCTAGTTTGCTCATTCAAATTGGGAAACCAAAAGACAAGATCCGGAAAATTAAGTTACTGCGATACAAAGAGGAAGATGAAAATAATCATTTTGGAAGACCATTTACAGTTGATGATGTAACCGAAGTAATAAAGAACATGAAAAATAAAACTACCCGCGTAGACGGCATTTACGCAGAACAGTTAAAACAGTTAAATGATACAAGCGTGAAATGGGTTACACAACTGTTCAGTGCAATCATTGAGTCAGATTTGGTCCCGAAATTATGAAGAAATAAGTAAAGATTTCAAATTCACAAAAGTAGCCCGTAACTTACTGGAAGGGAAGATGTTTTATGTATCATTCCAAGGAAAGGGGAAAAGTCGATGGAAAAAACAACTAAACGGTTTGTCACAGGAAAGTGTGCTGGCACCTACATTCTATTATTTATATATATATATATATATATATATATATATATATATAAATGATCAACCAATAAGTAAGAACACAAAGCATTTTTTGTATGCTGACGACTTATCCACTACAGCATAAGGTGAAACACACGCCGACGTCGAAAACAAATTACAGATTTACACGAGGTGTACGAATTTTACAGAATTAACGGATTAAATCTAAATCCAAATGCATTTCATCTGCCAAATCAAAGTGTCGGATAGATATTAAATCACAACTAACATTCGATACAGATCCCGTCACCCTATGTTTGGACAGATTACAATACACGAAAGTTTAAAATTGCGAAAATCTGTCACACATAATAGCGTCGCTTTATCTGACAAGGCCAGCCAACACGAATAGTACAATGGAAGAATTCTAAAACTACGGCCAAAAGATCGGTTAAATTGGCTTCAATGGAGAACCATTGAACAAGTTACGTACCGGCTGTGGCAAAACAAACGCACACCGTGTCAAATGAAAAATAATGACCAGTGTGAATGCGGTAAAAAGCAAGACCACCGATTCAACTACATACATCTTAAGGCTAGTACAGTTATGAAAGATTTATGGAGTACAACTTGTAATGACGATGTGCTTCTAATGCATAGATATCCCATAATAGGAATTGCGATAACTAACTATTCGTCTCCCTTGTTTATTTACTCAGATATAGTTTAAATTTTTAAATTTTATTTACAATTTATTCGTCAGAGACAATTTAATTAACGTTTCCCGTTTCAACCCGTTAAAATGTTACTTTTCGCATTACATATATATATATATATATATATATATATATATATATATATATATATATATATATATATATATATATATATACACATGAAAACAAGTTATCTACTTTTGTGAATTACGAAAGAATCATTCATTAATTGAAATTTTTAAACTAAATTTTCAAATAGTATTAAATTAACAAAAATGAAAAGTGAGTGGACTTAAAAAATATATACATATATATGTATTAAATACTCTGTTTAAACTATAAATTATTGACATACATATTTTTCGATTTTAAAAATGTATTTTAAGAATTGGGACATTTCACGTCAACCGTAAAATGTAGAATTTTGTTGGCATTACAATTTTACGATACCGTCAAAATTAAATTATTCCGAAAAAATTTCGAAGAATGCGCTTTAAAAATTTTAAATTTCCTGTCGGTAATGCTCCCGATAAAATGTCAAATTACTATCGTATAGACCAGACTTACATCGGTATACGAGGAAACGAGAGCTGGCAGACACGGTTGCAAATCAGACTGCGGCAGCGACTCTGACGATGCTGACTGTTCTTACTCTAGTAAGAGATCTACAAGTAAAATATGCTCTAAAAGCTACGTAAGCAGAAAAACTGATAGTAAACATCATGAATAAACTTCGACCTAGTGGAATATATCGTTTTCACGAGTCGTAAGCGCGATGTAATCATCGCCAGACTCCCGATCGGAGTGTATACGACTCACCGATGGATACCGACTAAATGAAAATCCCTAACCTACTATCATTTTCGTCATTCATAATCTATCGTCATTGATGATCCTTCATACTCCTTAAACCTGCCCATCTTTTCCTAATTTTATCCTTAAAATGAGCGCGTAAACCGAATTTAATAATAATAATAAAATTAATAAAAGCGTTAAACGATGTAAATAGGGCTAAACTTCGTTTTATCTAAAACGGACGGGAATGTAAATTTAAATATATGGAAACGATATTAATGCATTTAGTCGCGATGTCCGCTATATGGTACGTGAAATTTCATTTATTTTCCGACTGACGTGAAATGTCTCAATTTTAAAAATATTTATATAAAATCAAAAATTATCTACAGTTTACCTAAGAAAACACCCGTATAAAATTTATAATTTTGCGCCAAAATTTTATAACGTATGACCGAAAAGTAATTTATATAAAGAAAAAACATTCGTATCACACGCACGTTCCGATTTTTGAAAATTGTCTTATTAGGCCGAATTTCTATGTTCAAATAATCCATTTACGACAATTAGAACCTTATTAAGCGTATTTTTTTCACGCGATGGTTGAATAAATTCGTGTGCCATTTATCGTTGTTAAAATTACCCCCCCCCCCCCAAAAAAAAAGTAGCCACCAAACAAATAGAATATAGACTGAATTAAAATTAGCACATTCGGTCAGACGTGAAATTTCGCCGTAAAATTATAAATATCGTACGAGGTGTTTTATTATTTAGATGATTTTAGAAGATTTTCGATGTTTTTAAATAAACATTATATTAGAATTGAGATATTTCGAAAAAATATAATTTTGTTATTTAAAATTTCGTGTACCACGTAGAGTACGACCGAAAAGGTTAAAACAAAAAAACCATTCGAAAATTATTTTCGAAATGATAGAAATCTACCGAATTTCGTCTATTTTCAACGATACCGAAATATAATTCGAATTAAAAATGAAAATCAACATAAGAAAATTTAAAAAGATTTTTAATTTCGTCATCGAACAATTTTTAACAGGCGCTAATAATCCGATACGAAATTTTCAAGTAACTAAAATTTTGGACGAAAATGTCGAGCATTTAAAAATATTATTTTACAATTTACAACGTAATTATTGACGCTTTTATAATTAAATTTATCGTTATAAAAATATTTTTTTTTATTTTATTTTTTTTAATATTACGAAACGACTAATAATCAATTCTAAATAGTTCGCCTTTATAAACGTAATTAGTTAAAAACGATTGATGTCGACTATTGCAGAACATTACTATGTAGAATTAGCCGACTGTCCGGCATAAACACAAAAATCGGTTAACCCTACAGCACGTTATAACATTTTGATAATACGAAATTATAAATTTTATACCGGGATTTAATTATAATACCGCTTCTTAAGTATTTATATAAATATTTTCAAAATTGAGGTATTTCGCGTCCAGCGGAAAATAAAAAATTTTGTTAACATTTAAATTACATATACCGTATAGTGGACGTCGCGACTCACGGAATTAATAGAAAATTATATAAAACGAAAGTTTTTCAGCCACCATGTCCACTACATATATGGTACATGAAATTTTAGTACTAACAAAATTATATATTTTCCGGTTGAAATGATTCTAATTATATTTATGTAAAAACATTGAAAATTATCTAAAAAACAGGGTTATATATAATAAACAGCCTGTATAAGATTTATAATTTTCTGTCGAAATTCCATGTGTGATTGAAAGGGTTAAATAGAAAATTCTAAATTTATCATTAATAAAAAAATTAATCGTGTTTCAATATTATATATCAATTCTAAATCGTTCACAATTTTAAATGTAATCATCTTGTAACGGGAAATTATAAAATCCGTTTGATTCGTTTAATTTAATTTTCGATTTATTTACAAGTAAATATTATATTATCTCGGCTACATATATAATTTTCATCGAATTAACTTTCCCGGTAAATTACTTGGACAAAATCCCTCGTTATTTGACATTACGTTAAATGTAAGCGGTCAAACTAGTAGGCTTTTTTAAAAATTATATATATATATAATATATATAATATATATATATATATATATATATATATATATATATATATATATATATATATATATATATATATAATTGCGATCCTGTATAAAAGTATTTTTATTTAATTTTTAAATATTAAATAATTTTTATTACGATATTACTCGTTGTTTTCTTTTTCTGATTAGATCGGTTTAATTTGTTTTTTATATAAATAAATAAATTAATTAAATAAAAATAGGAATATTCGTAATTTTCAGAACTAGCATTTAATCGGTTAAATACGAAAAAATATAATTAATTCGTTTTTTACCTATGATCTCTAAGATGGTCTTGCCGTCTGAACGCTTTTCCGCAAATATCGCAAGAGTAAGGTCTCTCGTCGGTGTGAGTCCTTTCGTGAATCAGCAAATTGTAGGATTTCGTAAATTGTCTTTTGCAAAATTTACAGATAAACTGTTTTTTCTGTCTGACCACCACGATATCCTGATGTTGTTGTTGTTGTTGTTGATGATGATGAGTCGATACCGGCGATTGATTCAAAGTACCAGACTGTTCGATCGATCCGTTATTTATCGGATCCGATTCTTTATCTTCGTCGCATATTAGATAAGACGTCGTCGATACCGGAACGTCCGCCGTACTATTATCGAAATCGTTATAATTATTATCGGCGTTACTATTATTATTATCGGTACCGTTATCGTTGTTATAATCGATAACGTTACCTATCGTCGTCGCGGAAGTTGACGATTGTTTCCTAATCGTATTAGTATTAGTATTAGTATTATTATTATTATTATTATTATTATTATTAGGCGATATTTCCGATTCGGACGTAGTACTATTCGAGTTCTCTTCTAGAAGGCTAAGTTCTTCTTCGGTAATCGTCTTCAATTGATCCGGCAATAGTAACGGAATCCTCTGAGCGGACGTTACCGACGTCGTTAATCGGTGTAACGTTAAATAAGATTCTAACGCTTGCAAATTTAAAGCCGCAGCAGCGGCTGAATTCACAGGCAACATAGCGGCCTGCTGTAAAGAAGACATCATAGCTGTTTGTAGGGTTAACGCCATACTTTGTATCGATCTTTGAATTTCCTCCGGCAATATCAAAACAGCCGTCGAATTATTATTATTATTATTGTTAATACTATTACTGTTAGACGGATTTGCAACGTTACCGTCCAGTTGAATAGTTGATTTCACTGTAGAATCTACAATACCGACCGAAGATGCGCCGGATACGTTGTTAGCTTCTATAAATTCTTCGAATATGTCGACCGTTGTTTTATTTTCCGCTACTAAATTTTCCTCATTCGCGTTTGACGTAGACGGCAATTTTTGTTGTTGTTGCATTTCGTATTTATATAACCGTCGAAAATTAACTTATAAAAAAAAAATTAACAAAAATAAATTAATTATTAAACGAACTCCCCCGGTTGAATAATTTGAATGATTCAAATAAAATAATCCTAATACGAATATAATATGCGCCGCGGGCGCGTGTGTCGATCTTTTGACGATGTGGCAGGGGTGTCAAGGAGTTTACCGCGAAAAGCCAAAAAAAAAAACGACAAAAAAAAATGCATCGGCGAACAATGAACATTACACACACATACTCAAACGTAATCGATCGTATTCGGGACTGTGAGCTGAGCAGCTGTTACACCACGTTTAGCGGCCGCAGCGACGAATAGCCGTTCGCGATACGGTTCCTCGTTCAGTGTTGCCAACTGTATAGAAAAATACGTACGATCTTCCCGCCCTTTCGAATTAACGGACTGGATTTAACCATTGTAAGATGGCTACGTAACCTGATTTCCATCTTTTAAATATACATACAAATATATATATATATATATATATATATATATATGTTGTACTGGCAATATATTTATCCGGTAAGTGGCATTCCGGATTATAGAATACAATAAAAATATACGGTTATAATTGTACAACACGCGCGCACAATTACCGAAAGAAATGTATAATGTAGAACCAATAGTGCGAGTGAACTGCGATTTTTTTTAACTCCAGCGTAGAATTTGGTCGGTTAACGCTAATTAAACAGAAATACCGGATTTTTTTTTTGTTTTTTGTTTTTTACCTCGTACTCGTTAATAGACGAATAGGGCGAGCCAAATTTACATAAATGAGAACATCGGTATAGACGTACGAAAAGAATTTGCAAAAACGTACGTTCAGAGTGTGCTTAGTTACGGTTGTGAGGATTAGCGCGAAAATAAATAAACTGAATGGATCTGAATTTATTTTATATTAAAGGCGTCAAGTAAAAAAGAAATGAGTGTAAAATTTATTTTCGATAAAAAGCCTTGAACTAAGAGTTGGGTATGTGAGTTTAAGGTCTTTTTGTGGGTTTACAGTCCTTAGCATTATGGTTTTCTCATTGTAGAGGGCACCTGATAAGTAATTAGCTCCTGAAAGCATTAAACCGGGCCTGAATGACCGTAGTGACGAGATATTGCGTTTAGTGAATGAAAATATATACATATATACCTTATTTATTTAATTGTATCCCGAGAATTTTTAAATTATTTTTCCTCGATAATTAACTGCATTTTATTCATGTACTACCGATTACAGTTCTACTATCGGATAGTATACGATAAATTATATTATAAATTAAACAGCCCAGATGACCATACTCTTCCGATCGAGAAGATATATCCGTCGAAATGTTAAAGTAGAATTTACGTTGTATAAAATGGTACATTGCAAAGTAGGAAAAAAAAGAATTTGCTGTATGTGTGTAAGTGTGTAATTATTCGACATTAGACTATTGAACGCTACTTTAAGATTGAATTAAAGTATATTTTGAATACCTATCCGACTAGAGACACACGTACAAATTTCTTGGAATAAATTTAAAATCTAGTCGTTGTTACTTATACAATTTTCCACACATTATCGTAATAATACATACTATTATATATATATATATATATATATATATATATATATATATATATATATATATATATATATATATATATATATATATAATAAGATTAGGGCTTTCATCTGCAATGACTATGGTCCGGATTTCCGGTCAATTATATCTTGTATGCGCCAATCTGTTTCAAGAAGTATAGTACACGTTTGTCGTATAAAATTTCTTCAACTGTCCCATTCAGTCCGCTGGCCTTCCTTTCTTCTGCACATTTCTGGAAATCCATAAAGATGTGTTCCATCGTAACCGGTGTATGGCACTGTGAGGGCTATTGATAAAGGTGTAGTATCCGATTCTTAGTCTCGACACGAATAGCTCTTGTTATTTGAAATTGATTGTGTAGTCCTGAACGCTGCCGAACTTGTTCTTGGTGCAGTGTTTTATACTACTTGGAGACCAATGATAGACACGGGTCTTTTGCCGACTCACAGTAATTCTTTTAATTAATGAGTAGTATATATGTATATATATATATATATATATATATATATATATATATATATATATATATATGCAATAAATGCGTCTTGATCAGCTTCAATTAACTGTCAAAGATTACTCGAAGAAATTCGCGGTAGGTAGTTATTTCAATCTGAACTGCCCGTAGTTGAAAACTAACACGCTCTAAATTTGCATCAGTTTAGCGAAATACGACACCTTCAGTTTTGGTGACCGAGAATTCATATCCATTCGATAGACTTCATTACGGCAATTTGGAAATAGTTGACTGGTTTATTCGACTACAAGTATCATAATCTACGTGATTCACAAACGTATATATAATATATATATATGTTTCAGGTATTTTTTTTTATTTTTTTACCTTATTCGACATAGTCTTCCCAATTACAAACCATATATTACATTACATATACATGTTTCAGATGTTATTCTTTCTCTTGGAAATTTACGTTTTCCGACTTATCCACCACAACGGACACATCTAATTTTGGTTTTAATTGTTCAACTCGTACGAATAGCAAGCATATTTGTAAACGACCGTATTTAATAAGTTTGCGGCGAAACAGTAATTTTATTTGACGACATTTAACAGCGGCGACCATTTAAGGTTATTTATTCATTAAATAACAATAATTAAAAATCAATAATAATTAATAATGTCGTTATACGATAAAGTAACTAAAAAAATTATTTAAACTTCGATAAATTTGACATATTCCAAAGAATTGAATAAGTTCTCCAGCACATTTTCGCTACCACAATTCAGTCACGTTTATTCCCGATATTGATGCTTCTTCTGTAAGGTGTTTGAATTTTTGACATTCCTTATACGGACGTGTTTCATCTTTAGATCGGTATGTAGGCGCTAAGATGTAGAGTCCACGCTTATCCATTGATCTGTATGCGTTAATCTCGTATGACCAATTCGTATCCTAACTAGGTCTACATCTTCGTGTCTATTTTCTTAAAATTACTATTTCCGTTTAATTATCAGTTTTAGCCGTATATTTTGTTTCGGTTTATCTGAACATGTTCACAGAACTAATCTGTAAATCGATTTTTCTTAGCTTAAACGGCAAGCAATCGTGATGGGAGGCGTAATAAAACGGATTGTGACGTGATCGCCCGTTGATGATTTAAACGAGATCGAGGCTAGAGTCAGCCGATTGATTCGCTCGACTTTGTCGAATAGATAGTCCATCTCTATTTCAGCAGGTACTTACCTCGTTATTTTTACCGTATAAATTTTATACGGTTTTACGTTTATTTACTTTATATACTGTGTATTATTCACTTCCGTGGTTGCTCACATTATTTGCCTCGCTGAATAGTCGTTATTTCTGTATAATTTATTTATATTAAACTTCTATTTTTCTTTTACTCTCTTCGCTACATTTCATTTTTTTTTTTATTCCTTCTTTCATCCACGATATCTTTTATTCGTCAAATTCTCTCATTTATTTAACTTGCAGTTTATACGTGTGTGTGTGTGTGTTGTAGTATTATAATTTAGAGGAATTATATTTAAAATGATAATAATAGTAAATAATAATAAACTCGACAACCGGTTGTTAGAGAATTTTTATTACAGTAACACGTTGTGAAGTAGTGTTTCGCATGTAGCTACATAACATTCGCATCGTCTGTTATTGCGCTCGATCGTCATCCCAAGTTCTGTGTTCATCTTTCCATATAGTACTATCAGACACTATCCGTGTCTTACCAGATTAGCAGGTGTATATCGTCATCTTAGTCTATACATATTATTACACGTTCTAAATTCGACTATCTCTTTTTATTACGCCCACTTCTGTAGAATTTCCGTTTTTGTTTTTATTATTACGGTGATTTAGTATTTCTCTTTCTTTCTGACGTAAATAATGGATGCAGCCGTTGTATATTCCGGGGGGGGGGAAAAAAACAGGTGGGTGTTCGATTAGATGACGATTATTACTACATCCTGTGCACTTAGTATGTGTTGTCGACCGTAATATGCTAATTAAGACGCGCCAACATGTAGGAGTTACGACTTTGTACAAAGGATATCTGCCATCGCACGCGATACGCACGTCGGAGTTTGGAGAGAACGCTTAAATGCTACATAAAGTCGTCTCTGATGGTCACGCGTCCAGTAGAATTCATTTTTTTATATTCAAATATATATATATATATGAATATGTATGCGCTGTAATAATACTTGTTTATCAGTTCGGACATTCTATACATTTCTTTAGATAATTCTCTATTTAGTCTATAGTATCGGTATGGCAGAATGCGTGATTACGGATAAATTTTACCTCAGTTGTAGACAGATTGTTATATTTAAATTATTTTTTACGTCACTTTTTCTTCCGCTAAAATTCCTAACGTATTCAACTAGCCGGAATTTGGTCGAAAATTTGTTTTTGTTTTTTTCTATGAATGCAGCTCCTGAAAAAGGATAGCCGCTTTATTTCTATTATGTTATATATAAACTAAATAAGCAGTACATAATATACGTAGAGGGATAGCCCAATGACTAAACTCTGCTAATTATATTAATCGGCAATGACCAATTGATGAGGTTTGATACGTTTCAGCCTTCTGACATACAGATGAGTAGATGCCCTCCGGATTTGAGTGGTAAGAAATTTCTGATGCTGTCGAGCGTAATCGCATAATTTGTTCTGTAGATCTGCATAGATGTGCGTGATTTCGTTGAAACCAACCAGCATTAGTGATCAGCCGAAGAAATTTATTTTGAGCTGTTTGTAGTACTTTCGATGCTATATCACACACCCCTTATTTGTATTGCGTAAGTTCATATTGTACGTATAAGAGTTTTATATATTACGAGCCTGTTCTCTAGCTTCATTTTAGAGCGATGTCTAATAAGTAAGCACATTTGACGTATTTTACTTCGTATTTATGGTCGATACGTGTTCTCCTTGTCAATATATTCATACTTAAATATTTCGCAGAAGTTGTAACTGGAAATTGCCCCGGTTATTAATGCGGATAACATAAAAGGTAGAAATAAACGGACTTATCTCGGCAGTGTTAGTTTTATATAAATGCGTCTAAATAAATTATTCGACTTGCACGATGTTTGACGGATAAAAATTACGTGGAATTGATTTCACAATATTCGGATCTAACTCACGATAAAAATTATGATAATTATTATATCTGACGCAGGTACGCACGCACGCACGCTCGGGGTAGGTAGAGGACTTTTCAAAGTGAAAACCTTAGGCCCTACTTTACGAAGATCGTCGGCGATCGTGTATTGCAATCAAAATTTGCTCCCTCTTGCATGAGTGTCTTTTTGCTAACATGTGTTCGTCCATTCCTTGACGATGTCATCCAACCAGCATGTTTTTCATCTTCCTCGACTTTTTTTCCCATCTACTTGTCCTTGGATAATTTAGTTGTAATGGCTTATATTTATCTCCTCCAATTACATGGCCGAAATACTTTATTTTCCTTTAAATAACTGATTTCATTAACCTTCCCTCAGTTTTGGTCATCTATAGGACTTTTTGATATGATGTCTTGTTTATCCATGCTATTATATATATATATATATATATATATATATATATATATATATATATATATATATATATATATAGTCCAAGCCGCTTATAAGGGACACATCGGGCGGAAGTCATTTGTCCCATATAACCGGCTGTCCCTGTAAAGCGAATTTTTAAAAATCTCTTATTGAAGCGAGTGGGTGTTAGAATATATAGAGTTTAGTAAACAATTAACATACTTATAACATTATTAATACGTAATATTTATTTATATGGAAATTAAGAGAAAAATACAGGAGGCATACATAAGGTAAAAGAACCTGACCTGATATTTGTAAAAATTGTTCATTTACTGTAAAAATGCGATATAGTTGTTTGGTGTAAATTCTTCATCTGCTGCGTTTGAACAAAATCTGCACAGTTATCTAATGATGCCGTAGGAGTACCTTCATTATTCTGTTGCATTACCGCCGGAGCTTATCAATACATTTTTTCGCCTCGTCAGTAGACACAGAAGTAAGGAAATGTCATCCGTGTCAACATCACTTTCTGATTCTTGTATTTGATTCTTCATTGTGATATTTTCCATAATTTCGTTATCCAAGTCTTCAATATTATTGTCACAGCATGGCAGATTGGCGTCAATATCAGAAAATTGTTCATAGTTTGTCGCACGTAGTAATTCATTCGGTGTTTCATTACATTCCATTTCAACAATTTCATAATCGGGCTCCTTGAAACCACAATAAGCAAAGCAGTTCTGAATTGTCATAAAAGTGACTTTACTTCAGCTATCAGCAACAAATTGTATAGCCTGCAGTATTGTTATTGTGGAAGTGATATCTAAAGGAATTTGGAAATTTCGCTTGAACTCCATTGTTCAGCTCCCGTCAAATCAGCGCTTGCCTTTTCTCCATGAGTTTCTTTGAATTTGATATCGTGTCTCCCTTTCCACCGAGCAAGCCAACCATCCGTAGCTGCAGTCTTCATAACCCATTTTTTTTGTAAACTCTTCAGATTTCAGTTTCAACATTGGCCCATTGACATGAACACCTCGTCGTGTTACTGTGCTAAACCATAAATTAAGAGCTTCATCAACCTCTGGGTTTTTAACTTCTCTTTTCCGTTTCCTTTCCACTACCTGACTGCCCTTTTCAGTACTATTCCATTTTTTACGTAAGTTCTGTTCATCTGTTTTTAAACGGGAGACGGTGTTTTTGGAGACGCCCACGATTTTTGCTAACTCCCGAATAGGCATATTAGAGGTTGAATTTTGATTTTGTCTAAAATAGAAATTTTTTCCTTTAATGATACACATTTACGCCACATTTTATTCATAAAAAATTCTCCAGAACTAAAAAAAGAAAAGAAAATTTTAAAAAAATAATAAAACCGCAGGATGCACTACAGTTTTTGCAGAACTAAACTAAGAACATAATGAGCTATCGGAGAGAGCATAATTAATAAACGAACAGAGCAAAAAACAGTATAGCGTCAATGAGAGAATGTCAACACAAGGACATCTCAAACAAAACGAAGAAAAAGCAAAAATGTTCACATAAACAAAAAACGAATTGTAAAAATGGCTAAAATATTTTAGTCATTTTTATTCAATTTTTGTTTATGTGAACATTTTCGTTTTACGACCGGAAGTGCCATTTTATAACTCCGCGGCTCGCATATCGCTCGTCTCACTATTTATTGCCTTGAAAATCTATTAATCTTTGTCCCTTATAACCGACTTGTTGTCCCAAAAAGCGAACTAAAACAACCTTCATTCCATACGTTTTGTTTCGGGGTTTTGCTGATTGTCCCTAATAAACGGCTGTCCCGCTTATCCGGTGTCTCTTAAAAGCGGCTTTGACTATGTCATATATACATATAATATATATATATATAATTGCAGTAGAATGGCACAGTCCTAGGACTGGTTTTCAGCCATGATGATCCATTTTTCAGTAAGCCTTGTATCGTGAAGTAATGTCGCAACAAGCGAATTACGTGGTGTTCCTCGTCCTCGTCTGCTGCGTAATTTGCCTTCCAGCACAATTTGGAATAGTGCGTCATGTCGCAATACAAGTCGCATCCAATTTAAACGTGCGTTCTACGTATCCGGTTCATTAACGACTTCTTTTCGGATACTCTATTTAGTATTTCTTGATTTTTTCACTTTTTTTATACAGCTTATTTTTTCTGTCCTTCGCCAGTCGAGCACTCTAGCAGCTACACCACCGCGACAACAATCTATATACGAGACAGGCAAAATATTGAAGCATTTGAGAAGCGTTGTTCGCGATGTATGTTCGAAATTTCGCGGATGGATGAAACATCGATTGAAGACGTTATTCAACGAGCACCGAAAGAAAAAGCTATTAAGTGGAATATTCAAAAGTTTAAGCGAAAAGGGTGCCTCTTAAGATACAATAGTCCCTCTGTTCGCGGATAAAAAATTCCCGTCTGTAGGCCGTAAGGAAAAATAAAACAGAAGTTGATGAACATGTTTAAAAACAAAGAATCAAACTACGGTGAATAGAAGAAATACGAGAGAGCTAGTCGAAAGGTCTGATTTTATATGTGTGTGTATATACACATATAAATAGAGGGAGAAATAGAGAAAGTGAAAGATAAATAACATCTCATCGTGGACAGTTATTTGTTACGATCCAAGTTATTAAAAATTTAGTCAATGTGTTCTGTGAACGCGATATTTATCATATATAGCGTTTACTTCATATAATACATATATTCATCATCATTATTATAACGATATTTTCTATTATATTTACCATATACACTATAACTAAATAATAAAAAAAACACAAAAAAAACCAAGCGAATGAATAAAAACACATCTAGACTGGAATATCAAGGGAATAATTATAGACTCATCATGAAAACTACTTAAAGCAAAGGAGAAAATTCCGGGTTCGTTGAATTAGCGTCACTATCTTTTATAGAGTATTTTATTTATTTTTATTTTTTTAACATTCAACATTAATTTTTTTTCGAAATCTCTTGAAAATATATACTAAATCGATTTATAACGTATTTAGATCGTATTAAAATTTGTACAACGGTTGAATTATAAGCTGAAAATAATTAATTAACGCATTTAAAGTATAATTATAATTTTATCACTATTTTCGGGCATCTTACGAAAAAATATATAAAACGTTTTGTAATTATATAATTTAATTTTTCCTATTTTTTAATATAGGGTGACCTAGAGAAGACTGAAGATTTTATTTTTTGAATATCGCAATTAGTAAGACTGCTACAACGCAAACCGCGTGCTCTACGTTTAGTGTACACACGAGTGATTCATTTTAATCTAGTTTCAGTTATCATGACAGCGTTTAGCGTGGAACGTTATTATCCGGGTGAATCGATCACAACTGTGAAAAAGAGAGTTTCGAAAAGTACTCAAAGTTACGCGATTTTGTTTTTTTATGAGTATATGTTAAGAGCCGCGTTTAAGATCTAAAAGACATGAAAACTCGGATTTCTGAAGAAATTTCAAAAATTCAGTATGCTCTAAAAAAACTTCGAAAATTTGTAAAGACTGAATGAGTGTATTGTTGCAAATCATCTGAACGATAACATTGTGTTCCACTAAGCTACTATAAAATTTCATTTAAAAATTTCGGTCTAGTACTTTTTGAGTTATTCAAAAAACAACAAAATGGTGTCCGTCTTCTCTGGGTCACCTTATATATTCGTCAACGGGATTAAATTCGTAGCGCGGTAATTGGTAACAAGTATTGTACAGATTATTTTCGGACATTTTGCGAAAATATGTAGGAAAATCGATTAAAACCTATTTAATTTATTTCGATCTTACAACGGTCATAATAGATCGAAAATGTATATTTAAAATATTCATATTATTTTATAATTTTATAATTATTTCGGAAATTTATTATTTTTTTTCGGATATGTTAGGAATATGTGTACGAAAATCGATTAAAACCTATTTAATTTATTTCGATATATCTTACAACGGTTAAATGGTTAAAAACGAATTAAAACTACCTACGAATTTTGCGACAAATTGAACTGGATGACGTTTTTAAAGTACAACTTTTAAAATGTAAATAATACAGTTATGTATATATATATAAATATATATATGTGTGATAATGTGAGTCAGTATTATACCTATGGAATCGTATCAGGACGAAATACAAATTATTCACTTTGACGAAAATTAAATGATCCCAAACGACGACACCTGCTGATAAGTTCACCGGCAGTTTCTAACGGGTTTGTAAATATTTTTTTTTTTTCAATTCAGTCCTAATGCGGATTTATTTTATTTATACTTTTTTGCTTTGGCGCCAATTTACCGCCCGCAGTTAGGAAAGGTAAAATATGTTCTTTTATAACCACTGCAACTGGCTTGAAAATTCCTGTGATTATATGAACATCTGAGTAAAACTAGATATTGTTGGTTGGCTGTTTAAAACATTTTTTAAAAATGTCGCCTTTTAAAATTCTGGTATTATATCTAATAAAAACACACATATTATATATATATATATATATATATATATATATATATATATATATATATATATATATTGGGTCAAATCGTAAAATATAAATAAAATAAATTGTAAAATATAAATATAATAATGACTATCAATTTAAATATACCTAATCATTCTCCGATTTCATTTTAGCTTTTAATTTTATCTGTAAAATATAAAAAACTATATCCGATGACCCCGTTATCAATTCATAATAAAATATTAATATACAAACAAATGTTGAAACCCGTCTGGACCTACGGTTTACACTTATGCACTAGAAATATTATAAGAAACATAGCGAACGCAACGTAATATGTTAAAAATATACACATTCATTAAGATCTACAAATCGATGGATAAAATAATTAACAATTTTGCAAAATATCACCAAATAAGGCTGAAAACTCGTGTAAATATTAAAGCGCGTCAACTCCTAAATAGGGCGGATTTGGAACGTAGACTCGAAAGAATAAAACGGCGTGAACTAATATTAGATTAATTTTATATATATATATATAGTTTTAATAAATGTATTAATTTTATTTAATGTGTAAACACCGAAATTTCATCGGCTAATTAATTCGGAATTTTTCTATTTAAATGTACGACAAAATTAAAGATTAAAGTTTAATAACATCTCCGTCGTTTTCCAATTATCTAAACCGTACGATATTTATGACGTAACGACTATATTTAGATATCGGAATGATTGATGAATAATATACGTTCACCGACTACTTCAATTATCACTAACAGCACCTACTATGAGGACCAACTGAAGTACTCCTAACACGGTGATCGTTATTAAAATAGTAGTTTTCAAGTCCGAACGAATTGTCTTAGGTAAAATAAATAACCAGTTAGATTCATTCTGTTTTTATTTTCAATCCGGAGGAGACTACCGAAACTATTAATGAAAATAATCATAAATAATAATAATAGTGAATAATAATAATTAAATAATCAAATTAAATAAAATAGGGAGCCGCGCAAAATACGACCAACCTGTATAATAACTAATAATAATTAATAATAATAATAATAATAATAGCTTTTCGGTTTTAAAGTTTTATTTTTTTGGACACCGACGTACTCCGTAATAACAAACTTATACAATTAATAGTTAAAACGGTGGAATGGGAAACAATTTTTAAAGCCGTATAAAAGCATACCCGAATAATTAACTACGTCGTTGTTAGGTCGAGTCAGTTTTGATTACTATTTGATCGTACCCCCGGGTCAGCTTCAAAAATGCTTTCAACTAAAACTAACCCATTTCCTATACGTATTACTACGCCTACGTTTAAACGTTTAACAAACCATATAGGAAACGTATGTAGGCTAAGTAATTACTAAGCATTTTATCATAACGATGGTCACTATTGATTTAGATACGGCTAGGATAATTCTCTACGAGTTTCTTTCTACGATCGATGTGGATCATCATTCTTTTTTCCATTACTCGTCTATCAGATTACTCCTATCAATTTACTTTATGTTACTACCGCGTTATTTATATAGCACGTAAAATTAGTAATACAAATTCATATAGACGTACATACATTTTCACATACACACACGATATATGCGGACATTCAATTCGCATTTCACAACTAATAACAGACGCTTATGGGGATGACTTTGTATTTTCACTAATCCATTAGAAAATTTGGATACGAAAGTGTAAATTTCATACGGCTGTTTATTATACAATACTGCTTCTTAGGTGTACTGTCAGTAATTTTCGACCTATTTATGATAAATATTTTTTAAATTTGGACATTTCACGTCATTTAGAAAATAAAAAATTTGTTAACATTAAAATTTCAATTGTGACTGAAAAGGTTAAACGAATTAGTCCACTAATAAACATTTTCAGAAATGTACGATTCGTTTTGTTTCCATTTCATATTTTCATCCTTATTAAGGAACCTCTTCTGATTCTCTCCTGCAGACTAACTCGTCAGAAACAGTTATTGCAATTTTTACTGAACCGTCGATCGTCTTTAGTTATTTCGCGAATTATTCGTCGATATTTCAATATGTAGATTTTCAAAAAACCTTATCGACATTTTCGAAAGGTTTATATACTTTTCATTTTATACTGGCACAGTTAACTCACTTTCCGATTATAATAAACCTCTATCAGGCTTTAATGTTAATAATAATGCGAACGATTCATATAACAACCATCGAGACAGCAATTCTGACTTTAAAAATATCATAACAACTTTTCTAAATGAAAATCAATTCAGCTTATGCAGCAAAATACAGTCGTACTAAACCTGCTCACAGCGTTAATAAATAAATAAATTAACAATGACGTCATTACGAATAGCCACACGGAATGCCGATAGTTCAAAATAAACTAGAAATAGAGATGTTCCTTATTGAGCAAATTGACATATTGCTATTATCTGAACCACATTTCACGGATAAAACATATCCCGGTATTAAAAATTATAATGTCTAGAAAACTCAGACCATACGGCACACGGTGGCAGCGCTGTTGTTATTAAAAGTACAATAAAACACTATGAACTTAAAAACCGATCTACTAAATAAATTCAAGCAACAAATATAATAATGGCGTATACATTGAATGGTAAAATTGCAGTCTTTGCAGTGTATTGTCCTCCAAAACACAGATTCGATTAACGAAATCTAAGCGAATATTTCACTATTCTAGGCCGTAGGTTCATCTCTGACGGTGACTGGAACGCGAAAAACATAAGATGGGGTTCACGATTTTCTAACCGTAGGAGAAAACTATTGAATAAAAATTTCGGTTGCGTGGCACACCAACATATTGGCAGGTAAATCAATTCTCCGATATCTATCTTGTATCTGCTGGCGTACATCAAGGAAGTGTCTTAGGTCCTGCGCTTTACTTAATCTACTCTGCCAATTTTCCAGTTGGTAGTAACGTAATAACAACTACGTTTGCCGACGATACAGCGTTATTAGCTTATTAGTAAAGACAATAGCGAAACTTCTAATAAACTACAAAAAACTCTGTTGAATGTTGAAAACTGGCTGAGACGTTGGCGTATGAGGGTAAACCAAAGTAAATGCACGAAGGTTGATTTTACGTTGCGAAATTTTACGTATCAACCTTTAAAAATAAACGGGGTGATTATTAGCCAAGAAAAACAAGTTAAATACTTAGGAGTATACTTAGATCGTAAATTGACATGGCAGAAGAAACAGTTAGATATAAAACTGCACAAAATTAAATTGGCTTCTTGGTAGGTACTCCAGTTTGTCGCTAGAAAACAAACTTCTACTTTATAAAATAATTATAAAGCCTGTTTGGACATACGGTTTGATATTATGGGCTTGTGCAAAAGATACACACATAAACAGGATACAACGGTTTCAGAACAAATAAAACTCATCGTCTCCCCACCTCGGTACGTATCAAACCACACGTTATATCGATACTTAAAAATCCCATACGTGAAAAACGAGATCAAACGTGCTGTAAAGCAATATGTAAGCCGTTTGGAAACCCACACAAACGTACTGGCGATCAATCTACTTGCCAAAGTCTAGATATTCGTAGGTTAAAACGTAGTCAATCGTTTGATCTAGCCTAATTTTTTTCAGTGGGGTCCATCGCTGGATGCTAACCGTTAACAAGTTATTTCGCGTTCCAGTCCAATTGCTGGATGGCTACCTGGTCAGTTGTAATTTTAAAAATTATGAAAAAAAATAAAATATATATATATATATATATATTAGGAGGGTGTCTTATACATTTCCTTATCGTAATAATAGAAAGTGTCCATTTTAATCGCAAATTTATATACATCATTGACTAAGCGTCGATGGGCTATAATTTTGACGAAAACAAAAATTAGAAGTACTAATTATTAGAATTGTTTTTCTCTATTCAAAAGGAGGCCGATTGATGGGTTTTTAAAAGTCGATTTAAACTAAGCATTTATAAATAAGATACAACGGTTCCAAAATAAGACCATTAGACTACTCATTGCTTCTCCTTGATATGTTTCGAATTACATCGTGATCTTCTCGTTCTTTATGTTAAAGAAGAAGTCAAACGCAACGTTGGGCAGTATAAAAGGCGCTTGGGGGGTCGCATACGAATACACTGGCCCCAATTTATTAGATAACAGTCTTCAGATTCGCCGGTTGAAACGAAGCAAGATATTTGATTTATCCTAATTTCTACTGGGATTCATGGGGGGAGCACAAATGGGTGTTAACCCCTTTCACGTTACTTCGCATTTCATAACAATTGCTAGATGGGGCCTCTGGGTGTAACTTTAATTCGATATGATAATATATATATTTCCGAATTTTAATATTATTAATATATTTCTTCGTATTTAAATTCAGCGAGTAAATAAATAATTATATTATTTCGTTCGTCAAATTAAATATTTAATTTTATTTAATACGATAATCAATCGAACTATTGTATTATATATGTACATAATATATAAAAGCACACACACACATGCGTATATATGAATGTATATGTGTGTGTAATGTGCGCGCGCGCGCGTGTGTGTGTGTGTGTGTGTGAATACAATAGTTAAGAAATGCATTGAAATTTTGATTTTAATCGGAATCGTAGTTTTGGAAAATCTCGGTAATGAAAACAATAAAATTTATCGTTCTTATTTTGATAAACTTCGAAATAAATTTGTGCCCCCTCCAGTAATTAAAATATTTCCAAACAACACGTAGGAACGTGAGAAATCATTTAAGAAATTATTCATAGTAAATTATGACTCTTTATTATTCTAATATTTTCTAATATATCTATTAATGTGTCGTATTTAGCATTTCGGTAAAATTTCTGACATTACTTAATTATCACTTTTGATGTTAATACTACAATATATATATATATATATATATATATATATATATATATATATAAAATGTATAAACGTTTTAAACTTGTAAATGTATTAATGTCATGCATGTGTAAATGTAGCATGCCTGCGTACCGTATGTATATATATGCATACTTATTTGTGCGTCGAAGCATATTTAAATAAATGATATTACGCATACGTTGGAAGCTATTTCAATTTGTCCGGTTGATTTATGTTCGCGTTAAAGACTAAACAGTATGTTGTCGACATTGTGAACAAGACATTTTAACCTGTACCGTAGAATAACACGACTGGCCCCGGTTCAGCATGAGGTTATGGTCAGGCTCTCACTTTGCCAAGTTTAAAACTTTGTTAATTTCTTCGTACCCCGGGTGGTAAATAACTTTATCTACCCGCGGGAGAGAACAAGAATAAGATATCGTCGTTGACCCTGGATATTACACTATTTGCGATGACGAGTACGTGTAAAACTTGAAATTCAAATCGATTATTTAATTGATGAACACGGACACTTCTCTATGTATTACTAAATAACAACGGTTCGATAATTTCTGTCCCATACACAACACGGTAGAAAATCGAACACACACACATAAAAAAAATAAAAATGAAATGTCAAGGATGAAATATAAAAAAACAAAAACAAACCTCGGACAATAGGATAATAATTCCGACGCCCAAAATATAACAGCTGTGGAATTTTTTTGGGTTTTTTAAATATCGATTATTGTTCAGCGGCGCGCGTACGACAAAAATGGATATAATAATAATCGATCTACTACACCGTGGAGACAGCAAATGAAAATCTTTAAATACAGCATCGTCCTTACAAGAGTATTGTATTTCTCCTATTCGTTATAAAATAGAAATTATCTAGAAAACGGATACATATAGAAAAAAGAAGGCGGTAAGCGTACGACCGAAATGCTGCTACAAAAATTACCTAAAATAAAAATACGAGTAAAACAAGAGTGTACGAATGGTTGGGAAAGTTGGATATGAGAATGCAAGTGTGTGCAAATGTGAGAAAATGGAAATGTGAATGTGCGAACACACATAAATTAATTGAAATATAGTCCGTCGACGAGCTTAATGCTTATCAGGAAAAAATTGTAATTCTTGGGCTACTCACATTCAGGAGAAAATCGAGCATTTGAGGCTTAAAATCAGATCTATGTCATGGAATAACTAATAAATCAAGGTTATCGTTGGAAAATAAAACTCTACTGTATAAAATTGCCCTAAGACCGATCTGGGTATATGGTATACAACTATGGGGCTGCGCCAAAACATCTAACTTACAGAAAATACAGCGATATCAAAATGGGGTTTTAAGAACTGTTACCGCAGCTCCCTGGTACGTCTCAAACCTTACCCTCCATAACGACTTAAACGTTATGTTTGTGGAGGATGAAATAAAAAGACAAGCAAACAAACATGCTGCACGAATTACACACGAATCCGCTTGCTACTGATTTGCTGAGCTGAGGCGAAGTAAGCCTCTAGTCTTTGTCCAACGAGCGTAAGTATAGAGGGAGTACTGCTGACTACTGCCCCTCCACAAAACATCACTTATCTCATTAAGTCAATCACTAAATGACTTCTAAGATTGGTCAGTTGGGATGGGGGGGGGAATCTTAAAATTAAGGACTATATTACGAGTATAAATGTGCGTGTACATCATTTATTTATTATATATTAAACAACAAACGTACGTTAAAAGAAAATAAATAAAATATTTCAAAAATCGAGAGATGTAACGCGATAAAAAATGGAATCCTTCAACAGAATAATAAAATGGGGAGAAAAATTGGTAATGAATCTAATAAAGGTTTTGTAAATGAATTTCGAAAATCGTTCGATTATTTACTTAACCCTTCCAGTCGCAGTGTCCACTATATGGCGCATGAAATATGTTTATATGTGTGTGTTTTATATATATATATATATATATCAACAAGCTCCTATCAAACCATGTTTTGTTCCATTAGGTGTGTCAACGAAGTAACGGACGGACATATATCCCGCTCGCATGTATCGCGCTACCAACACCCGTCATCAAACCACGTTTATACCACATAGGTAAGCTTATTATTATATATATGCGTGTGCGTGTGTGTATTTATATATATACACACGCACAAAAATTAAAAAAAAAATAGTTAAAATGTCTTCACATCTGCCCTGCGGTCCGGGGCACAGATTTTTTTTGTCTTCTTTAAAACTTTCGAAATGTTCTATTTTTTCTGGAAATATCCGTCTATTTTGAATTTCTTCTGTCTCTACGTCAGTTAAGCCTTTTTTAACTTCTACAAAGCGAGGTATACGCGTATTTTAAAAATGTCGAACTTCCTCTTCGGTAGTTCTCCACTTCATCCTTTTAAGACGTTCATAAAATTCCATCCTTCGTTGACGATGTTTTCTGGACTATTGTTTATTTTCGTTTATATCATTTTCGTACTTCAGTCTTGGGAAGATTTGTCTTTATTATCTCGATATATTCTTGAACTTTTCCCTGTTTCGTTTCTCCGGTGTTAGTTATATATTTTGTCCTTTCCGAAAGAAATTTGCAATCCTACATTTTCTGCTTCTTGCTTTTAAAATATATTTGCTTATTTTACCGCGTCTTTTACATTATCGGAAAAAATCGCTAAATCCCCTACAAACGTGTACAAGTATAATTCGACAAGTACGAGATTTTAATTTCTTTTTTTTCCGTTTTTTTTTTTTTTTTTAATAAATAGATAAATTTAGTTTAGAAGGAATTGAAATAGATGTGTTCAATTAGTCATGAACTTCTGTGATTTATTTTTTAAAATAATAGTAATAATAATAATAATAATAATAATTTATTTAACCGAGGAATAGACCGACTTGTACACGTTGCTATATTAGCTAGTCGCATATTCGAATGATTAATTAGATTTCTGTACGACGTAGTTGTGTAATGAGTTTCCTTAAACTGCTTGCTTACGTAATTGCCGAATTCAATGTCGACAAGCTTCTTAATTTCAACCTCTGCATTCCCCGCCCTCCTATATTAATTAAATCATCGTCATTATCAAGTTACCCCGAAACGCGAGTATTGAAAACAATTAAAATTTTGACGACCATTAAGTATATTACTTTCAGTAAAAGATCGAGCGTTTGATGCTTAAAATCAGAATTTTGTTACGCACGCTAATTAATTTATCTGGATTATCATTTGAAAATAAAATAAAATTGCTTTAAGACCGATCTAGGTGTATTGAATGCAGCTGTATGGAAAACATTTAAATAATAAAAAAAAATACAGCGATATTAAAATAGGGTACTAACGTACTTAAAGCTCGCTGGCATGTCGCAAATTTACTTGCTACCAATCTGCTAAATGATCGAGGTGTGGTCGAAGTAAGCCTTTATACTTTGTACAACCAGTATAAGTTTAGAGGGAGTACTAGTTAAAAATATATTTCAAATTCACACTTCCAACTATCCGCCGTATTGTACACAAGGAGTCAATATATCCAGATCTATAGTATTTATTAAAAACATTATTTACAAAACATCGTTATCACGTTTAAATTAAAATGGTATATTAAAAATATTAAAAGGAATTATTTATAAATTTTCTGAGTACTTAATCTTAACCATAAAACCATATCTACGTTAAATTAAAAAATTCGTCCTGTTCGTGTGTATATATATATATATATATATATATATATATATATATATATATATATATATATATTGTTCGAGGTAGTATGATAGGATCGTATTTGTAAATAATTCTAACAGTGTGAAATTTAGTAATTATAAAAATAAACAACAAAAAATTGGTTAAAATAACTAAATTTTGTGTTTAAAAATACCACAAAGTTTTTCAGCTACTTAAGTTATTATCAAGCCGACATAAAAAAACAATAAATATAAAAATATATACAATTAATGAAAATAATAAAAATAATTCGAAAAAATAAAATAGTAATATGATTTAAAATTTAAATTCATACGCGAACAATTATGAGAGATTATCATTTGGAAAATATTGTAAAGAATTAAAACGTAAAATCGATAATATTAACCAAATTTATCGAATATTCATATATGGAAGAACTATATAGGAAAAGGAAAGTAGCAGAAAAAAAAATAGAAGTAATAAAAGAAAGAGATAGAAATAATTAATTTCAAAATCGATGATAAAGTTTGACGAAGAATTAGTTTTAAGGAGATGTATTGTAAATTTGAACAATTTTTATATCGCAGAAACTTTTTATTTTTCCGGTTTTATAATCGTTTATGTATAAAATTTTATATGGCTCATTTGTTTACCACGTTCACTATCGCTTTATTTTAGAAATAACCGTTTTTTTAATTTTGTTATTTTTCGTTATATTACGTATCTAAATTAAATATTTGTCACAGTTTATTTTGTTTTTTCATTTCATATTTTTTATAAATCGTACATATTATTTTTGATATTTTATTCCTTTATATTCACTTAATAACGGCTTAATAGCCGAAAAGCTTGGTGGTCAATTTATGTATAAACATTAAGTAATTTTAACCACTTTTTGGTTGTTTATTTAATTCTCTATTACTATATATATAATAACAATAATATTAGAAACAACGATAATCCTAATAACGGTTAAATTATTATACATACGAGAATTGCGTTTATAATTAAATAATAAATTATATACGAACTTAAAGTAAACAAACGATAATATATAGTTTCCTGAAGTGACGAGAAACGTTATTTCAAAAAGAGTACTCTAAAAGGATTAGTGTTTATATTAAATTAATATTTGTAAGTGTACAATAGTAATAAGATTTGAAACTGATAAACATTACCGTAACAAATGGAACGACCTAATCATTAAATGCGAATTGGTCCTCCGAATTTATATATGCGTGTGTGTGTGCAAAATTCAGGTTAGGTTGCTACGACTTCAGTATAGGTGAAATGTATCTGATATGTATAGCATTATCCGATTCCGTTGTCAAATCTCTAAAAAAAATGTATATGTTTAAAGGCTTTAAAAGTGGAATTTTTCAGAAATGTTCTTGGAAATTTAAATATTAATGGAACGTATGTTTTCACGATAGATTTAGGAGAATTATGTTTGTGTGCATTTATTTGTACATGTATATATGTGTCGTCTATGTTCGATCTATACATATATTATTCATGGATATAATATTGGGTATGTATATCTATATATATATATATATATAGATATATATATATATATATATATATATATATATATATATATATATATATATATATACATATATATATATATACATATATATATATATATATATATACACAAGGATGTGGTTTTTCTTTATCGGAGAAAGTAACCTACTCTTTCCCCGAAATAGAAATAAGTGAAAATAAATAATCGAACGTAAAAATCAAATAGTTGGATTTCCTTTGTACGATTTAAACAAAGAAGCCCAACTAATAAGTTGAATATATATATATATATATATATATGAGAAGGACCGTCATAATAATAATAATAATAATGTTAGTCATCATCGCCTGGTAATAATGAAATTTTGAATACGCAATTTCAAACTGTTCTTCAACGGTGGTAAATTAAGGTTTAGCGTACGATCTGTTTGTATACTGCCGTACAATGGAGCCATAAATATGTTTTCGGAAGATAGTACAGAAGAGAGCCTTTGTAATGGCGGTTGACTTTTAACTAATATTTACCTAATAATATCGATAGGTATAGGTGGGCACAGATGATACTTATAGTAGATTTTTGTTTGTTACCATATTTACTTTTCCCGTCGTTCTTAAAAAAAATAAATAAAGAGATCAACGCCGCGTTCACACATTCCCACGCGTACGTACACGCACACGTACACGCACACGCACCATTGGACACCCACGCGTAAAATATTTACACGGAAACCATCGTGTGCAATGAACGAATTGGAAAGAAAATAAAGTTACAGTTTGGCGGTCCTGTTCTTTTCCATAACGTCGATTATGCTAATCGTCTCTCGCTCTGATCAATAGAGAAAACGTTGGATGTATTTTTCTATTACAGCATAGGAGGAGTTACTAAATAGCTTCTCGTTGCAATATGAAAAACAAAAAATCGAGCAGATAACATTTAATAATAATAATAATAATAATGATAACGAAATACCGGAGGATATGTAAAATTTAAAGATACGGTATAAACATTTTTTCCCGTTATCTGTGACTAGCTTTCTTTTAGATAGATAATATTAATAGGAAGTCAGATTTATTGCCCACAGAAGAAAAAAGAGAACTTCTAAAAGACACATCGTGTAATAAAAGTCTTATTCTCTTCGATATTATAATAAGTTTCTTCTACGAACTTGTATCCTAAAGTAGATGATTTACAACAGATATGAAATGTGTATAAATATATATATATATATATATATATATATATATATATATATATATGTATATTATATATATGTATGTACATATATGTATATATATATATGTATATATGTATGTAGAATACACTAAAGATGTACAAGCAGTAATTCTACATATATAAACGATTTAATAGAGAACGCTGAAAAAATTACTAAATATACATATGTTTGTATATATCCAAAATAAAATAGCGGTCTAAGCGAGAATCATGTGTAATCCCGATCAAGTTCCTCTTATAAATTTTTATCGGATTGAAAAGATTATGAATTTCGTTCAGATTAACGGTACAGAATATGGCGAGCATTTTGTGCAACCGATCAGTTTCTCTCGGAAATTTTCGTAAAGACAAACATTTTGTCGCGATTAGTAGTGCTAAATATATTTTAGATATGAGCGAACAAGTTTTAGTCATTTACATTAGGTTCATTAAAGCGATGTTGCTCTAAATGTTGGCGCGTCTTTATAGTCTCGTCCTTTCAAATATTTCTATTAGTCGTAATTGACGAGCCAATTTGAGGTTATGTTTGGTGTTCCACTTTCTCTCTTTCTAGTTTCTGTAGTAACCATCGGCATTTGTGCCATTACTTCGTTCCTGAGTTATTTCAGCTGATAGTCCCTATTGCTCAATTTTTAATAATTTTATCATGAATATACGTTGAATTCTAAGACATATCTCTTGTACTTTGATCGCGGGTGTTTCTTGAATACTGTGTAAGTGAAGGTTTATTATATACGAATATTAATTAAGAAAATTTCAACGCTATTTTCATATATTTTACTGACCATTCCTTCATTGATATATGTGTCTAAGATGACACGAATGTTAATTTATTCCTCTTGGAATATTTCAGTCAGCGCTGTTTCTATGATCGGTGTTACATCTTCTTCTATATTTTTGGTTATATATTACAAACGGATCAATCATTTTTGTTGGATGACCCTCAAGGAGATTTTAACGTGTATTTTTTGTCTCGTGCGTGCGGACCAACTTTAAGATGATTGGCTGGACCTGAGTCTGTTTACAAGGGAGCCAGATGCGTCTATATTTATTTATCACCCGGGAAATCACTTTAAATCAATTGAAATCAAAACGAACTCGTGTAAATTGCAACTTGCCTAATAGAAGCTCATCCAATGCCCAAACGACAGAAAATAATTCTACATCACCTCTCATAGAAAATTCGCGAAAACATTTATTATAGTTCAGTGAGCATGTTACATGACAACATTCGGTTTACATCAATAGTGACTGGTTTTTGACGATCTACTGTAGGTAATGTATCGTATTAAAGTTTCTCAATGTAGGAGAAAATTACCCGGAGAGAATCTATTTCGCTAAAACCTAAATTCAAAGGCACTTTTCAAGCTTTCCGTAAAGTTTGATCTGCGCATTCGGTAATTATAGCTTTAATTACTAGATATAATTAAAATCCCTACATACCTAATATTAGTCATTATCAGTGAGTCGTGTCATCCCATGCAGGGGTATAGTGATCATGATCTGTCACACAGCTGACCAGGCTGCGCCAACAAATACGGTCGCGAGCGATATTTACACAATCGTGGAAAGTACAGCCAGTTGTCCTGCAAATCGCATCTGACCATCAAAGAGGTTCACGACCGCGGTCTCTTCTATCAGCCACTACACTTTGAACGAACAGCGCCTCCATATTTTCGGCTATAATGATCGATTTTAATCTTTTCGAATTATCATTGTCGTCCAAAATGGAAGCATTGGTTTTTCTAGCGGTCCATGAGACACGCAGCATTCCTTTCCAACACCACATTTCTAGTGCATCTATATCATTACTGACCAGATCTCCAAGCCATATAGGAACACCGAGAAAACAAGGTAGTTCACTATTCGAATTTTAATAGCTTTACTAACAGCGGATCAAGATTCTTCAAACGGCTCATTGCGGCTCGGGTAAGCTGCGTTCTACGGCGTATCTCACTTTTATACCCGCCGCTATAGAGCCTAAATATGTAAACCGGTTTACTACTTCAATTCCGTCAATTTCTCTTAGCACGGGACAGTTATTCTTTGGACGGTTAATGATCATAGCTTTAAGTTTTGACATTGTTGACGAGTAGGCCATATTCCGCACTAATTTTTATTACCGATTTAAAATATATGACATTTCACCCAAGTTTTTTCCACTAATTTTTGCATTAATGTACACACCTTCAATTGAAATTGCTATATCCCAAATTTAACGTACCATTTGCTGTGTCGATTTGAAAAGTTCTGCGCATTAAATATTCACTGTAGAGGTTAAACAGCAAGGGTGAGAGGATACAACCTTGGCGAATACGTCGTTCAGGATGAAACTTATCTGAGTAAGTATCTTTATTAATACAAACTTTTGTCGTGGTTTTTTCATATAACCACTTGATCAGCCGAACAAGATGTAATAATGCACCACTGTTCAGTAATATCGACCACATTTCCGCCCAGTGCATGTAGTCAAATGCTTTTTGGAAGTCAATGAAACATAGTATAGTTGGTACATTATATTCGCGTGCTTTTTCAATGAGTAGCCTAAGATTTCTCTTGTTGACCTACCTTTTGTAAAACCGGCCTGCTCTGGCGGGATCTGAGTGTGCATGAAAGAGTACATGCGGCCATACTAAATTCTGATCATCACTTTGCTCATGTGAGGTAATAGTGAGATAGTTCGATAATTTTCACAATACTCAGGTGATCCTTTCTTATGTATGGTAATATAAGTCGCCTGACACCACTCTTCCAGCCATTCCCCGAGAACCAAATCTCATTACAGATATGGTAAATCGCTTGTATAATTTGTTTACCCGCAGCTTTCTGGACCGGGAGCTTTATTTATCTTCAGATATGCAATAGCATTCGCAACCTCATCCAGTAAAATTTCGGTTCTGGTTCGACAAAATTTCCAACGAAGTTATTAAGTGCCGTGTTAACGATTTCATCGGTATTTTCTGCCGTATATAGTTTGACTCAATGCTTTCTCCATGCTTCAGCTATTTCTTCGGAATCAGTGGGAATTAGATGGTTTTCATCACAAATTGTTTGTTTCCTTATTTTGAATTCTCTTGCTACTAAACGTATTTTCTTGAAAAGGAAATGTGTTTCAATTTTATCAGCATGTGACTGAACCTCCTCGTAAATAGATGATAGATAATTATTTTTATCTCTGCGACTTAATTTATTAATTTTCCGTGTCGGGTATTTCTTCTTCTCTTCATAATGTTCATTACCACGGGGGTAGGTTTCGTCGTTCTTCAATGGCAGCTATTGTTTCATCCGAGTACTAATGTTTCCACGTTTTAACTGATATTGTGACGTGTAATAAGCTTGTTGTATATTATATTTTAATTCAGACCATTGCTGATTAGGTGATGTTTCGACGGATCGCGTTTGATTTTGCATTGTTCTATTCAATGGCAATTTGAAGGCGTTTGGTTTTGTAACTTTCATTCTGTGATTTTGCATTTATCTGGAGCGCGGAGTCTTAGACGAAATTCCATCATTAGCAATCTGTGGTCTGAACCACATTCTGCACCTGGTAATGTTTTCACATTTTTACAACATGATCTCCGTCTCTTGTTCATAAGTATGTAGTCAATTTGGTTCCTAAATCTATCACCTAGTGATAACCATGTAACTAACCTACGAGGAAGATGCTGGAACATTGTACTCATAACTGACATCTGAGTATCAAATTAAGTTCTCGCTCCCTGCATTGCGTTCACCAATCGCAAATTTACCGATAAACCCACGGACGTGGTCATCAGCGCTTGAGCTGCCTATCTTGGCATTAAAATCACCCATCACAACTGTAATTTCTCTAGAAGGAAGCGACTTCAGCAGATTTGAAAGCAAATCATAGAAGGACTGTATTTCTGCTTCATCTGCAGCGGCTGTCGGAGCGTATACTTGTACCGGATTTATGTTAACAGGAAGTGTTCTTAAACAAATCATAATTATACGGCTGTTGATTGCTTTGTACCCTTTTACAATGTAGTTAATCTTTTTCAGTACCAGAAAAGCGACACCTTCTCTATGTGAATTTATGTTACTGAAAACGTAAACAACATAATTTTGGGTATTAAAATGACCATTCTGATTGTAGTGAGTCTCAGCAAGCCCGCAAATTTTACATTTCATGAGTTCATTTCTAATAATCTTAAGTTTGCCTGAGAGGCTAACGAACATTCCACGTACCAAATCTGTTTATATCCCGTGTCTTAAAAATACAGGTCGCATATTTCACATTCGGACACCGGACATCAGAACGCCGGGTGCTAGCCGGATCGCATGGCACAAAATCTATCCGTTTACTTGACACATCATGGTTTTCTTGGGAAGTTACTGCGGTGGTTTCTCCGTACCTACCGCAGAATTTTCTGTTAGGGTTTATTACTTTAGCCTTTGGATAAACATCCTAACTGCAAGGCAGCGGGTCATTACTGAGGAAGTAACGATTTAAGGTTTTTACGGCGACCTAAACCCGCTGAGGGAGAAACAGTCGTAAGATTTCTGCAGATTTTTAGTGGACAGGTCATCAAGCTGTCCATCTGCATCCTCGTGTCTCTTTGACCTGTCACTACTGGAATCGTCTGCTAGAGACTTTCGCCAGTAGCTGCTGTTGGTCCGCGACTGTTAATTCGACTGATGTCTTATTCACAACTAATCTACATATCTGTAGGCCATTCCACTCTCCGCCACCTGTGGACCTGCCCTATTCCGGTTGCAGCTCCGGATCCTGGAAGGTACAAAGGTACCAATTTGTAGAAATATTGAATAAAATTATAAATGTATCATACATAAAACAACAAAGAAAATGCAAGAAATAAAAGGAAAGAAAAAACTTAAAGATTAATCTGAGAGATACGCACATAGGTGCCCCGAGCTGTTTGGATATTGTTCTTATTCAGGGTCGATAAATAGGCAACCGAGAAAGAATTGTAAAATTTTTGATGAATAAAGACATCAACCTCTGCATAAGCAAAAATCACGTGATTAGCGTCAACTATCAGTATACAGAAGGAGTAAGATTGATGTTGTACGAATGTGCAGGAAGGCTATTGTGATTGGAATGAAGTCTGACTAGGATGAAAAGAAAAACCTAGCCGAGAGGTTCTTTAAGAAGTAAATGCAAGAATATGGGTGCTAGGGTGATTAGTTTGGATAGATTTATAAAAGTTTTGTCGTCTTTGTAGTCAAATAATAGCATGTGTATATATGGTTACGCTGACTGAATAGTAAGAATTAATATTCTCATACGAGTGAACAATACCTTCTGTATGGAGATACGTAAATCAAATTTAAAGTATTGTAAAACATAAATAGAACCATAGAAAAAAAGACTTTTACAATAAGAAATTACATATATATATATATATATATATATATATATATATATATATATATATATATATATATATATATATATATAAACACCAAAGGTCATTCTAGCGACAAAGCGACTGGCCCTGTTTTCTACATAGCGACAAGTAGATTGTTACATGTATAATTATAAGAGAATTGTGTAAATTAACTCAGACGACAATCGAACAGGACTATTGGCGATATCAGTTCCTGCTGACGAAAATATTTTTTTAAATCTTAAAATTACTAAAACAGAATATCGGACGTTTAAATCTAAAATGAGTGCCGATTTACGTTCGATTGAAGTACACACACACACACACACGCTATTAAAATTACGAAGATCGAGTTATTATATCAATTTATCGTTGTTGGAGTAGTGTGGAATAAAATTTGTCTAAATTTAGTTTACGAGGCCCCCGATATCGGCGTTGATCGGAAAGAATTTCTTCCCAATAAAATAATTCAACTACAGCGAACGTAAAACAAAACGGCAATCTAAATTGGCCAACCGACCGATAAATAAGACGACTGTTGTTATCGGTTTTAAATCATCGGCCAGTTAGATATCGAGAAAAACAGTCTCATCTACCTGCTGCGAATCTAATTACCTTTTTCTTGAAATTGGAGCTGCTTCCGCGCGTCCGCTAGCAGACACGCGATTCGGTCTAGACGTTGGTACTTCTAGAAAATATTTTTTTTAATTGCGATCGATATCTTCTTTCTAGAATACGCATTTATATGAGTTAAATTTTTATATATATATATATATATAATGTATAAGTATATATGTTTACGTTTTACACCTATATAAGCTTATTTATAGAAATTCTATTTCTTACGAATCAAAACATATATGTATATATATATATATATATATATTTTATAGGTACACGAATTAAAATTATAACTTATCCGTTTGAATAATAAATAATAGTAGTAGTAACGATAAAAATTAATATAAACGCGTATAATATAAAAAAAATACCGGCCAGGGTGCAGGAATAGACAATCATCAGGTAGTAATAAATTCTTATCAAGTTTTATATTACTTTTGTCCGTGTATGTGGTATTCGAATTTACGACGGATCATGAGTCGCTGATAGAAGTAAATTTATATCGACCGAGACTGTCCGAATTCCAGGCTTTCGTTAGACGTATTACAAATCTATATAGATTCGCATTCCTAGGCGGAGAAAAAAAGCGAACAGATTAGCGATTATCGTTCGAGATTATCGTCGGATGACTAACGAATTTTCGTATACTCGGAATTCGAGTATTAGAAATACAGTAAAACTTCTTCTAATCGTGTCACTGACGGGAACGATCAGTGTTGACGAAATCACGGAGCTTATGCAACTGAAGAACTAACAGGTTGGTTAGAGCACGATAAACAAGATGAACGTTTTGAAATTTTGACCGATGAGGATATTGTATCTAATGTCAACAGTCCGATAATGGTTGACGACGATGAAAAATCAAAATGCAACCATAACTCAGCAATCAACCATTCGGAAGCTGAAATAATATTAACGAAGTGAATCGTTCGGTTTGAAAGACAAGAGGAGGGAAAGTTTCGTACAAAGTACATTTCGGCAACTTCGACCCACAAAGAAACAGTAGAAAATTACAGATTTAAAAAAAAAAAATCTAAACAGTTTGACATGAAGACCGTTTATCTAGGTAACTGTGTTATATCGCACTATCTAAATTACAATACTCTAAATGTTATTCAATTAAACATATATATATATAAATTTCTTTCTTAAATGATTTACAATCTGGTATAGTACTATATATGTAGAATTTCTGTTATCTGTCTATTCAGTTATCGTCGCAGATCTGGTCATTGTAAAAAAAAAAAACAGATACACAGATAAGCGTGTCATCAGAACACAGCATTAATTGGTAAGCGCGATACAGGGTTGTGAAAACATATAGAAGGAATGTATGCTAAATACGAAAAGAATTACCTACGAATATATAACTCAAATCAGAAAGTGACGTTTCTGTGGATCCTAGCTCATGCTGGGGTTTATGGGAATGGATTAGTTTATAAAGTGGCTAGGGGAGCTGCTACGTTCCTGCCGGTCCCGGATGTTCCAGTTCCATCGTTTGACCTTAGGAAATGCATCATAAATGGGTTTCTTGCATTATGGCAAGTTAATTGACAGTTGACTCTATAAAATAGCATACTACGGCAAATCGAACATTCGATCGATCCTTAAATAACTTCGCTTCCCAGTCGTCATCATCAGATTGCTTGTTTTGCACACTCATGCATATCTCGTTAATAAAACTTTGGCTCCACCGTGTTCCGGCAGTAACGTTATCATATTCTAGTCGACTATACCTCATACTCTCTTAATCTTCCTCCTTCGCTTCATCACCTTTTGAAAGATGAACTTTTTTTTTATTGTCGAATCTAATTACTTTCCTCCACCTATCCGGTCACTATTCCACATTCTAATCATCTTGCCATACCGTGCCTTTAGCCTTTAATGCTGTACACAGCACGTTAATTTAATTTACTAATAGTAATAAACGCGGGAGACTTAGGTATAATTCTTTTTTTGTCCAATCAACTGTTTTCAGCCGTTGGTAGTAACGATGGCGACTATTTCTTCGTATAATGTTCAGAAACAACAAATATTCTACTCTCATAAATGCCAATTTTCGGACATTATCGACCCGAGCAATTATGGTGAAATTGAAAAAATTATCAGAAAATTTCAAATCAAACTTTACAGGTTGACGCGGAAAAACGCGAGGAAACCGATTAATCGAGCGAGATACGATCACGCATTAAAAAAAAAACCGGGAAAACATTTTTAAATATGAAAAATCTGATGACCCGGAAAGACATTCCGATTAAGACTATGGCTGGTGCGATGTTATGTACGATCGATCCTTCTTTAAAGTATAGAATGTTGAATTCTCCATGCTTGAAAAGGAGATCGAAGCGCTGGAGATGTATATGAAAATTTCATACAGAAACATTATTATCGATATAGATGCGATGCGAAACATAAAAGCAAATGGAACTACTACATATTATATGTTCCAGAAAATTAAAATATTACAGTCATATGAATAGGCATCCGTGTCGGGTATCATTTATTCCAACTTGTCCCTAATGGTGTCATCAAGGGACACCCGGGTAATGTCATGGAGAGTCGATATGAAAAAGATATCTACATAGTTGACCAAGTATAAACGGACAAAGATGGAATAGCTACGTTGATCGACAAACTTTGGTCGGAGATGGCTTAAAAGAAGATTTATATTTTAGACGTTTTATAAACTAATTCTACATCTTCAGTAACATAATTCCACGCTTTCAATTCGGCTTTCGCTTTCATCATTCTAAGATCCAACAAATATGCAGAATAGCCGACTCCATTACCAATAATTTCAACTTAAATAAGCATATCGGCATGGTACTATTTCACGTTGCCAAAGAATTCGATACAACTTGGCACACGAGTACTCTTTATAAAATGATAAAATGTAATTTTCCAACATGCTTAATTCGTTTAATTAGTAGTCATTTAGGTAATAGGTCTTTTTATATGTCTGTAGGTAACGCTGTCTCGTCTCACAAAACTTCCCTCTGCGACCGCAAGGTAGTATCATGGACTACTTTTGTTTACCATGTACAATTTTCTGAACCCACTCAACAAGCAAGTTGGACTATTTGTTGACGACGCTGCGATATTCTGCAGCTCCTATAGACCTAGCACGATCCGTAATCGACTTCAGCATGGGATATCGCGGTTACTTAAATACTAGTTGTACTAAGGGGTTATAGCGAGAGGAAATCTGTCACATTTAACTCGCAAGTTGATTTTCGACCAAAACTGAGTATACAACGATACTGTTAAAGTATGCGACAAAATTACTGATAACTCTAACCGGAATAAACATTCAGGAGTAGTCTCGATATATGTAGAAAAATCGTTGAACATATCATGGCTTGGCGGATATGTATATATAAGTTAATTAAGATGCAATTCGTCTTCGAATAATATTGAATAAACCTCGATTTATTTTAGTCAAATTTTTACAAGATTAGTTAATATTTTCGTCATGTGCAGGAAATGATTAAAAATGAACCCGAAAATTTTATTAGATATTTGTAGTTATTCGGATATTCATACAGTATATTCTATCTGCAATTACCAACCTCTATGACGCAGGTATAAAATACATAAGTACAGTAAAAAACACGTATTTTTCCAGTAGGCCAGATATAAACTCTAGACAACAAATAATCTAAGATACTTATAAGTTCATTTTGATAAGAAAAGTTTTGTACACAGTCTGTTATTTTTAAGGGAGCTGTTTTTTTTTGTATTTAAAATTTCTCCCACAATTTACATATATGTTCTATAAATATTATTAATTTTCACTATATTTTTATTATTTTATCAATGCGTTTTCTGTAGAGAATGGTTATAACATTCGGTACGGAAATATTTGTATTTTGTATAAGGTAGAAACAATTTAATTTTATACTAAATGAACTTTTTATTCTTAGTAATAATAAACTGTTTGAATGTAGATAAAGGCAGCAAAGGAAATTTCATTAAATTTCGATGATACTTTGTTATAAAATTAAGGGCGTTATACTTCGAATATATAAATATATATATATATATATATATATATATATATATATATATATATATATATATATATAAAGTATTTTCTGTTTTGAATAGAACAATTTCTGGAAGTATATTTACCGTCAGGGTATAATGAACGAGGTTCGAATATAAATAATTGGCATGGCGGTTGGTCAGTAGTACAAACGTTGGGGTATACTTGTTAGCGGGTTAGGGGAGGCATAATATTTATTTATGATTGAAAAACATAACTAACGACTGATAAATTCTGATAAATTTGTTTCAGTCACGCTAAGCAAACTTTAGCATGCCCTAACAAATCAGCGGGGTGTCAAGTCGTCCGCATATTTTTAAGAGCGTTTTCTTAAGGCGGCAAATAAATATATTCCGCATGTTATATTATATTATTCATACAAAATATGCATTAACATGTGTCTCTTGTACACACACACATATATAAATATATATATATTGTAGATATGTTGTAAATTGCGCCTGCGCTATATATTTCATCTAGTTATCATAGTGGAATCGCGTCTGATAATAACTATAGCGACACATATTTTAGCGATGTCCAGTCTCAGTGCTTTGCAGTTATTGCTGCTGCTGGGATCGCAATTATCTGCCTTCGATTTGTATTTACTATCCTACAATATGTTATGTTATATATATATACATATTACCTCCAATCCGATTCTAGTACTCGTTCGGTAAGGTTGTTTTCACACGTATTTCTAGCTTCGTACACGGAATACGAAGTAATAAATATGATAGTCACGCGAACTTCGTGTATATTTAAAAGTTAATTAGAACGTATCATCTGTTCAGAATCTCGGACGTTAGGTAATCCGGTTCGACATCGAAATTTCTCGTATCCGGTATAACTAAGTCTTTTTATTACATCGAAAATAAATTATAAAAATAAGACCATATTTATACGACCTACTCAAATATGCGGAAGTACTTTTTTCCCAGCTTTCGAAACTTCTTATTAAAATTCGTGCATAACTATTGAACGATTACTATAAAAAGCTTCAGTAAGGAAACAATTCTACGCGTATTAATATCCGTCAGTATCATAATACGAGCAACCTGAGACAGGAAATGAAACAATTTTGACTTCGGAAGTGCACATAGTAAAAGAAACACCAATTTGAATTCGAAGAAGAAAAACTAATCTTTGGAAGAGATGATAAGTCCTAGACTCGTTCGTTTGTTGCCTGGTGCGACCGTATCCACGTTTTATAAACGACACAACGAGAAAAACTTATTCTGCCGCGTCAAGTTTGTGTACCTCAAGGTTTCTTTTTGTATTAACAGTCGCTAATACAGCCTTATGGTAAACTTTGCATCCCGACAGTAGCACTAGTCCCAAAGTCACCACATAACGTTGTATATGACTTTCTAATGCCTTCTTCAGATTTCATCCGGTATGTAACCACCAACCGTTGTAACTAAGTCATTTCAAAGCACGTTTTTAAAAGATTTTTTACTATTTATTATGAAAATATATAATTAAAATTTACTTATTTTGTTTAATCTCCGTAAAATAATTAATTCTTCTAACTGGTTTATTACATTATGAATTTTTATGCTGTTTTGGATATTTCTGGCGGTTGTGTAACCATCTGACCTTTATGTAGGAGCCGCCACACACACACATACATATACATATATATATATATATATACATATATACATATCGGTATGTGACGTAAATACCGCCTCAAAATTAACCTGGAGCCGATTTTTTGTTATAGAAAGTTCGATGAATCGCTTTATAATTCCTTCCAACTTTATATTCTGTTCGGTTTTGCCACACCGGAGATATTGATTATATGTTTTATATTTGTCGTAGTTTTTTTATTTATAGAACAAAGATTCTCAGGAATTTGTTTTTATAATGCTCTTCGTACAAAACCGCTAATTATATCATTTTCATTTTTTTTTTTAATAATTTTATCCGGAAAATATTAACCGATTTATTCGATATAATCCGTAATTGATTATTTTTAAATTATTTCGTCTTCGTAGGAATCATTTCGATGTGGATGGATGTAAATTAAACTTTAGAATTTATTTACGACATTTAATAATACTAAGGTAAATAAAAGGATATATATCGTCAAGAGCGAACGAAACATCATTTACATATTATATAGAACTATTTCTAACCGAATAAAAGTTTTTATTGCCCGAGATACTCTTATTAACTAGTATATTAAAAAAGAAAAAAATTTTATTAAAAACTACCTTTAAGCCTACTTAGCAGGAGATAAGTTGCCAGTTTCTCATCTTTATCGCGTATTATCTTCGGAATTATAAGAGTCCTGGCGCAATATTATTGTTCTTAGGTCGTCCTGTAGGAAGATAATAAAAAAAAAAAAACAATAATAAACGAATAAACAAACAAACTATTTTTTAAACTAGAGAGCTTCCGGCGTTCTTGTTCACTAGTTGTAATTATAGTAGTAGGCGGAACGTGCAACATGTTCAGATGATGTTCAGATGTGAGCAGTGGTACACATATATTCTACTATAATAAAATAAAATGAAGACCACTGAATAAAAGATAAAGAAAAATTAATGAACTTGTCTGGAAGTTAATATTCCTCCGAAGTTATAAACTGCTTGAAAATTTACGTGCCTATTATAACCTGATTCCGCGAATTCGTATGTGTATTTTACGCATTATTATTATTATTATTATTTAATAATAATAATGATTATTATTTATTTATATTATTATTATTATTATTTAATAATAATAATGATTATTATTTATTTATATTATTATTATTATATTTTTTGTTTTATAGTCGGTTCGCGCTGGTAGCTAAAAATCGGTGTAGTTCATCAATAACAAAACAATCTCTACGGGAGGTTTATTGTTTGTTAATTTCGTATATAATATCGGTCTATTATTGCCCTTCTTACTATACCACTACTACTACAAGTTCTGAAAAACGTTACACATTGTGTCGTTATTATTAATATTGTTATATCGTTAGTATTTATATTTTGATGGCCGGTTGGTCTATACATAAATAAAGGAGAGTTTCTCCGGTTTTCTATTTAATGATATTTAAGATAAATAATGTTGAAGACGATTGTTATATATATATATATATATATATATATATATTATAAACGACCCGGTTTTTATAATCTGGTTTTAGTGAACTTTTAAGCAAGCTCCGAAGATGTTAAGGTAGTAAAATAGTGTCTGTTCTACGCTAGAGAACTGTTCTTTTAAAATTAATAGTAGTAAGATCGAGCTTACAGGAAGCTAAAAATCATCTTTCTCTTCTAGGAGTTATTATCATCATTATTAGATTATAGAGTAAATTGTCCGATGTGTATGTTTTGATGTTTAACATCTACCTCAATTTCGACTGATAACAACACCGGGAGATAGATGTGCTGTACCTCCTATCGTGGCAGATTCCCGTGGAGACATTCGTAAGGTCTCGGTAGGAGATATCTTTGCTCTTTAGACGATGACTATTTTATTAGGAAAATGCTACTATTACACTACTTCCATTCATCCGTTCGTCAACACCGACTGATACATTTTGATTTATCCGCTTTTACCGGATAAATTTCGAGAATTCCGGAAAATTATTTATTATTATTATTTTGGTGGGTGTCTTTACATTTTCGTTTTATTAGAGTTGATTCGGTTAAAAGAATCCGTGTAGCGCCTTCTAAAGCGTGTACGTTTGTCAAATCAACACACGAGCTGATATCGTGCGGAGCTGTAAGAACTTATGTACATTATAGGATATAATTTACATATTCCGGTTTTACTTATAACGATGAATTAATTAGTCATTTAATTTTCCAAGAGGTGGGTAAACAAAATCTACCGGTATTATAGCTCGACAGATAGCGTTATATATCTTTTATATATATATTTTTTTTTAAAATTACCATCGTATATTGATAACTTCAAAAAAAAAAGAAAAACTAATAAAGTATAAAATTATATAGTGCGGATGATTGATAATAGGAAAATTATATATCGGTTAATCTACATATATATCGTTTATATATTCGTAAAGATATAAATAAGTATTTCAAACTCGGGTGTAGGAAGTCCTTTGCTGGGTGTACTTATATTTAAGGGCAATAGTCCTGACAATTACTGTGCAATATGTCGTATGTACAAACTTAAGAATATTATAATTTAGTTTATATTAAAAGAAGGAAAAAATTCTATTCATTAACGATTACAACGCATGCCGGTGAATTATTACCGCTATTCGTATTATCAATATTGCAACTATCGATATTGTTATTACTATTATTATTATTAAAAGAATATATATATATATATATATATATATATATATATATATATATATATATATATATATATATATATACTGCACGTAACATACGTATACATATATATACTGCACGTAACATACGTATACATATATATACTGCACGTAACATACGTATACATATATACGCTTGCACGTATATAGAAAGCGATATTTTAATAACATTTGAATTATGTAGATATTAACAAGAGAGGATTGATCACCTATTTTTAAAGCAATTTTTTCTGCATTATTAAAGTGAAAGTACCGAAGACAATGCGAATGATTTTTTTTATTTACGACAAGTATGGAATTAATTTTAAATTCTTTAAAGTTTTTTTTTTTTTTTTGTAATAACAATCATATATTTTGGTAAAATTGTATGTATAAAGGTGCAAAGGACCGGAGGAGAATTATATATCAATTAAACTACACATATATCAACTGTATATTTATAAATAAATAAATAAGTATTTCAAACTTGTGTGTGAAGTCCTTTGCAAGGGTACTTATATTTATGGGCAACAGTTAGGATCACATAACCTAGTCCCAACAATTACCACGCAGTATATCATATGTACAAACAGAGAATATTATACATTATTTTATATTAAAAAAGGAAAAAAAATCTTTATATAAATAATTACAATTATTGCAAACATTTATTGTTTACCTTTACAAACTTAATTTTTAAACATGTAATGAGTGCAGTATCAGAAGATTGATCAGTTGCTCCAGATATTTCACGGTTGAATTAGTTTTATTAATTTTTTTTTTAACTTTTATTTTTTTTTTTTTTACGAAAAAATAAAAATAAAATCGTGAACGTAAAAAAATAAAATGTAAGAAAATATTTAATTCAGATGTACAATAACGAAAAAATATAAAAATATATATATTTTTTAATTATATTCTTTAAAGTAACAACACTGATATATAGTATAATGAATTGTATCGATATTATTTGTCCCGCAGTACTGACAGTTTCTCGGTTAAATCGAATATATACAGATTTTCGGCAAAGTTACCGTGTCCAGTTAAAATTTTCGAATTAAAAATGGTTATAAGCATATTTTTGAATAACATCTTATTTAGGATATCATGCGTGCGTGATATTATTCATTCCAGTGTTGCCTAATCCTAGTGCGATTGTCAAATATTGTAAATTTTGTTTCTAATAATTTTTTTGATGGGGGCAAACAATAAATATATCCATGTCGTTTAGGATGACCGGTTGTTACGAAATATACCGCTGAAGTAAATTCGGTCGGTGATCTTAAACGATTATACGGTGAAAAGTACCGATGAAATTTTTAAATCGACCGACTCCTGGATAATGAATCGGGATTTAAATCGGTTAGTAGTCGAGCGTTCTAAAATAAAAAAATATTATAAATTAATTAATTAAATTTAAAAAAAAGAACGAAAAAATAAAAGGAAAATCGTGAACGTAAAAAAATAAAATGTAAGAAAATATTTAATTCAGATGTACAATAACGAAAAAATATAAAAATATATATATTTTCTTTAAATTCGATAAATTACGTCTACCTATAAAATAATAAAAATATTTAACAAATATAACGTAAATACGAGAAATAATGACGCATTATCGAAATCAAAATATAAGATTCGTAAGTATGTAAATCAAATTTTAACGATAAGATTTAAAGAAGATTTAAATTTATATGTGGGAACAATAATAAAAAAATCCTTATTTGTAAAACGTTGTAAAGAATTAAAACGCAAATTGGAAAATATTAACAAAAATTATAAAAATTTTACACATAGAAATACATTCATCATACACAGTCCGTAGACTTATCTTTTTCCATTCATATCGGTTATTGACGTTTCAATATGAACAAGACGTAAACATTATTTCTACGAACTTATGGTCTTTAGTAAATTCGGAGGCTTTTTATTTTATTGCGGACCAGATCCACACGAATAATTATGTTCCAATTTGAATATTTCTAAAATTGAAAGGTTTCAATCGAAATCTATACATGATAAATGCGCCTTGGTGTATATATGATGACATATATAGAGACCTAAAAATAGAAACTGTGAAAGATGTAATAAAGATATACAGTGAAACATATGCACAGCGCCTAATATCGCACTCGAATCAGCTATCAACAGGCTTAATTAATGATAACCTTCAATAGACACGTAGATTGAAAATGAAAATACCATTAGACATAATGTAACGATTTCAGTCTCACTGGAGAACATCTTACTACTAAATCAATAGATATATACGCTGCCATACATTATGTTTAATGCTAAATTTAGCAGATTATTTTTTTTAAAAATATATATATCACTTATTGGCGTTTCATTTTCGAGTAACTGGATAACTGGAGCAGCCGAAATCCCGCTTCGGGTTATTTATTCGGTTTAATCGCGATCTATTCGTTTTCACTATAAATGTTGATGAAGTTTATTTCAAATTTCATCAATTTTTTATACGAGACGCAATTTTTTTTATTTTACCGGCTATTTAGGGTAATAATTTTACAAGTTTTATATTGTCCATTTGTCGATTGTCGCTATTGGATTAATTTATAAATAATTCTTTCTTCATTTTAATATTTTTTTCGTAACAATGTACATCTAAGTACTTTTTGTAATTTTATTTTTTGGTTTTTTTCATTTTAATTTTTTTATAAATTTTATATACTTTTAAATTTTGATTTTTTTTTATAAGTAAGATTAAAAGGCTTGTGGTCTTTTTATATAAAAATAAATTTAGTGATTTTAACTACTTTTTTGTGGTTTGTTTTTAAAGATCGCTACGCTTGCACACTGTCCAAATTGTAAAAAAAAAGAAAAACTATTACTATACATATATATGTATATATATATATATATATATATATATATATATATATATATATATATATATATATATGTATATATGTTACTTGAATTAACAGAATCGGGTGAAACATACGGAACGTCTATTAAGCAGACGATCGGTGTCTTTCATCTCCTTTCCTCGAGCAAATCCTGGTCGGTATTACTCCGCCGTTCGTGCTGACTCATCTCGAACAGCCACCAAATACAGTTGTATGTAAACCGATAGCCGATTTCAATCGATCGATTCATAGCGTTATCTTCTTTCAATAAATTTTCCCACTAATTATCCAATTAGTAATTTTTTTTTAAAAGCTACAATTCTAGCTCCGGTACTTTAAAATTATATTAACATTTCCGTTTATAATTATGAAAAATATTTAAAAAATAATAATAATAAGTACTTCGCTTCAATTCTTGAGATTACTTCGAGTTCGGATGCCAGGAAGACACATTTAGAAAATAGCCCAACCGAAGGCGCAGTATCGTCTAAATTTCCTTTTTACGGTACTCCTGTATAGTCTGGACAATTTGATAAATAATTCGATTTTATGCTAGACGCCTGCACCACGCGACCAGGAACGATAGCGACTCGGCGATATTCATGATATTTATATGTTAACTGAGAGAAGTACATTTTGAAAAAACTTAACCCGACTACATATAAATATATAAATAAATATATAAATATATATACATATAAATATATATACATATTATATATATATTATTTGACTGTTTTATTTACATTGGAACGACCGATACAAATGAATAGGACGATATATTCAGATTTACCTTCAGTAATTTCTTATATTTTCTCAGTTTTTATTTGGTCGCGCTGTGCTTCATAATTTCTCGTGTTCCATGTGCGTTTTTTACTTGTTTATTTATGACGAGTATTAAACAAAATAAAAACATATGTATGTTTATTCTGTATATATTTATATATATAATATATGTCGTATATGTACTACTTCTGTTTCAGTATTTTTTTTTTGATACCATGTAATATTATATCATAACCTTGTATTCTCGTTGCTAACAATACTTAAATTTATGTATTATACATACATATATATATATATATATATATATATATATGTGTGTGTGTAGAAAGTTGTTTCTACTGGGAGGTCTGCTTCGTCGAATAGCGGTAATTTAAAATATATTCCGGACCGATATCGGGGACATATCATCATCCAGCGAATACGGTAGTAAGCAGTCGTAATAGATACCGATAGTAAGGTTCAGATAATACCAGCGATAACGATAATAATCGTTAGTCTTCCTGATAATAACGACGCGGTAGCCGCTATATTTATAAAATGATTTATACAATAATGTATGTCCGCACGTGCGTCTATGTGTGCGGATGTTGTAAAAATAATTTTCAAACTGCGAATAATATCTGGAACATTTGCATTTCCGAAATAAGCGTGCGTTAGAATACACGGAGACGTCGTTTATCGGAGAAAGACCAACTGGCGTGTGTCTATCTGACGAACGTTATCCTATAAGTTATATGTGGATTTGGCGTCGAATGAAAAAAAATCTTCTCAACGTTAAAGGAAACAACTGATAAAGTTCTAGACGAAGTACATGAAAGTTTAACCGCTCAAACTGAAAATTTTACATAAAGATATTGAGAGGTAACAATTTTATTAAAAAAAAAAAAAAACGAAAATCACGGATTAAAAGGTCAAGAGGTAACGCGTATAATGGACGACAGCTAAATAAATACTCAGAACTTTCGACAATGACTATGGACCGGACACGATGTCTTGCTTTTATTCTACGACTGAATTTACACGTATACACATAATTACGCGCTTAAATGTAAAGTTAAAAGTAATCGTTAAATAAAACGAAATTTTCATATAAATAACTCGATAATTAACTGTAATGAAGTAAAATATTATTAATAACAAAAGTGAGATCTATCAATAACGTAATAATTCTAACTAGCAACAACCAGTTTCAAATTGAGATCCTTCTCAACGAGTACTATAGCAATACAACCTTACCATCTAAATATTAATAAAGATTAAATATATATCTCTATAAGATGACTTTTAAAACTAATTCGTCGGCAAATGTTATCAACGCGTTTAAGCAGTTATTTGTAAATTAATTTTTAATTTATTAATTTCCTTTTCCATACGTGCAATATTATATTCGCGAAAAAAAAAAAATAAATAAACAGCAAAAAAGAGAAATCAAAATGACTAAAAATTCTTCTTAATGAAAAATCACAAATCTTTTCGGCTGTTAAAAATATTCAATTATCATTCGATAATCGCCTAACAGCCAGAAAGCTATCTGATCGTGACAAAGAAAATATTTTATCGATTTTAAATCTTTTTTGTCGTTATTTTTTTTTTTAAATCAATCAATTCCAAATTTTTCCAATTATACTCGCAATTAGTTTTTTTGTAATGATGATTCTAAGTTTTTCTGGAAATTATTCGCAAATTAATTTATAAACGCCAGGATCTCTTTAAACTATTTATTATTCGAAGACCGTTAGAAATAATTTAAACTTAGTCACTTTGTATTTTAACGGTATTGCTTATATATATATAGGGTAACCCAGTGAAGACGGACGGTTTTATTTTTCGAATCGCCCAGTTGGTAACACTACTAGAATGCAAACCGCGTGCTCCACGTTTAGTGTACACACGAAAGATTCGTTTTCGTTCAGTTTCAGTTATCGTGAAATCCTATAACGAGAAGAAGCGCGCGTTTTGCGTTTTTCGGCGTGAATCGATCTCAACAGTATAAGGAGAGTTTCGAGAAGAATTCAAAGTTACGCGATTTTTTTGTATGGGTTACCTTAGGAGCCGCGTTTACGAAACACGTCCACGAGATCCGGAAGATGTGAAAATTCGGATTTCTGAAGAAATTTCAAAAATTCAGCGACCTATGCTCTAAAAAGACTTCGAAAATGTCGTAAAGACTGAATGAAAGTATTGTTGCAAATGACCGTTATCTGAACGAATATCGTACTCCACAAATGATTGTAAGCTCATCTCTCGTTTTCCTAAATAAAATTTCATTTAAAAATGTTGGTCGAATAGTTTTGAGTTATTCAAAAAACAACCAAATCGTTCATCTTCTTTGGGTCACCCTATCTGTACATGTAACTCTGTAAATATGTTTTTTCAAAGCAACGTTCTAAGAGTAATCGTTTCGTATTTGAGATAAGTATTGAGCTTCACCAACAAAATTTACTTTTACTATACTTGCTTGAAAATTACAAATGGCTAAAAATTTATTATTCGTTACTCGATTATTATTATTATTATTATTATTATTATTATTGTACGTACGTAAATCACATTTATTCTTTCCTTTAATATACAATATATATATATATATATATATATATATATATATATATATATATGTTAAATAACTGGGTACACGAATACCGGTTACGTGTAATTCCGATATATCGTCATTCATTATTCAAATCTAATCCAAGGGAGCTTTATTATATTACATATTTTTCGGTCGTCTTTTTAAGTCTCCGGTAAGTTTCACACGAGAAAACGTCATAGTTTTCACGGGAGTATTTTCAGCTTTCATAATTCAAAAGTATCTTTTAAAGGTAATTCACCCTCCGGTAATAATATCTTGGAAATGACCGATAGATAGCGTGAAATTATCTTCATACACACACACATATACATATATATATATATATATATATATATATATATATATATATATATATTAAGCAAAATGGAATCACTTTTCTTTCATTTCACTTTTAAATTTGCGAAATTTTCAATTTTTTTTGCCAAATATTCGTCTCCTTTTCTTCTATTTTCATTTCAGTTAGGTCTTTCTTAATTTCTCCCTATTTTGATTGCTACAAAAGAAAGTTTAACATGTTTTTCGTTAATCTCTTCCCGATTGCATCCTTTTAAGATGACCATAAATTGCCATTCTTCGTTTAAGCATGATATCCCGACTATTTCGTATATATTTTTATTCGTTCTTAATTTCGCCTTATCGTCTTGATCCTCTGAGGATTTTGCTTATTATTTTTCTTTTTCTCGTACCGATTTCAATAACATTGTTGTAATTATTATTTACTTTAAAAAAAAAAAAGATGATCCTGAAAAGTATAGCCACTTTATTTCTTCAATCTCAGATCTAAACTAAATAAGCAGTACTCCTATATATCATGGCTAAACCTTACTAGTTATATTAATTGGTAACGATCTATCGATGAGGTATGATGCCTTTCAGCCTTGCTTAGTCATATATTACACTTGGTTGACTCGGTTGATCTGTAGCATGGAGAGCATCGTGAAATTTATTTTGATCTATTTGGATTAATTTTCCGAATTGGATGGTTTAGCACATGCCCATATTTGTATTCCCTTAGTCCATATCGTTTATATATTAAAACTAAACTACGTCGTAAATAATTTCCGATGTTTGTTGATATGATTCTATTCCAGTTTATAGTTGATTTGTAAATAATTCTCTTCTCTCTTCGATTTTTTTATGATTTAATATATTTTTTTTTTGCAATTACGTTAATTTCGTAATTCAGTCGCTTACGTTTTATACAGCTGGCGTTATTTTTTTCCCGAAATTTATTTTTGTATATAATATACACGAACGAAATTGTTTATCATATTAGCTAAATATTTATAAGTTTAAATATAGGATAAAGGTAATCCGATCAATACAGTATGCGGGAGTTCACAGGGTTACATCGGTTATCGAAAAATCGTTCGAAGAAAGAAAATACTGTTCCACAGTCTTTCTCGACATATCACAAATATTTTGATCGTGTTTGGCGCCAAGGCCTCATATTCAAAATGTCTAGCCTTCTTCCAGGGAGCTACTATAGACTTCTAGAATAATTAAACGTTAATTTCGGGGTAGCACACGAAGATGCTAAATCTACATTCTACCGTATAAAAGCGAGAGTGCTTATAAGATCATCGGATGTTTGTTTATTTCGCGGTTCATCGATTCGGTTGAATATTTTCTATTCGAATGTTACCGAAGATATTCGTAGAATTATTAATTTTAGTGTCTCGCTCGTGAGCCATCAAATAGTAATAAATTATTCGGTAGGATTAAATATTTATAATATTCAGTTAAAATCACTAATGTTAATAATTAATAACAAAAGCTAAATAATCCTAAATAAATACAGGTAATAACAATGAGAAAAAACATATAATAATATGTACTTAATTGAAAAAAAAAACCTAACATCTAACACATCGAGTCTGATTTTTTAACTTAATTTTTTTATATTATTTTTCTTACCGTTATTGTATATATTTGTTTATATTTATGTTTATTTTAACAGGAAAACGGCGTAACTGCCGAAAAGTTTTGTTATTGATTATTTGTAATTTGCGATTTTAACTTTATTAAACTGGAAGGTGCACATATAAAAAACGAGAAAACGACTAGATATTAAATTAAGATCTCTCAACTGGCTAATAGGGTATAATTCGAACCTCTCCTTAGCTAATGGAGTATTAATATACAATGCAATAATAAAGCCGATATTTTACTTACGCTGTACCGATATGGGTATGCGCGAAAAATACACTAGCAGAAATATAATACAGCGCTTTCAAAATAAAACTTTAAGGCTGATATACAGAATGCCGTGTTAACCAATGAAGCTATTCATCGTGAACTTGGGGTCTGTATGGTCGACGAAGCAATAAAGCAGCATGCTCGAGGACAATATACGCATACGCGGACACTCCAATGAGCTAGTCGCTGCGCTTCCAGACGTCACGACAACCCGACGATTGAAAAGAACTGGAATTCACGACCTAGTTTAAGATAAGGGCTCTGAATACGTCAATGGATGTATTCCCCATACAAGAGAAGACGATGACACCCTTCACAGATAGCCAACATGGGGCTAGGAATGAATTGGCAGAAGTAGAAAGAAAAATTGTTTCCAGTTTATTGTCATTATCATTATTGTTATAGTTTTTCATTTATCTAATTTATTTAAATAACCTGAAGATGGTGTAATTACTGAAACAGTTTTATTAAAGATGACCCGATATAATTAGTGATTTATTCTACTATCCTCGTTTGTTTATTTATATTATTTATTTTCGACTAACTACAATAAATAATATAAATTCGATGAGAATTGTAACGATTTCCAATCAAACATTTACTTCTCGGATAACCCTAACATTTATTTTTATCTCGGTGATTAACTTAATTCGCGTAATTCCAACATCGTTTCTTCGGTCGGAAAAGATTGTGATTGATACTTTTTGCATTCATCGATTTCTATTCCGTCTAAGATGTATATAAAAAAAAAAAAAATTATCAGTTACTTACAAACGTGTACATAAAATCGACATCCGAAAATCGCTTCGGAAGAGAAACTGTTTCGGTTGATCTGAACATCAAAACGAAAGGCGTGGGAATTAGGTCTTCTCGCAATTCACAAATCACGTTAAAAAGAAAATGAGAATATGGCGAGAAGAACTGGACATAGTTTGGTAATATTCTCATTTTTATATTATTAACTTTCATCAGTACGAGTAAGACCCTACTTACGTACGGATACAATTATCACCAAGACTGTATCATTTATTTCATTCACTGCGAATACATTCGTCAGGTATTATGATTAACGGTTACATACTTATATTATATATATATATATATATATATATATATATATATATATATAAACCACTTTATTTCTTTGACCGTTAACTCGTACTTTAGCTATCGCACCGGTTATAGATACGTCATTTCATGAATCGTATGGTAATCGTTATTTCCCGGTAATAAGGATGTCCACGTCTTTTCAGTATTCGACGATACGGTCTATCTCTATACGCTATTATCGCTAGTAAGAAATAGAACACAGGCTCGTTTAACGTATCGATTTGAACGCCTTCCGATAATAAAACCGCAAACTATAAACATATATTCGACCATAATAAAAGGTAATAATAAAAACCAATAATGTAATATCGATAAAAATTCCACCTCTAAAGCTATAAACGCCAGTTTATTTTACTTATTCGAAATTTCCCACGTCTAAGCCAACACTCAAAAATATTCCACACACGCGCACACCCATGTACACACACATAACACACCGTAAAGATTAATTCAATTTACTTATTATTTATGTAGTCTTTAAGATATATATGTATATATATATATATATATATATATATATATATATATATATATACAAATAATTTATAAAATTTACACAGGCTAGAAAAAAATCACAATAGAAAAAATTCGTTTATAATGTTAATCATTCAGAAATTAGTGTTGCAAGTGGACGACAAATCTACAAAAAATATATATATATATTTATAAATTAATACTAGTTAAAAATTTATTTTAAAAATATTCCTTTCCGTATACTAGATTAAACATAGAAAATGCAACATATAATAAATACACATTATACACACCTTGTATATATATATATATATATACATCATCATTTTTTTTTTTTTTTGGGGGGGGCACTGCTGAGGAGCAATCACAACCCACTAACGTGTTGATAAATAGTTATTATATATTGATATTACAATTGGTTAGGAAATCATCATCATCATTGTCGTCATATTGTTCGTTGCCGATCGTCGTCACTAGCCATTGTACGTTTATTTTTACGTACAAAATGGACTAGCATTCAGAAGGCACTAATTCATATGTAATCGGATGCGCGCGCATACGATGTTGCACGAAGTGGGGTGCCACTGTCTTTGATAATTAAGAGTTTTCGAACCAGGGACCGTCAAGTTGTCAGTCGAGCACTTTAGCAACTATGCCCCTACGACATATACATATACATATTTTACATATGTGTATATATAATGTGGCGTGTGTGTGTGTGAGAGAGCCAGAATGTACATTCAGTCAAACTGGCTAGACGAACATTTATTATTTGTCAAAATGCCCGTCATTAACCTTATCAATCAGGCTTTATCAATTTTTGGCGCAGAATTATACATTTTAGTTAATGAAATAATTTTATAGAATAACTAAAGGAGGTAAAACTATCCGGTAATATGTCGTGTATAATATTGCTATTTGGGTGACCAGATAATTTTTAACGCATCATGTAAATATATATCTAGAATTTAAATATTTAATATCAACCGAATGTCCCATGTTTTATAATAATGTATATTAAATGTACGTACTATATAGAGAATATTTAGACTGAAACGGTTAAAGAATCAACTTTTTGCATATTTATTTTGTTCATAACCTTGAACTATTTTTTCGCTTATATATATATATATTGAAAGAGATAGGTAGTGTGGGGAATGGGATGTGAGGGTGAGGGAGGAAGGATTCTAACTTATTGAACCGCAGAGTATAAACACACATAACATAACATAACATACATGTGTGTATGTGTGTATCATATGGCAGCGACTACACATTTTTTTCAAGTATTGTTCATCCCCAATTGGTGATTACTTCTATAAGTCCTATTCTGTCTACTTTTCTCCTTCATTGAATACTAACTTACGTTGTTTTATTCTATTTAGAAATTGTTCTAATTCTCAATTTTCCAACATTTAAATAAATGATATCGCGGTAGTGATTTATATATATATATATATATATATATATATATATATATATATATACATATATATATATATATATATATATATATATATATATATATATATATATATATATATATAATTAAAACTAATGAAGAAAATTCTATTTTAGTACTAACTGGAAGACTAATAGTAAATTGACTTAACAAAGCTACCGATTACGGTTTGTTTGCCATTGCCTTCTCCGAACACAATAAGCTGATACTAATCGACCAATTAGATGGATAGTTCAGTTGACTAGATGTCTTTTTAACATAAGAGATTCTTGGGTATTCCATCTCTGGTACCGCTACGTCACAAGTATATACAATATATGTACGTAAGTACAGTGCGAATCGAATAATTTATTATCGAAATTACGAAGATAACCAAAATCCTCTGCATATAAGTTTTATATAATGAGGCGGACTTAATAAGTTTTTATTTTGAGATAACAACGAAAATCAACTTATCAACTTGTTCGGTAAGAGTATTCTTATAAATGTTCATTTTGTCCACCGCGTTAGGACCTACTAAAGTGATTATACGGTAATTCGATACATTTTAGTATGTATTTTTTAATTCGGTTACGCTAATGAAATAAATTTAAATATTACAGCAAATTTGCAACCGCGCCGAATTTAAGGGGATCTATGCTTACCGAATTTTGCCAGCAAAACCACAATCAAAAACACTTTTTATATACCTCCACTGAGACGTCTCTATATACGAGAAAATCACCGCAGGATAATAAGAACAATATTGTAAGAAATCAAATTGGAATAATATAGTCAAAAATATAGTATTACTTAAGTGAAAACGTACTCGCGAGTAAATCCGATCATAACCCGGTAGTTGAAAATATTAAAATTAACAAACTCCGAAGAAAGGACATTTAGACGTGCGGAGAGCATTAAAAACTTCGATATTAGAAACAAATTAATCTGATAATTAGAATTTAAACTACTATCAATCACGAAAATGGGGGAAAAAATGTTTTGGAATAAAATAAAAAATAATACCATCAAACTGCCGGAGGAATTACTGGGAAAATTAAACGGGTATATGTGCAACAATTAAAAAAGGTATAGGAAATTAATTAAGTACGTCTAAGATAATCCGGAACGAAGTTAGAAAAAGCAAAGTTGGAATGGATATAGTAACGATATAAAGAAGCTCGGAAAACTTCTCATAGACTACACGATAGCTTCAACTTAAGTAAGAAAATTAAACAAAAGTAGGTAATTATAAAACTGGCTAGAAACAATATGTAAAGGATATCTATTCAGTGATCAACAACCAGTACCCCAAAACAAATATAATAACTAGGCAAGAAAACAAGACCTAGAAATAGTGAAGTGTGAAGTAGAGCGGGCTATAAATTCGAATGGAAAACAGGAAGGCTAATAGAACTCGAGCAGAAACGATCCGCTTATAAAAATTCTGATAGAAACTGGACTTGATAGGAAAGGTATTCACAGAATCTGTATTGACAACAAGAGACGGAGGTAAAATTAAATCTAAATCTGAAGAGACTGCGCGGAGAAAAAGCTCCTAAAAATAAAAAAAAAAAAAATAAAAAAAGGAAAATGTCACATACCATGGAATTAGGGGGAATTACAAATGCCAATTTTGAACAAATGCGCGGTAAGTACGTCTAGAAGGTAAACGAGTGATGGTAAATTTATTTGATGCGTATAGAAGGCAATTTGAAATGCTAAGGGACAAGGAGGCAGCGAGATAATAAAGCGAACTAAAAAAATTGGCTAACCATGGATATCAATCATAGACTATCGAGGAGTCTGAGATACCAGATCTGAGAAAGTAAGTTTCGGAACAATTAGAAAAAAAAACTGCTTCTCTGGGGATGGTCAGCAACGTTATAACGAATTCCGGAATGTTCAGGAACCCAAGCGTATGAGATAACTCACGGCAATATAGCAAGTAAGTCAGTTATCGTACTGCTAGAGGTATGTGCATCCGGAATTATGGATTGTTTTAATGACACGAGGAAGATCATTCGTAATCTTACAATCGAGATACTAAAAACTAAAAATATATTTATAAAGTAATTTTTAATAGTAGTGTTTAGTACATTATTTTAATTCTAAGAATTAAAATTAGTCCAATAATTCTTAATCGTTTTTTTTTTTTTTTAACCTGCATGTAAACTAGAATTTCGGTTGATGTTCTGAACAATTTCATATTTCGACTCTTTACAATATTTAACGTATTGGCTGTTTATCACTTTCGACGCTGTTATCGTACGAATTTAAATATTCTTTAAATAAATAACCCGAGGTCTTTAATTATGTTTCAGTTTAATTTATAAACACGTAATTAAGAATGTTTATGTTTTGTATTTATTGATTAAGATTATTATAATTTTATTTATATAAATATCTATACTTAAATATAAATAGAATATATATGTATATAAAGAAAAAAAAATCGTTAATTGTATCCTATTATTTTTTAATAAATGATAATTCTTTATTTCCTAATGTGCGTTAAATTTTTCGAATAGTACCAACTTTCTAGATGATTCATTTTAACCGCGGCTAATTATTCTTTTTCCCCGTTTGGTTCTATTGACACCCGTCTCGATGTGAGAAACTAAATCAGTTAAGTTATACTAGTAGAGAATAAGTTAATTACGTTTCAGTTTCATCGTCATTATTAATTATTATCATTGTCATTTAAATAAAACCAGTCGACGTTTACACAAAGGTTTGTTTAAATTTAATCAAATAATTATTAATGATTCGTACTCATTATTTTTAAAAATAAATAACTACATTACATATATAAATACGTTTTACAAACTGTCCGAGCAGATGCCGAATATAGATAAACACTCTTAACTAGAACTAAGAAAATTTAATTTATAACCTATAATAATAATAATAATAATAATAATATGATGATGATGATGATGATAATAATAATATGATGATGATCGTAATAATAAATAATACAGAGAAAAATTGGAAGCGATTGTTGTCGAGACAATGTGTCAGCAACAGAAACGATTAATGATCGATCAAATGGAAGCGTGTAAATGTTTCCTATCATAAATGATCACAGAACTCCGGTTTTCTTTTTACGGTTCGTTTTTCAAAAGATTTTTCATAAGGTGCCCTTAAACGATCAAATCGAGACCATGACTAAACGGGGCTGATGTTGCACGCCCGTCTTTTCGACAAAGTCTATTCGTCTACTACTTCATGTTGATTCGAGTTATTATCGATAGAAAACTATACAGTCTCTTCAGCCTAGACATCATCGTATTGCATGCCATACAGAACAGTCACCGATATCCCAACAGCAACCTCGTAATAATAACAATAAATAATAATAATAACAATTCAGGAATCCAATCTTCATTACCCTCGATTCCTTTTTAATCGGCTCTTCGAATATGTTATAACTATTTTTTAATCCTAACTGCGTTGTTTCGTGCCGTATGTCTGAAATGTTTTCAAAAGTGATGTAAAAAGACGACAGCCGTTTTGAAAAAGTAAAAAGAGCTAGACGATAAAATCGTTCGATTCGCTTCAAATAAGTAATCAGCATCTATTGAAGATATAAGAATAAGATATACTTAGGAGCGTAGGATAAAGGACACAGTAATGCGAATGTACTCTCAGTTAATTTACATTTCGTATAATTCATTTTGATTTAACTTAAAATGAAGACATTAATTAAATAAATAAAATCACCTCGTTCGCTTCAGGATCACGAAGGTTCAATTTGATTCTCGTGTAGGTTTTTTTTCGTCCGGTTAAAAGTATTTAAACATTTCACATGCAATAGGAAGACTGTTGTTCGTGGTAGCTTTTAAAATTCGTATTCTTAGCTCGAGATACCCAGTGGTTAAATTAAGAGCTGACGGATATGTTCGTAAGAAATACAATGTTTAAGCTTACAGCTAACTAAATTCAGGTTTAAGTGATAGATCTAACGAGAATCTGTTTTGCGAAGAAAATATTGCACGTTTTCGCATAGCCGATTTGCCTTAATTTCTACCAATCATTTTCAAAAATAGATCATCCGTATACGATTAATTACGAACATTTTTTACAATAATGCGCTTTTTATTCTTTTAGTTTATTTCCACGTTGGTTTGTGTTCGTTATAAATATTTTAGAAACAATTCAACTTTTGAACGAGAAAAAGGGAAATTAGTAATTTGCAATCGTAAATTATTACTATTATTATTATTATTATTAACGTGTCGTGTGCAGCGACTAAGGCTAGAGGCACGAATGAGAGGAAGTTAAATCAAGGAGTAGAGACGGGACATGCGTAACAAAATGATTAAGTTGCTAAGAGAGGTGGATTCATCTTTGAAGAGAAGAGGAGGTTAGGAAGAAAGTTTGAGAGACAATCTGAGTAAGAATTACAAAGGACAGTCAATGAGGATGTGGGAGACGGAAAGCGTGACGCTACACACTGGGAAGTCGGAGTTCCGTTGATCATGTGTGAATGGGTTAGTCTTGTATGGTCCGATCCCAATCTGCTGATGACAACATTTTCTCTGCGGTTTGGAAGCGAAGTCTTCCCAGGTAAAACGAAGTATTTGATTTGGCGAAGTTTATTTTGTTGCCACTAAGCAAAATATGTTGATCGCTAATATCGGTAATAAATTAGAATATTATAGAGGGAAACTGTACACATCGACAATTACGAATTATTCGAAACAGATCGTACGTTAAATACGAATTTCTCTATTGCACGAATTATAACAGGCTTAATCATTTCTTAAATATTAAAAATTCCGAATAAATTCTCTAATATTGTTCGTTACGTAATAATCTGCATATTAGGCCAATCATGGTGATCACTGCACGGCATATATAAACGTCAAGGTCTAAAACATAACTTATCGTATAATTTGGAGCCGATATATTTAAAATATAGTTCGATCGTACTTTATACAAATCTAAGCTTTAATACATATTACGTAGTTACTACTTGTCCTCTATATTTACAATCATTTTTACCATTATTTTTTTTTTTTGTAAAATCGTATATTTGAATAAATTTTTTTACAATTACACAGCCATATTAGTGCACATACATGCAAATAAATAACATGTATGCAATACTATTTCTACACATACACAACATATATAAACTGACACACACTATAAAATCATCTACGTATATTCAGATTAAAAATTACATGTGTATAATTATATTTTACCTCATCCCGTCAAGCTTTCGCTCGTCGACAGATATCAAACTAATTAATTAATATTTATACACCAATGTATATGTACGTACATACACACACATATCTATCTATACATATGCATACACATACAACTATATACATCATTTTAACAGTTTACTTACTGAATATAGTATTCCATTCATTCTAAAAAGTCATTGTATAAATGACTCTCACTCATTTTCCAGACATTTACACCATTTTACTTATTGCCTGCAGTAGCCCCCTCCAAATATCTAAATTATTTATGATTTACTTACTTATTTAGTGTTTTATTTCATACTTCGTCGGGTTTTATTTCTTTTCGGCCTGTTTTTACTTGCATAACGCGAATTTGTTTTATTTCGCGTATTTCGATTTATTTTAATTCTTTTTTCTTTAAACCGATGCGTTATATTAATATTAAATACTATTTTATTAATTTTTATTTTATTCGTACAAATATATATAGTTTTGATTTTGTTATACGTGAATAGGAAAATGAACTATACTGATTATATAGAGTATTTCGGAAACGTTCAAAGAAGTTACGATTAGTATCTTCAATAAAATGACCACCGGAAGGATGAAAACAAAATGGGTGTGCAGTAAGGCGTGCTTTAAGTAGTGATAAATGAAGGAAACGCATTAATTAAAGTGCGGGATCGGATATTTATTGTATTACCGATCTGTAGAGCCTGAAATAATGAAAGATACGGAATGTAACGTTGAAGGGGCTTATAATGTATAGCTATATAAGACAATATATCAGAATACTTTTACGCGGTGTTCTAGTAACACATGGCACGTCTAGGTCTAGAGGAGGAGAGTGCCGGGTGTAAGAAAGTTATGACGAGAAGCAGAATTGGCAAAAATATATATAAACATGTATAAATATATATTACGCCAGAATCAAAATATCCTGAAGGATGTTATCGAAGGTAAGGTAATTGGGTAAAGCTACGTAGAAAACCACGAACAAAACACTTATTGAGGTAATGTTAAAAGAAAGTGAAATGTCGACTTATCCCGAAATGAAAGAAGAAAACTTGCGATAGGTTTGCATGAGAGCGATTGGTGCGAAAAAACCCACGGGTTAATATACTGATGAGGATATATATATATATATATATATATATATATATATATATATATATGGATGGACCATTCTATAAATATAATGACAAAAAAGAGACTAATGGGTTCTCTGGTGTTTCCAATAGCGTTTTATGGTTCCGAGTCATGGACAATAACAAAAGCGATACATAGAAAACAGGGGGCATTTGAAATGTGTTCCTACAGGCGCATGTTGAGGATCTCATGGAAGGAACATCGGACGAATGTGTCAATACTACAACAAATTAGGGTGGAACATAAAGATAGATTAGGGCCAACTATAAAAAGAACGTGTCTCCAATTTTTTGAACATGTCGTGAGACGAAACGGATTAGAGAAGATTATAGCATAAGGAGTAATCCCAGGGAAGAGAAACAGAGGACGTCCGTCGACTCGTTTTATAGATCTCATACAACAGATGACGGTAGTGTCAATGCGACAACTAATGGACAATATACAGGATCGGAATAAATGGCAGGATTTAATCGCAAAAACTACACGAATGGTCACGACATCTGTAATCAGATAACGAAGAAAAGAAGAAAGAAGAAGAATATATATATAATATATATACATATAATATATATATATACACATACATATATATATATATGAAAGTAGAATCGTTATAATTGAAATAGCTATTAATGTGTATGATAGATACAGATGGTATTATACGAGATTTTAAATTCCTAAAACAGATCAAAATTATGTGCGTGTAATATGTATGTCTGTATCGATAACATTATATGCATACGTCGACATCTATATTATATCGATATTCATACCTACATCTATATCGATGTATATAACATATCATAGATTTGTTATATATATATATGTATGTATGTATGTATGATAGCTTGTATGGGTAGATAGATGGAGTGAGAGATAGAAATATAAGATAGTGTGAGAAGTGAGTGTGAAAAAACTGAACTAAATTTTCAGATATCAAACATAAATTTATGTGTAGAACCTGATCGCACATACATATTAACATCGGCGTATATGTGTATATATACGTCACGATCACGATGACGTGTTCATCTTTGAATTTCTTTCAACATTGCGTACTTTTCTGCCGGTGGTAATTACTTGACTTAAATGTATAAAAAAATAAAAAATGAAAAAAAAAATTGAAACAAATTTTTAATAAAATTTTAAAATCGTTGAAAAATTAAAATTTTAAGAAAAAGAATTGATTTTTACTTATAACAAAAACTGCTACAACACAAACCACGTGTTCGACGAGAGATTTGTTTTTGTTCAATTTCAGTTATCACGATGTGCTATAATGAGAAGGAGACGCATTTTAAGTGGAACATTATTTTCGGCGTGAATCTATCACAACAGTGCAAAGAGAGTTTCGAAAAAAACTCAAAGTTACGCGATTTTTTTTTATGGAATACCTTAAAAGCCGCGTTTACGAAACACGTCCACGAGATACGGAAGACGTGAAAACACGGATTTCCGATGAAATTTCAAAAATTCAGCGATCTATACTGGAAATAGTCTTCGAAAATTTGTAAAGACTGACTGAATGTATTGTTGAAAATGATCGTCATCTGAACGATATTGTATTTCACAAATGTTTGTAAGCTCATCTCTCGTTTTCCTAAATAAAATTTCATTTAAAAATTTATACAAAAAACAACAAAACCGTTCGTCTTCTCTGGGTCACCATATCTATATGTAGATCTAACTGTAAATATGTTGGTAAATCTAGAGCATCATTTGAGCGTAGTACGTTTTTGAGCAACGTTCCAAGAGTGATTCGTCTTTCAGACTATTCGCCAACAAAATCAACTTTTACTATACTTGCTTGAAAATTACCAATAGTTAAAAATTTATTATTCGTTACTGAACTAAGTGAAATATCGATTATTATTATTATTGTACGTACGTAAATCGCATTAATTTCTTCCTTTTATATATATATGAATATATATATATATATGTTAAATAACTCGGTACACGAATACCGGTTACGTGTAATTCCGATATATTTTCATTCATTATTCAAATCTAATCCAAGCGAGCTTTATTATATTACATATTTTTCGGTCGTCTTTTTAAGTCTCCGGTAAGTTTCACACGAGAAAACGTCATAGTTTTCCCGGGAGTGTTTTCAGCTTTCATAATTCAAAAGTATCTTTTAAAGGTAATTCACCCTCCGGTAATAATATCTTGAAAATGACCGATAGATAGCGTGAAATTATTTTCAATACACACACATAATATATATATATATATATAAGCAAAATGGAATCGCTTTAAAAATAAGAGCAAAAGATAAATTTGTAATTTTACACAGCGGGACGTAACTTGAAATACAGCTAGAACAATAATAATAATAATAAATAAATATTAAATAAATAAATAAATAATAAAATAGCGGCGGTTGAAGTGGCGGGGTGGAAATGGTTCTTTCGTACGACGAGATGGCTTACTATATTGTTGTTGGCGTTCGTTTTTAATTTTTCAAAATATTCCAAGACGAATCAGTTTTTTTCAAAGTACTTATACGGAGGAATATATCCGGAAGGCACAGATGAACGTCTTCTAAATATACGGAATTTTTCTAGCGGATAATAATAATTATTAAACGACCAACAGCTGTAGTAAACGGGAAGCATAGAAAAAACAGCGCAAATAATAATGAGAAACGTCTGCTCGTCTAGAGTTTTTCTAAGATGAGCGAAGAGTGCTGCCATGGTGTAGAGCAACGCGGCTTCTTAAAATCCGTCCTCCGCTATATTAATAACGCACCGACCGATGTACGCCTGCCTGCCACAAAACCCGATCATCACTAATAATCATTTTGGCTGAATTCCAATAATCTCTTTTACTCTTTTAACCGCAATAACCAGCTAAATACTCACACGCGTAAACCTACTAAAACCGACGTACGTAATATCCTTTTATTACACATTGACGAGCTTAGTTGAATATAAATACGTAAGATCTCAGGTAGATGATATCGTCTCGTTGTATCCTAGCTTCCATAAATAACGGGGAGAGTTTCCAATTAAAGTCCGCGATGAGACGACTACTATACTAAAGTGACCTACCGTATTGGATCAACAGGGGGTCTTCTCTCCGGTTAGCTTTGGGCGCTACCAGCCGATTATTATTGTGAGAAATTTCGAATTGGAAAAATAATGAACGGCAGACTGTACTTTTGGCCCCCGCGAAAGGAGTCCAATAATATAGTTTTCGTTGTCTGCATATCGCTACTTTTGATTTCGATTCAGTCGTTCGACGCGACATAAAGAACCTATTCACGTGGCCAATATGAAAAGGCGCGCACCTCCGTTCTTCTACACCTGAGGGTGTTTAAATATCATTTCGTTATGGAAGGTTAATTTATCATAGTTTTTTTCAGGAAGTGTGAAATTCTCGGCGATTGCTTTTCATCATACACACACACACATATATATATATATATATTTATATAATCTGTATGTATGGATATTTGGAGAATTATTTTTTAGGTATAAACGTAACGTCGGGTCTTTATAGAAAAAATTTTCGTCCGATTAAATAATTCTGAAAATTTTAAAATTCGTGTTTTTTAAAGTAATCCGATCTAAATTAGACAATTTTTTGATTTTGGATACATGATCATTCCCAACTTGTTTAAATTTAAAATTTAGATAAAATCGATGTATTTAATTTCGTAACAATATTCCATAAACTTACACGTTTATGAATAAATGTAATTATAATCAGTGTGATAAATATTATTATTCTTATCATTTTTTGTTATTATTTCCTCTATGATGGTGATGACTATTAATTATATTAATGTTATTAGTATTATTATTAATTCGTATGCCGTCTTTATATAATAAGTCTTTTTCATAATTTTTACACGTTTTCGTTCAATAATGCACTAGTTTTTTATCATTGGTTGCATAAAAATATTGTGTTGCGTTCAGATGGGGATTTTATGTAGAATGTTGAATGTGTGTGATGTGTTTCCGATGTGAATGAACAAAAGATCCGTTATTGGGGATAAGCGTTTTATTTTCTGCGTCTAAATTAGCGCGAACCAAACAGAGACTCGAAACAAATTAAAAATTCGAATTTTTATCAGCGGTAGTATTAGTAGTGACTTTATTTAAATTAAATATTCAATACGTTTTTTGACACTCGTGTTTTACGCGTATACCTGCTTTGGAGAAATATGATAGTAAACTGGCCGGATGCTTTATCGAAACAAATAGTTGAGCTACAGTTTACGCCTTAGCCTGCGTTGGTGTCCGAATGTGTATTTCGCATTTTATTATACGCGACTTTTTACGTACGCGTCGTAGTAATTAATAATTTCATCTTTAACAGTCGAAATTATCATCTGTACAATCTTTTTTGAAACCGCGCAACAAAGCGCATTTTAATCAAATTATACGTTATTTTGTTGCGGTGCGGCCTTTTTATAGTGTAGACGCGTATGGATGAATGCGCGGATATAAAGACGAGTTGGTAATTAATTGGCTTTATGTGCAAAAGTATGTTTATTTCGTTGAAATTTTACTTTATTCTTAGAAATTGTTTACATTTCTACGCAAGCAATGTTGTCGCGGGTTTGTTTAGATTATTATTATTCGTCACGATTATTATTGTTCCTACTCGTAAATTTTCAACGTAGCAGCCGGTATAGGCTGCCATATAATTAAAATGCTGCAAATAAATCAAAATGCAAAAAGCCTGAAACTAAAAATCGAATATCTACGCGTGCACATATTTAATATCGACGCAGTTTATGTACGTTCGCATAAATTTAACATATTTATAAATATTTATAAATACCGCACTCATTGCTTTCTCCGGTGTCCTGCCCGTCTTCGAAGCAGAAAGATGAGCAATAACTGCGAATGTTAAACATGAATAAAATAACCGCGGCTATTAATGTTCCTCGTTATAGAATATTTACCACGTGTTCGGTCGTATTACGTGATTTTGTATATGTGCCTGTTATACGTATGTGCAGATTGCACAGTTTACGAGTATATATATATAATATATCACGTGTATAATATACAATATGTATAGGTTGCACAACACGGACATATATATATATATATACATATATACAGGTGCGCCGACTTGAACAAAATTTACATATATATATATATATATGTAAAATGTTTATATAGCAGAGTAGTGATTTTATGAATTATAAACAAAACAAAATCATAACACGGTTTAATCACTATAAAAGTTTTCTATTGCAAAGCTTTTCGACAGTTACGTCATCATCACACAATAAATCTTGCTAATAAATTACCTGAATATTCATATAACGACAACATTTTATACATTTTTATGTCTAATTTACGGTACTGAAAGGGTTGTAACTCTTGAATAATAAACATTGAAGGTGTAAAGTCCTTAATTAATAACAGTTGAGTGGCATGGCTAACGTATAATAACTTTTAAGGGGCGTCTGCCCCTACCATCCCCGGCCATTAAAAAACGGCGCATATGTATATATATATATTAAAGAAGGTAATAAAATAAATGATTTCCTCTTTTGCATGAAGTAATGAAGGCATAGCTTTCAATGATTCGAGCTTTACGCCATTAAATCCTAGTCGATTCAAAATCTATTTAAACTTGGCTCTCATCAAATTTAAACAAAAAAGGAATTACATACGCTACATGTATACATATACATGTGTGTGTGTGTTGCGTTGTCTATTAAAATTTTCCCCATTTCTCTATCTTTCCATTTATATTTATATATATATATATATATATAAATATATATATATATATATATATATGTATATATATATATATATATATATATATATATATATATATATATATGGGCACTGGCGCAACACTATTTCGGATACATAATATGATAAATCTGTGAGATTGGTTTCACTTGAAACTTTCCGTTATTATCGAAATTATGTTAATCGAATTTTTAGTTTGAAAATGTTAATCATATTTTAAAACTTTCCCCATTAAATACTTGTGAATATTTTTCCATGTTTGATCATTTGGCTGATAGAAAAGCAAACGTGTTGGAAGCAAATTTATTTCTCGAAATCTCATCCACCACAAATTATGGGCACTACGCTTTTTTAATTTTTTTTTTTGTTTTTTTTTTTTTGGATACCAAAATGGGATTAACGGACATTAGGAATATCTTTATTTGTCGGCCTGTACGCTAGATCAAAGAAATAGTTAGTTGTCCGTCTATTACGAGCTCTTCATGTCATTTAGTTCCATCAGTCTATTACAATATTTAACATCTCTGTAAATGTATTTTGTTTTTGTATATATATATATATATATATATATATATATATATATATATATATATATATAATATAATAAATATAACACGTGACTTACTAATTCCAAATGAATAATCCGTTAAGAATTTAAAGAAACCCGAATTTCTTTAATATCGCGGAAATGCGTGACTGGGCCTATAAAGAAACTATATATATATATATATATAATAGAAACATTGCTTTAAAAAGAAAATTAACAAAATTGGGTACTGGAATCATTTTTATCGAAATTCTCCATCTATTACTTTAGTTTAACGATTAAGCAGATATAGAGTGACCGGAGAATGTGAAAAGGACGATGATGACAAACTGAACATAAAAAGTAGCGATACGTGTATAGCGGTGTGATTTTCCCGGTGTGCGATAATGTACGTGTCTAGTTTATTAATATAAGACTAGATACGCGCTAGAGTGTGAATATATTTACATTATATTCATTTTCAACCGAAAGAATCTTCAATAAATTCTAATAGTAACGATGATAATAACCAGAATATCGATTGTAATCATAATAATAATAATAATAATAATAATAATAATAATAATAATAATACAATAAACAAATAAGAATAATAAAAATAATGTTGACGTTACTGATAAATAAAATGACAGAAGGAGATAAATAAGCTTTAATAACAAAGATAAGAATACGTTAAGAACGAACGTAATAAATAGAGATGGTTGCTCAGGTGGAATGTGTGTTGAAAGTTACAAAAAAAAAAAAAATCTGGCTAACTCTCGTGTTATATTATGTTACCGGCGAGCTTCCGTATCTTATTCGATGGAAGTAGCCGATTTTTACATTTCGAATAATTTTTTATACTGGTAATTTTTATTATTATTATTACTATTATTTATTTTAGAGTGTGTTTGTATATGCTGCGATGTTTTTATATATGTATATATATGTATATATATATATATATATATATATATATATATATATATATATAATCCTCGGAAACTGTTCGTATATCAGTAATGAGCATCGTCCACATGTTCTTCGCATCTTGAAAGGTGACGTACCTAATGAAAAATACATTTTTATGTTTGTATATTATTGTCGGAATATTGAACACATTTTTGGACGTTATCCAAATGGCGCTAGGGAGAGGTGACGTGGATTTAGTTTTTGATTTTTGTTTGTTTGTTTTTTTTACTCTTTCTGGAAAACAGTAATAAACCGTGTTCGTTCTTCTTTATTAATCCAACCGATCCATCCAGGTTGATTTCCATATTTTTAATATCATCTTCCGAAACTGCAGTAACTTCTTTTACGACTATATAACGCCTAGAATTATCAAAATGTAGGAGAAATCTGAAATTCTGTTATATTATCTACAATTTCATTTGCATATATATTATACCTTTATCTATACTTTTCGTCCTCGTGTATGTTGTTATTAATACTAAGCTAGCGATAATAACAGTGTGAATAATGATGATATTATTATTATTTTATCAAATATTATTGTATAGAAACATCTCCTGTACTTCTTTGCGCATTTATTATATATATATATATATATATATATATATATATATAATACATAAAAATGTATATGCGTGATTTTTTTTTAATCCACGCGAAATACAGGCGTATAAAATTATTCCGAACTTACAAATATTTTCGTACATAAATAACCGAATTGTTTTCTGAATTTTTCACTCGATTTAAGTTGAAGTTCCTTCGTAAAATCGAATTTTTTCGGAAAATATAATTACAAGCGAATCAGGTAAAACACGTGTAACTCCGGTTTAATCGCGTACAATTTGGATTCGTAAAATTCCGAAAGTGAAGCGTGTCGTTGACTAAAGTTACAGTTTTGAAAATAACCGATCGACCAACTTTTTTGGCTTCATCCGATCCATTTGCTTATCCATAGCTCTGCTTCAGTTAGTAGGGCATTTAGATAATTAAACCGTAGTTAAAGAAAAGACTGCTATTTTTGCCGTTTTGCCATCGGATCATTCTCTATCAACATCAGGTCGGCTGGCTACGTAATCAGCAGCGAAGAGCTGTGGTGTCTGCATCTCTTTATAACGACGGTAGCTCGGGGCTTAATTAAGTATTCGCTTCACCATTCTATCCTGTAAATTACATTTTTTGCATGCATACTTAACTGAATAGCTTCGATCGCACGTTCGTTTCTCGTTCTCACGAGCTTATAAAAACCCGACGGTTTTGCCCCCGTAATCGTGGAGATTTTTCAGTGGATACGGATGTTTTAGGACGGAAATCGTTTTCGAAAATCGCGAACTAAAGTCGATGTTAATTTCCGAACGTTACCTGATCAGCTATCCAACTGAACTAAAAAAAATTCACCTCGTACAACGAGCACGTAATAATTGTTTTCAATTACGGTACGTATCTCTCGAACACGAACCGTAAACATGAACAAGGTTCCTTAATAGTACTCGAGAGACCGAGCTGTTTTTTAGAAAATATATTTAGGTAAGAAACGTACTCTATATTAGGATACAACACGATTTCATAAATTTCCGGAGTTCCAAAAATGTCAGTTTTGACAAATATCGAGTGTTTTTTTGGAAATGAATTTCGGAATTTTTCGATCGGATTTTTTTCTTTAAAAATAATAATATTTTGGTAGATTAAAAAATATTTCCGCAAAACCCGATACTTCACATCGAAACGAATTATTATCACGACCGGCTCTAAAGCTTTTTATTTTCTGTTCAGCAATTCTACAAAAAAGAAATTTTATTTAATGCGATTTCAAATTTGTTCATTATTGTACATTTAGCTCTTGTTTCGGAGGTCCGTTGTTATTCGCTAATTATTTTGTAATATTACAATATTTTTCTAAAAGCTTTTCTTAATTTTTTTTACCATTGAATTTGTCAACTAATTCCGTAGGCTTTACAGATTTTACAAATTGTCAAATATAATAAAATCTCGTTATACGCGTATTTAAAATGAAGATTTTAGGTAAACGTCGAACGATTTGAAATAGGTAGTCATTAAACGTTTTCATAAGACGCGGATTATAGCCGCGTTTTTATTATTTCGGTTAAAGTAGGAGGTGTAACCCTGGTATCAATATAGAATGATAGACATTTTATAGTAGTACATTTTACGCTATATATATATATATATATATATATATATATATATATATATATATATATATATATATATAATCTAGCGATGGTAAGTTGATAGAGGTAATATAATGAACGAAGATACTAGAAATGTAAAGTAGAAGAGGTGAAAAGCGGAATTGTACCAGCAACGGAAAGGATGCTCTGGTAAAGAGGTCGTGAGAAATTTTTACAAAGATAAAATAGTCCAGATTCTTCGCCTTCTTGTAATGTCGTATTAGATATACCGTATTTAAGTTAGAGGTATACACCCTTATTTATTATATATCTATCTATCTATCTATATATATATATATATATATATATATATATATATATATATATACATATGTATAATATACAACTACAATAATCGTTGGACGTAGTAATTACAAGTTATAAACACACCAGAACAACAGAGTTGGAATTTTAAGCTGAATTTTCTAGTCGTAATATTAAAGTTGCCGCCGTGCAAACTCTATCAAATATTAGATAGACGGATATGGATTGGTATCCTGACCGCCTCCCGTTGTAAACTCTTAAATTGTACGTTTACACACCCACCATCAACATCGGATCGACATCGGTTCTAGTAATAGTAATGTAGTAGTAATAATCCACACACTGTTCCGCGTTCTATATCATTGTTTTTAGCTCGTAATATCGATGGAATAAAACATATATATATACTTGAGAGCAGTTCGGCCGTCTAAAAAATCATCGGTGAGTATAGAGAGAAAATATATTGGGAGACGGATGTTAACTCTGACTGACTATTGTATTTCTATTGCAGAGTTGACTAGTAAATCATAAGGATCTCTCACGTCAACTGCTGTTTCAAACGTTATCATTAAATGGAAGAAGACAGTCTCTCTCATAAACATATCTAAATACCGTATTATAAAGAAGAGTTTGCCAATTAGAAACAGGTATATAAATATGTATTATATATATATATATATATATATATATATATATATATATATATATATATATATATACATATATATGAGCATCATCGTGGTTAATTTAAGGTTAGTTCATTCGCTGATAATGATTGATCATAATGATTACAGCGATTTTTAGGTCTATCTGATGACTGTAATAACGAAAATGGTTTAGTAATAATATTTAGGTTTAAAATATATATATATATATCATCAATATCTGCGCATTCGAATGTAATCGGTAGCATATTATCGATTGTTATCAATTATATCGTTGTTATTATCGATGCATGGAGATTTTTGTCTCGGGGTGATATTCCGATCGACGATAGCAGTTTTGTCTGGTAGTTGATAGAATATTAACATCATCCGTTAGCGGTAATATTATTATCGAACCAATCGTATAGGCGGGGATGATTTAAAATTTTTTAAATTATTATATACGCGTTTAAAATCATTTTACTACAATTTAAAACGGCCTTCGTCAATCTCTTGTCTATTAATATAGTTGGTTTGGAATCACTGGTGTTCTCGATAGCGTATTATGACTCGAAGTCGTAGATATTAAACAAAACATTTCGCCGAAAACTAGAGAAGCCTTTGAAATACGCTGCTACATATGATCAGTACTTCACGGATAGAACGTCGGACAAATGCAGCTATCCTGAAACAAGTCGGAATAGGGCAAAAAGATAGATTGGTTCTAGCAATAAAAAGAAGATATCTTAAGTTCTTTGGTTATGCTGTACGATGGATTGGAAAAGATTAATAGCAGGAAAAAGAAGCGAGCATTTTGAGGATTACATCGAAGGCATGACGGTTAATGCGGCAGCTAGTGGAAACTGCGTAGGATAGGGATAAATGGCGGAATTTAATTGGAAAAATTTTGGTCACGACGTCTGAAAACGGACAACGAAGAAGACGAAGATTATAGTCTTGCATAACATTCATTTTACCGTTCTCGTTCGATTGTCGTTATTATTATTTATTTAATAAAATGAGATAATTGTATATATAAGGTGGAAACTCCGCATTTCAGTTAAGTTCGGAACTGCATGATTCCCTTAATTCTTTCGGAATGGCAAACCCCGATGCGTATGGGTTTATATGGGTATAACCAATTACGTAAGACTTTTTTTATAAAGGTTACATAGACGTTATTTTCATTCAACGCAGCAGCGCGACTGTTTAATTTTTAATTGTGTAGTTCACGGTTCGAGCTATTTGCGCATACGTGAGCAGAAATTAACGATTTTGAAATGAGCAAAACGTGCATACTACTATGCACATTCGCCTTAATGTATTCGCGAGCGTGTGTGATACAAATGTATATGTCGACTTAATTGCGCATCGTGAATGTGTATGTACTTGTAGTGTATTCGTATATTTATACATTTGTTTATACAGGATTATTGCGCATATTGAGTATTTACTTTTGTACCTTTGTTTTCGTGAAATATATTGATTGATTGCTTGATTGATTAACGATCATTATTCTATTATTATTATTACTGTTATTTCATATATAGCGGAGAATATGTTGTGTAGTCTGCTTCAAAAAGGGGTACTATAATCGATATTTATAAAATTTAACCGCGCATACGTTCGCAAACGTTAAAAGTTATAATAGCGTACGTGTTTTTTACCGAAAATAAATTTTATAACTACGTAAGTAACAACGGACTAATTTTTATAACGGATATTGTCGCTGTTTTTAACCGTTTCAGTCACGATGTCCACTATATGGTACATAATATTTTAATAACGATTATATATTTTCAGTTTGAGCACGAAATGTCTAAATTCTAATAATAACAGTCATCTAAGAAGCAGTGTTGTATAATAAACAGCTCGAAATACTGATTTTTTGTTAAAATTTCTCGCGCGACTGAAAGATACGTGTATTAGAATTCTGCTCTCGTAAATCTATATAGCGAAGAAGGTCACGTAAATTCTAAAATTGATTGTGAACGTTGGACATAAATCAGTCGATACAGGCCAGACTAAACGACGTATATATGAGATGGTTTGCCATTCTCCGATTTTTCTTTACTCCTCGGCAAGCTGTCAATTATATAAATATCCGAGTTGATTAGAAGTTAGTCTAAGAAATTTTCATCTTCATCGAAACGCGAACAGACGTTACCAGACACATTGACTCGGGAATTTATCCTGAAGACCGATGTGTGTAAGATTAGTTGTTAAGTCCTTGTCGAAAAATCCCTACCGTGAGATTTCTCCGAAGCAAAACCAAATTAATAAAATAGTAAATTGTAAAAGTTATTCTACGAATTTCGGAAGCCTTGTTATTATCGTAATTCGGAGACCACCCTATTTGTTCGTAGAGCTGAAAATTGAATACTAGAAACGATCTAGACAAGTGAAAGTGTCCCAGACGATAGTAGTCCGATAATTAATCACGACGTATTTTAAGAATAATAAGAAATCGCCGTTTTTATCACGTCCAAACGGTCAGCTACCAGTAAAATAAAACGAAGTAAACAAGACGATTTTGGCTACTTGTATCGGCCCGAGAGAATTTACCCTCTATTCGTTTATCAGCCGTTCGCAGCTGGATGAAATAAACAGAACCCTGAAAACACTTTCTCCGCGGTTTATAGGAAAATCCTTTGACAACACGTGTCGCGTATATTGTCAATAATGCGGTTATAACGGGCGGAATGAAGTCCGCTGAACAGAGACAGAGAAATTATAAGCGCAGAGAAGAGATATGATAAATATATATGAACATACGAATAGGGGGAGGGAGAGAGAGAGAGAGAACGATTCGTAAACAAATCTATACTATATGGAAGTAGTTAAGTAGTACGAAACAGACCTTTGCTCAGTGTTGGGTTTAATTTGTTAATATTTAATTTTTAATTATTCCGTAATTGTATATGTAGGAATGTTTAAATTATAAATACAGCTTTCGTAATAATTGTTATCACTATTACTATTACTACTATAATATTTCAGGCTGTTACTTAAAAACGCAGCGACAACAAAGCGATCGAGAATATTATCGGACGTAAACCTTTCCAGGATGGAAAAATTATTAAAATATTAATCGGTATTTAGCTCGATCTGAGATCTGATATAGACCGCGAGCAGGATTTAAAATAAATCGAATGCTTCTTAAAATTATATATAGAGAAAGTTCGTACGATCTCAAATATTATTATTACTATTATACAAACAGAATAAGAAAAATTATCGAGCTGTCGTTAATACTGTCATCGGGAAACAGAAAAATCCATGAACAGAATTAGTAGTTGAAGACAAGAAATTTACAAGTGAATAGTAATGAAAAACGAATTTCTCAATATTTCAATATTTATTATAGGGCGATTGCATTAGAAATCTGACGAATGCCTTTGATGAAGAAAACACCGCCAACTTTATACGAATTCACCAAATTCGTTTTTGCTTTTTTTTTGGCTTTACACAGGAGGATGCGAAGCGTGCTATATATTCGCTTCCTTTGGGTGGATTATCAATTAACCTCATAAAGGAAAATGTAAATTTTTTCTGGAAGCCGTTAACCTTCCTATTTAATGAATCTATTCATTGCGGTAAATTTACGGAATCTTTAAAATTAGGTATTATAACTCCCATTTAAAAATCTGCAGACAAGGCTGATGTTTCAAACTATATTTACTATTTCAAAAATTTTTGAGAAATGTGTCGAAGAAATAGTGCTAACTTACCACCAAAAGATAAGTTTCTTGAGTTTAAATCGATACGGCTTTCTACCTGATAAATGCACAAACGACGCCCTCTTTCAAAACATTTCTTACATCACTGGTAACCTGGAAATGGACCGCTCTGTCCTGGCCATTTATTTAGATCTTCACAAAGCTTTTGATACAGTAAATTACACAATTATTTTCGAGAAAATTAGTCGCTGTGATTTTTAATGTCCTTAAAGGGTTCCAGTCTTACCTGAACAAAAATAAATGATGTAAAAAATGAATATGTCATTCAGAGCTTCGGGGTCCCACAAGGAAGCATTTTAGGCCTTCTCCTATTCTTGATTTACATTAATGATCTTTGCAATCTTAAGCCGAATGGCAAAATTTTAAGTTATGCAGATGACACTGTAGTTGACTCGCGTTTCACTCAACGGTTACAATCCTTAGGCCAAGAAGATTTCGATCGTGTTGTAAATTGGTTAGATGTAAATCGTTTGATATTGTATAATGATAAAACAAAACTTTAACTTACAGTTTGCAGCCACAGAATATTTGGTACTCCGTAAAAATCACCTTACATAATGGTACCCCGTTACAAAGAGTGGATGAAATAAGGTATCTCGGAGTCATCCTTGACAATCGTTTTTAAATTGGAACAATCATACCACTTACTTAGCAAAAAAAATTGAAAAATTAAACTATTTATTTTACTATTTAAGACAGTACTTCTCCAGACAGCACCTTCAAAGACTTTATTTGTCACTATATCACCCCGTAGTAGTTTATAGAATTATGCACTGGGGAGGTGCTTCAAATTTTCATATACCAAGCCACTAATACGCTTACAAAACATCGTATTAAATAATATCTATATTGATTCTGGCACTGTATCTAAAAGCAAATACTTACCACTTCATTGTTTATCGAATTATGTATACAAAGTAAACTACCCTTCAACATTGGTGTCTATGATGGTATCACTAGGGTTGCAAGAGAAGAGAGAGCACGCATTCCAAATTTTTGTAAACATGCTGCAAGGATTTTTGCTGGAACCGTTCTCTTTAATTCATTACCTAACCTTATCAAGATTGACTTAAAAAACTATAAAAAACGACGTAAGGTACTAATGCAGTACGTTTCATCCCGATCAAAGTTATAACTCAACTCATATCGTTTATTAATACGATTCAAATTTTTCTCATTTATAATATAAAACTCCCGTTTATTTTATTTCCTTGCACTATTCGTTTCTTCCTTACTCCGCTTATTATCATAAATTATAAGTTATCTTATATGTTTATTGTCACATAAGTTTCAACTACTTTTTGCCTATCACCGATTGTAGTAATAGGAAATATTTTAATTTCATTGTAATTTACAATTTACTTTGTTCGATTTCACACGATATATTTTAATATAAAAATTAGTACTGACACTTCTAAAATAAGCTGGTACACTGGCATTATGTATTAATTTTGTACATTTAGGTATTTTATAACTAGATGTATCATCGTTTATGTTCTTATATGAATTTTTTTCATTTTAACTATTTAATTTCACACGACAAATTTAATACTTTACACTTTTATTATAAGCTGGCACACACTGGTTTTATGTATTAATTTATACAATTATATACAGACTTATTGTTGTTTATGTTCCCTATATAAGTTTTAATGCTTTATACTTTACATTTTATACATCTTGTTTATTCTTGCCGTTACACGACTAGTGACTAATTTGAATTTATATCTAATTTAGCTACTGGTGCACACGATGCGCATTTGCGAGCATTATATATCTAACGTTTACTTTTGCAATTTTATTTTCCTGAGATATATTGATTCATTGATTGACCACAATAAATCGAGCATATTACTTTGCTGCTGGAAATTGTCGAAAGTGAACTATTGTTTTTTTAAAAATTATTAATACGTGAAATAATTTTTTTTTTCACGAGCATTTATTACGGTTTTAGTTTGTTTTATAAAGTCGACACTGAACAGTTAGAACTTTTGCAAAAGAGATTCTTTAAAATACTGACAATAAGCGATATAGTTAAGAAATTAATATATTGGACTGGGTTTTTAAGAATAAATCTAGTTTTCAGATATTAAAGTTCGCGAAGGTATCGATTAGGAGAAATTAGATGGAACTAACTAATCGCATACGAGAATGCGCAAACTTCATATTATAAGCGAGCAAAATTTCATTATTTAATACTGATAAAAATATATATTAAAATATTTATATATATTTCGCGAAATTTAGACGTAAATTGCCGACGAGATGAGCGTGCATCTAGCAGCGTTCTAATGTAGGAAACTATACTATGTTTTTTATTACGCAGATGATGTCGGCTTGTGTACAAATAAGATTTTGTTTAAACTTATACGATTACAAACTACAAATAGTTATATACGTATGTTATATGTATATATATATATATATTAGTGAAATGTTTCTTTTTCATTTTATTCTTTCGGGCGTTGGTTAGTGAAATGATCAACTATGTTTAATTGTCCTTTTCCATTATTAACACGTGCAAGTAAATTTTCTTCTTGTTCCACTAATTACAACTGTACGTAAGAAATAAATATTTAATGTATATACATATATATATAAAATTAAATATAAGTTTAAAAAAAAAAAAGACAAATTCTTATCTAAATAAATTGTCGATTTATATTTTATTTTCTGTCTTCAATTTATAAAAATTAATTACCGCGTCGCCTCTAGAGTAATTCCTGTAATATCCAGAATGGACCGATCACGGGACACACTTAAAAGAAAAGATTTATCATTATTATTATCACTAATGTTATTATTATTATTATTATTATTATTTTGGTTACAATTGCGTGTGTGTATGTGTTCATCTTTCTACGAAAGTGAGAATTAGACAGAACAGCAACTTAATAGGTAAAATAAGTTACCATCACGACTAAATTGTTCGAAAGCATTAAAGTTATATATATTATATATAATATATATATATATATATATATATATATATATATATATATATATATATAAAAGTATTAAGCACGCGTGTAAATGTCCGCGTATAAAGTACAAATTATTATTATTGGTGGCGGTTAGTTCAGTCGTTGGAAAAAGGGATAGCCTGTGATTTTTTTCCAAGTCTACGCGTGTGGTGCTGCAATAAATGTCAACTATCGCGCCACCCAAGGGAATCAGATAAAAACTTGCAACGCATATATAGGCTGTCGTTATCTTTCCCAGAATGTCCGGCCGTTTCTCACCTTCTTAGTTTCCGACGTCACACCTAGAGCTGACTTTATCATCGTGCCTTATTTCTGAATATACGGGCATATTATTTATACGTAAGCATATATATTTATTTAATATATATATATATATACATATATGTGATGTGTGTATATGTAAATAATGGATATGAGCACATGTAAACAGATATACCCATATCTATGTATATATATGAAATGCGAGTAGATACATATAAATAATGTATATATATATATAATATATATATCTATATATATGTGTGTGTGTATGTGTAGTGTGTGTCAGTTATTTTATGGAATTAAATTAAATAATCGAAATTTGTAAAATTTCCGTTTCGATTATTATTATTATTATTATTATTATTATTATTATTATTATTATTATTATTATTATATTATCGCTGCCGTTATTAGAGAACGAATTTTAATTTTGTTTCAAAACGATTAGTTTTTATTCATTCTGTCGGAATCTGTTAAAGACACGAAAATACACTACGAGGACTGTAAATTTTACTGGGAAAAACCTTTTTTCCCGGAATTCGATATCGATTCGTTGTCAAAATGTCTATAAGACGGTTCGCGTTGAAATTTTTCTCTGTTATCTCAGTAATGTATGAACTTGATAAGCTGCGGATAATCAGAAAATTTTAATCGGCCTCGTCGTATTTTACGTAAAAAATTGTTCCAGGTCGCGAATTAAAATTCGAAACGTATCGAAGCTCTTAAAATCGGATATTGTACCTATTTCAAACCGTATGTCCCTCAAGTTATGTCACAACAAATCGTTGTCGTCATCGCTTATATTTCCCATCGATCACCATCATACATTACGTAACTCTTAAACGAAACTATTACGTCGTTATGCCTCCTAAATAAGATCGATTTCGATCATATCTAATTTTTCCGCAATTATAGCGTTGGGTGGAATTTGCCAGTCGTATTGCAAGATGCATATTATTCCTATCTGTCAGGTTTAGATTATGTTATTTTTTTCCCCGCTTATGATTACCCGTAATAATTTGTTTTACTTTATAAATATTCGTGTATTCTAACTTTCCAGTTTCATATTTAAGTTTTAGTATGTATTGTAAAGGCAGGGTGGTAAGCTTATGATATCCTGTCCCTTGATTTTTTGTCGGGGTTTACTCCCTTAGCCTTTAGGTCAATACCCTACCTACAAGGTAGTGGGTTGTTACTGAGGAAGTAACGGTGTTATGAGCAAATAACGGTGTTAGGCTTTTACGGCGACCTAAACTCGCCGAGGGAGAGACGGTCATAGGATTTCTTCAGCCTTTTAGTGGACAGGTCCTCAAGCTGCCCAGCTGCATCCTCTTGTCTCCTTACCCTGTCGCTACTGGAATCGTCTGCTACAGACTTTCCCGCGCATGCGCGATACTCGTCGATGGAGGTATTTTTTGTAACGTAAAATAAACTCGTATCTGATGCCAACATATCGCATAGATTAAATAAGGGAAGAAAAAAAAACATTTTTTTTGTTATTATAATTTAATTATTATTATTATTAATTATGTTATTTATATTTGGTTTAATTATTTTCTTTAGTTTCTTTTCCTTTTATATCGTTTATTCGTTAATTTTTCGCGTTCTGTTCTGTCTTTAAGTTTTGAATTTTTAAATTCGTTTTCTAAAAACAAGAAAACCCGAATTAAAAATTCGACTTTAAAACGATTTAATTTTAAATCTATTTATTTACTAGCGATTTTATATTATCGTAGTCGACGATATTTTTCGATTAAATACGATCGATAATTACGTTTTCAAAATTTTAGTCGACGGTAATTTTGTGCCCCATTTCGACAGTTTTCGAAAGTGTCGCTATCTATTCCAGCGGTAGATTTCTATTAACAACATTTACCGATAGAGTACGCTGCTACTGTTGTTGGATTTCGGAGAAAAAATTGTGCTTTTTTATAAATCGTTTATTTGTCCGTATTCACGTCGTTAAACTGACGTATTATTTTATTATCGTCTATAATAATAATAATAATAATAATAATAATTTTATATTATTATTATTATGAATAAAAATAATTAAATCAAATTTATTCGAATATAATATAGAATATTACAAATTTTCTAATGTATTTACGATTATATTTACTGCAAAGGTTTACGAGCATGCGTGCAAGTTTGAAGTACGTACAAAACAAACCGTATACGAGTATATACAATATAATGTAACGCATCCGTAATAAATGTGTAAGTATACGAACACATAGTATAAATATGATATTAATATATTATTGACAGTAATATAAAAATAACGGTATTGATAATGTAACGTTAGTAATTATGCGAGCTATTATTATTTTCGGTAACGCGGCCTGTACCCAAAGAAAAGATTAAGAAATATTTCTGTTGGCGGAGAAACTTCGTGAAATATGGAAATTAATATTAAATAGTATCGACATATTGTATTATTGCGAAGTGGATTATGATTAAGATGTTTATTATTATATTGTTTGTACACTAAGTTATTCCATATTGGTAAGAATAACCGTTACGAGAAAATTCGTTAACGCGAGGGTTAGCCTAAACTACTAAATCTTAAAGGAAAGCAACGTGTTCACGAGTTTAACGTATTTAACTAAATATTAACGACGATTCTTATTTATCGCATTTCATTAGAATGTATAAAACGCCGGTTAAAATATCAGCATTTTACGAAAACATGATAATAAGCGGAGTTATAAATAAAAAATTATAATAAATTATTTCACTCTATTCTATAGAAATTAAATTAAAATCACGATAATCAAAATAAAACCAAAAAAATAAACGTAACCTAGAAATACGAAACAAATTTAAATAACCGCATATATACACACACACACACACACACACGGATTCAAATTAATAGACACGTTAATGTTATTATATAAACATCAGGGTCGCCTTTTGGTACATATATATACAAACAATCGTACAAATACATATATACACATGTGTACACACATAAAACATATCTACACACTTACATTTACGTACTCACGAAATGTACTTACCTACAATTTGCCGTTAAAATTTATACGTACGCATAAGCGTAATCTTAAAGGATGAGATAATTCAAACTGTATACCATTTAATATGATTGCGAAATTTAAAATAATAATAAGAAGAACAATAACGAAAGATGAAATATTAAAAAAAAAAAAATTGAATTTTAAGTATTTCGAGGTTTAGTCGCATATTCGTAGATATTAATTAATAAATTTCATCTCCGTCTTCGATTATAATATAATTAGGTATGTTTTTAATTCACAGCGTGTAAATCTGCCCGGAATAAACTAGTTGCAGTATCATTCTAGTTTTATTAAAACATGGAACTGACGCTTTATTTTCCTCTGTTTAATATAATAATAATAATAATAATAATTACATTTAAAAAAAAGTATTTTTGAGTAAAATTATGTTTACAATAAAATACATGACGGTACAATTTACCAAAAACGTGTACTCAAAAGTACAGACATCCGACTAAATTTACTAACAGTTTTTTCAACAGTAAGTATATGCGGATTGGTAAAGTGTTCGATATTTGTGTACATTTTTGGAATTTCTATTTTATATGTTAATTTCTTAAGTCATATTTCACTGCGGTCCTTTTTTTCTACATTAACCTCTTTCTGTTCTTGTAATCCCGCATTTTGTTCATCAAAACTTAAACTTCTAACATCTGATACATTCTGCTGCTACTTAAAAAAAAAAAAAAACGTACATTTTTATAATATAATACACGAACGTTTATTCTTATTAATTATTACAATCTTCGTCAAGCAAAATTGCTCGTCGACGAAAAATTAACAATTAACGTTTAACTTATTTGTTTAAATTGACATAATACTATATGCTTATACATTCAGCATTTACACTCAAATATCGCTCTTGCACATTAATATATCTCTCATTTCCACACTCACTTTTCCTATTTAATTTTTCTTATTTCGAAATTGCACAATATGTAGTAGCGAGTAGTTATTTAAATTTTGCTCATTCCACATTAGGCTTCACGTTACTTTTATTTATTTATTTTTCTTTTAATTAATTAATTTAATTATTCTTTTATTTATATATTAGTATTTATTACGTTGTTTTTATCCCGTAGTCATATTTTCAATTGTTCTTTTAAGTGACCGGAAGTTTGTTTAACAATTTCGCCATTATGTCATTGTCATTCATTTGTTTGTTCACCATATTTTGTTGTATTCTGTATTTCATTTTAGTTCGGAATTCCTATTTTGTCTGTACATTTTCTATTTTTTTTTAGGTTTGTTTTAAATATAGTCCTGCGATATCATCCATGTTCTTACAAAAGTTCATTTCGTGTTTTCTGTTCTTTTTTATCCTCGCTCGTGATATTTAGACATCAACCAGAAAATATAAAATTTCGTTAACATTAGAATTTCGTGTATCGCATAGTCGAGTGAAAAAAGGTACAATCGATATTTAATCGTTTGTAAATGATCGAAATTAACCCGGTACGAAATGTATTTATTTATTTTAACAATTCGTATCTTAATTCGAGTCGTACGAATCGACGTCATTTTTATCCGAGTATCGGGTTCGAATATTTTTAATCTAATTTCCTTCTTTAGATTGCCTAAAGAAAGAGACTAAATTAAAATACCGGTCGACAAAGGCGGATTGAATGGTGTCTATCGCCGTTTTTGTGATTTGTCGCAACGTTAACCTTTTTTATTTTTTTGCCGGGAAAATATTTATTATTATATCGGTTTTTGTCCGAGTTGATAATAAATTCTATATAGATTTCTCTTACACGATTGTATAATCATACTTACGTTTATATCTAGAATAAAGCGCAACTTTAGTCTCCTATATTCCGATGATACGTTTTCAATCTATCGTAAAAGTTTTTTCCCCGATAATTTATTTATATATACGAAAGTAATTAAGACAATTTTCCGAAATATGGTAAACCGAACTTAACTTTCAGCGCTATCAACGGAATTAATAGCAATAAACCGAGCTATCAACTTAGCTAGTGACTTATATCTACAAAAAATAGAGTTATCTTTACTGATGATACTTCACGCTATTCAAAACATCAATCTCGATCGCGCAAAAGTTAAGAATAGTCATTTTTCTGTCAGCTACGCAACAAATCATCATATTCAAATATATACCGCTAAAGAAACAATAGTTCCCAGTGCCACAAATTCCAATAGCGATACAAGATCAAATCCGAAACATTAAAAACAGTTTTCACGATGCATTTAAACTCCGTCCACTAATAAACTCCGAAATATCGAGAGTCAACCACAGCTCCATGGAAAATAACCTTACCAACACGACGCGATGTGTGTTAACTCGGCTTAGAATTGGTCATACCGTACTAACGCATAAGCACTTATTAGAAAAGAAAACACTACTATCCGATTTATGAAAGAATTATATCCGTTCATTTGAATAATTACCCACGGTGTCTCTAACCTAAGTTGTGGTACAAAATAAAATAATAAGTAAGCCATTTAAAATGACCTAATTTTTGAAAGTTAAAACACGCATTTCATTCGATTCGATTATTTATGATTTATAACAACCCCGATCGTCTTAGATTGACGAGCGTGTAGTCATTTCGATCGAAGACAAAATACCCGATTATTTATAAATCTTCTTTTTTGTGTTCGCTGTCTGCGTGCAACTGTATAATTACATACAACGTTCGTCTGTTACGTTGAGAACTAGGGTAATTTGGCCGGAGCATCTGCGAGGGTTCGACATTCCTCCTTTTCCTTTTCGGTGGTGATCGTTGGTAAAAGTGGGCGTAATAGGATAATCGAAAAAAAAAACGGCCGGAAGGCGAACGTGCCGAAACTGTGTGAGAATTCGCTGGGAAAGTTCCGAGAGCCGCGTAAAGAACATCACCCGGTTTCCCTGTAACGCCGGAACTGATCATCCGAACGGATGACGGAGATTCCCCGTCGCAACGATATCGTCCATGTAATAATGGTCGTCGCGTAATCCCGATAGTTCGCAGCAGCAGCAACATCTATAAGTGCACCCATTTGTCGGTTAGGTACTTTATCAGTCGTTAAAGTCTATTTCTTTACATATATATATAATATATATGTATGTGAAACATCTCGACGTCTTCGTTTTATAAGTCCAAATGCGCTTCTTCGGATACCATCGAGGTTATAGAAGGTCAACCGAGTAAATCATGGGAGAATGACCACGGGCAATCAGAAACGTTTTTCATTTATTATACGAAACTGTAAATGTTGCGTCGCTCTTCGTGCTCCATCTAATCGAAGTACTTAGCATTGTGATCAGTCTAAAGAACGTCATCTATCATCGTGATCGTAATCGGTAAAGGTTAGTTTTATAGAACGACCGTAGTCGGACATTTAATACGACCGTTCCGATTCGTCCGGTTTATTCGGGTTGAGAATATTTGTCGTTGGCACTTATTTCAACTAAAGATTGTATATACGCCCTAAACTGCGATCCGGTGTATTTCTTCATTTTCACACGGACCACGTTCGAAATGTTCGTAAAAGTTTAAAAATTTTTCATCACAAATGTCGAAATATTTATCACGAAAATGACGATCGTAATGATAATGACGATTCGCTATTGTTTAAAATGTAACGCCTTTTTAAGAATATCATAATAGGATTTCAACCGTCACGAAGTGACGTCAATTTGATCGTGTTAAAGTCAAAAACAAAAAGGTCGACTCCCGTGTAGGTTAAATTCGAAATTTTCCAATATACGGTTCACTGAATCTCTTACGTATACTGAAGAAACTCGCTAAGACAAGTAAAGACTGAATATTAATTACAGTCAAACGAAAGTAATGATAAATGAACTCGAACGCGTAAGTATGGAAGAGCCCGAATTAATTGGGAACCACGAGGTGGTTCAACAATTTATCTAACCGGGTTGGAAATTGGACAATTCGAGATGTACTGAACCAGAAATACGTAGACGGATCCAATTAGTTGGTTCTACAATGAACCATACAATGAACCAACTATCAAATATACGGAAAAGCACCGATATGACTAAAAATACTAAAATAGCCCTGGTGCAAACTTTAGAATTCCCGGTATTCCTATATGGTTCAGAATCTTGAGCGATAAATAGCTAGGTAAACGGAAGAAAGGACGACCGGTAACAAAGTAAATATATGCAGTTGTCAATATCACTGAACTGAATTTAGAACGGTGAATCAGGTTGGTATATAATCGGATGACATGGCGTGCAGTAGTTCACACATGCGTGGAAAATGTAACAAATTGACCAATTCATAGTCACTACACATCGGACACGTGGTTGGACGAATGAGATAAGATATGTGCACATATATATATATATATATATATATATATATATAGATATGTGCACACATATATATATATATATATATATATATATATATATATATATATATATATATATATATATATATATATATATATATATATATATGAAAAACGGGTACTTCACATAAATTACAAAAATAACAAAAACAAAATTTTGAGTAATAATTACGTAACGTCCATGATGACTCACAGTAAAGCAGAATTACGTGTATAATGATAAAAGAAAATCTATACTTATAATGTAATGACGGTACAAATTTATAAAAAAAAACCGACAGAGGAATACTATAATAATAATGATAATAGGAAAGCGTTGCAATGGGTTATTATGTTTAAAGTCTCTTATGATTATATTTACTATAGATAAATTTTAGTTACCTAGAATCATAATTACCCGATGATTTAAATTAAACGATTATCATAGACTAATCCTTAATATAGGACATGTTTAAAACGATTCTGCAGTATTTAACAATATATATATTATATATATATATATATATATATATATATATATATATATATGTAAGTACGTGGTGTGTGTAATGTATATGTGCACTGTTAATGTACATGGATTTGCACTTTAGAACATTGTTTGAGTAGTATTAATCAGTATGGTTGATTGGTTAATAAAGAAATGGGCGATACCCTATTTGAGCATGTATCCTATATCACAAATTGCGTTGAAGAAGGTAGATCAGCTGTATCGGTGTACTTCGATTTATGTAAAACTTTTGATACATTAGACCACGGTATACTGTTAAAAAAAAACGTTTTAATTGTGAGTTTAGGGGTAATGTTTGCAATTGGTTTAAAAGCTATTTAGAAACATATTCAAACTTAATGACGGATATAATAATCGTGTAGTGCAGATTTGTGATGTACTAGAGGAATTGCTTACCTTTACCTGATTTATATAAATGATCTATGCGATTCGCAACTGCATGGAAAATTATTTTGCTACGCCGATCATAGTGTACATAATATCCAATTGGTTAGGCGACAATAAATTAATCGTAAACAATACGAAAACGAAATACCTAATCTATACAAATCAAGACTTGGATCAATTGCATATAAAATTGGTTAACACAATATTGATTAGGACCAACGAAATTGAATTCCTCGAGATTAAAAGATTACGCATTCTTTTTATTTGTTTAAAAAAAAGTAAGAAAACCGAATTATTTATTTTATTACTTAAAGCAGTTTTTTTCGCCGGAACATTTGAGACGATTTAAATTTCGTAATCTTATAGTATATATAGTACTTTGGGATGGTATGGCCTAGATATCGCATTAAAGCAGTAGAGGTGTTACACAAATCTGTTATAAGTAATATAAGGGAAAATAATGATTAAAAAGTAGGATCTTAAATGTATCTGAACTATATAAACTACAACTTCTGACGTTTCTACTAAAGAACTATCATCAATTTAATATAACAATCGTTGTAGTATCTAGGGCGGTGATTTCGCGCCCGGGTAAAACTCATACGAGGTTCCAGGCTATTTACCAAGGAGTTGTAGTATTCAATAATTTACCCGACTAAAAATTGATATTCTCAACTATAAAACTAACATCATACATTTTGGATAAATAAAATAATAAACAATCGTACGTAGTAATAACCGCGGTTAGTAGCGTATGATTATTTTACTCAACTTCTAATGTCCGGTATTTGATGTTAGTGCGTGTGAAAGTACACATATGTAAGATGTTATATCAATAGGTGTTGTATACGTGTATATTTGTGGTAGAAATGTGCGGATGTGGGAGTATGTGTAATATATAAAATAATTAAATTGGCACTCCCGCAATTATGAGAACAGCCGATATTAATAAATTTAATAATTTGCTACGAATAGTATATATGAGAACAGAACAGCGTTTTCTCGCTCTCCTTGATTTAGTTTTATGACGAATTTATAAAATCAATAGCTCCTGCCAAATCAAAGTCCTTCTTTTGCATTGATTCACTCAAATCTAGCTCAATATTTTTTCAGCGCAAAGTAAACATATAATAAATTCCTTACGCTGGATAGAATTACTTAAGGCAGTTGCATCGATTGATGTACTTCTATCATTCCAGTATAATATCTCTTCGAGTGGTAAAAGAACCGAGTTCTGGAAAGGAGTCGTCATTTGATAATCATTGAGACCTATTAAAGTTAGATCTAGAAAACGTTTACGAGTTAGAGTAACCGGTATCGGGATCGATATGTTGAGCTCGGTAAGCATAAGAATAAGTGTTATTTTATGAATTTCAAAAGCCGCCTCAGCGTAACAAGTTTTTATACGCCATAAGAACTTCCTTCTGGGCAGGATTTAGATAAAGGAGAGTGACTTACAATTGTTACAAAACATTTCAGACGGGGAATTAGATCGTAAATGTGACTCCGAGGAGTATTGGTTACACCGTTTTTTCGCCGCCTTGCAAGATATTGAGCCATGCGAAAAACGGAAGCACGGTACGGTTCGCACTGAAATCTAAGCCAATTAATAAACACAAATTTCGGAAAGCTTTGACCAAAAAAAAAATAATTGCAAAGTCGTAGAAGGAATATATTTTATCTGACCCTCAACAGAGATACGTTTATTTAGACGTTGAACTTTTTTATTCTGGAAGAGACCGCAGTCGATATCCTCTAATATTTCTTCGTTGGAGTAATAATCTAGATCAATACCTTTAATCATAGCTAACTCAGTAAGATAATAAAAAGGGATAAAGGATTTACAACTCTGTTCTTTTAGATGGCTATCATCAACCAGGGAATTGGCAGTCAATCTATCCTCGCAAATAATCAAGACATTTAGTCGACTAGTGCGCTTTATTTCTCGAATTTGATGGCTGTAATTTAATTTTTAAAATATTTTTGCGACGCGTAATGACCATAAATCATACAGGCCTATTTCATTTTTGTCTTGTACGGGGAAAAAACGTTAGAAAATATTTTGAAGTTCAGAGTAGAATGGTGGGTCTATAACTTCATAAAAATTTCAATAACCCAATATGGTTTCAGAAAAGGATTTAGTTCTATTGATGCATTAAGTTCTTTTACATTATATATTCAGAATCATCTGGCCTATAAACGGAGTGTCGTATCTGTTTTTTATTGATGTTCAGTCGGCTTATGATAATGTCAATTTGTCCACATTATACAAATAATTAATAACACGCGGGGTTAATTAAAAAATTTATACACGGATATTTAACCATTTTAATGGTAGAAAGTTAACAGTAGGATGTAAAGGTACGCAATATGCCTCGGTTTATTCTCGTAAAGGTTTAGCCCAAGAGAGCCTCCTCAGTTCGTTATTATACAGAATTTATACGAAATGGATAGAACAAATTCAAAAATAAATCGATAGTGATATTTCAGTATGCAAGTGGAGCAGCAGCTTCTATAGACTTAGCAATTCAAAAATTACAGATAGCGCTAAATAAATTGCAAAGTCTCCTAGTTACTTTACAATTGGATATAAATATGGATAAGACTCGTGGTATCACAAGAAAATTCTTCCGTACATCACCACTACTGCTCATTAATAAAAAGTCTATTGTCTTTGAGCAGTCCACCAAATACAGGAGGGTAATGTTTGACCTTAAAATAATGAAGAGACTAGAATTTTGTTACAAAAGTGCAACAAAGGACTTAATGTACTACGACCCATTACCGGAATGAAGTGGGGTGCCCATCCAGTAGCAGGTCTTCAGATTTATAAAGCACTCATCAGATCCCATACAGATTATATTGCGCCGTTCATTACTTTTAATAAAACACAAGAAAAAATTACAGTTTTGCTGCTCTTCGCTTATGTTTGGGCGCCATGTGCTCTACTCCCATTAATATCTTAGGGGCGGTTTCGTTAAGACAGAAATTTATATCCGACAAATTTTACCTTAGAGTCAGGCAGCGTTACCCTCACATAATCAACAAACAACTTACTCGTATGTACAAAGCACGCGATGATAAATATTGGCTTGGTAAAAATTTACCTCCACTCATTCATAGTCGTAAAAAACTGCACGAGATAAGTTTAGTACAGACGTCATTAGATCCCTTCTATAAAACTTCTTTAAAAATACTATAGCTTAGATTTTCAATACATCGAAGAGTATCCCAAATGGCGTTAACATTGTCGAGTCAGTATTGGAGAAACTTATGAAATTATTTACACCGATGGCGCTATTGAACATACTAAAAAGAGATTCTAAGTTGTTTTGCATATCATATGCAAGCTCGTCATTTTTTATGGAAATGTATGCCATATACGAGGCTGATTCTTTTATTAGATTATATAAGAAAAAAAATATCTTAATACTCACTGATTCCACGAGTGTTCTTTTACAACTATCTAGCCTACCAGAATTTTCAATAAGTATATTAGAGCTATCAATACCACAGTGGGTTTGGCAACTTCACAAGCGTGGAACTAAGGTAAAGTTTAAGTGGGTCCCTGCCAACTGTGGCATCCGTGGAAATGAGATAGCGGATGCGATTACTCGATCGGATCTAATTCCGGCTATTAAGAAGCACGTTAAACTATAATAGGGACAGTTAATACCGAAGCTTAAGGAAATGTTGTACCGTTCTTTTCAATCATATTTCGAATTTCAAAGCTTGTTAAAAGGTAAAAAATATATCGCTATTCAAAAGAGAATTCCAAAAGAGCCCTGGTTTAAGCATGGTGATCTTCTCCATAAACATTTTGTTTCTGTGTTTGTTAGAATAAGGAGTGGTCATAATTGTTCACGTAGTGATCTTGTCAAATTGCATCAGAATGGGAGTTTGTGAGATATGTAATATTGAAGATAGCGTTCTGGTCCTGCCCAAAATACAAAAATAGAGACAGCTTTATGTCTGAACTTTTATCGACAAGAAATACGCTGCCAATACAACTTGAAGACCAGTCTGTTCTTCGAGCCGTTTGAATTTGACGAATTGTTCGCAGATTGTACATTCCGAATCCACTTTCCTTACCTACCGAAAACAAAGTGAAAACTGTTCAGTTTTTGAAATACCCGTAGTTTCGTCAGATAATACGGAATAAAACTCCGCTTCTCTGATTTCTGCAGCAATTTTTTGTTTCGTGACCGTGGCGCGTGCTGAGATAATTTGGTCCTGTATTTTCCAGCTAATGTATGTAGCATTTTTTACGCAACTTTAAAAATGTTCCTACAATACGCCATCTCCAGCTTGTACTAGCGCTATTATGCTCGAAAATTACCTTCGTTTTCTAATGACGGATTCCCTAAATAAAATTCCCCGTAATCACGATGCCCACGCAAAACAATTCCCTGTCTCCCACATAAAATGACGGTATCCACTATTGCTTTAATTTTTCTTCAGTTTTCCAGAGCTTGTACTGCCTTTATCAATAAGATCGGTGGATAGGCTGAGCTTTTCAGCGATGATATCTTTAAAATTACTCGCATCAGTAAATGCACTTTTATGATAATAATTTGCATCGTGTTTAACAAATCGTTCGAGAGCATGTTTCCAGTTACTGTAACCTTTTTTACCAAAAAATTTCAATATTTTGTTTTAACACGAAGCCAACGGTTGGTGGCGCAAAAATTAAACAGTATAAGCAATAAACGCTATCTTCAGCTATCGAATAAGTTAACCGAGGATATTTTTTAGCCAATTATAGTTAAAACTTCGCGTTTGTTTCCCATACGGTTTAGCAGGAAAATTAAAGCTTTCACTTGTTTTCAACAAATTCATGGTCGGCTAAAGTTCTCTGTTTATAATTTTATACATCCCCGGGAGTGGGCCACACATTTATTAGCGAGAAATTCGCATACAACTGTAGACTTCGAAGGCAGCGGTTCAGCCGGCCTCCCCAGGTCATCACTTCCAATGTACCCGTTTGATTTTTCACTATTTTTTTCTTAAATACTAGAGGCATTCGGCTTGGAAGAATATTTCTTTCAAGACTGTTTTGCAGGCGCTTCAAGATGAGGTTTTATAACGCGACCTCTTTCAAATATTCTCTTCTGTTTCAACTATTATTTTAGCTGCGAAATTGTTTGGAGCTTACAAGTTACTGTCTTCATATGTATTTTATACCTTTCTAAGCCCTCTGGGGCGGCTTAAGCCCGGAAGCCCCCGTGGGTGAAATGCATTAGGTTTGATTTGATTATTATTATTATTATTTCAGCGTACGAAATAACGTAACGTTCACTTTTCGTTTAATCGTTATTATACCGTTATTACTACTTTATTATTAATTTATTCGGTTTTTTCCAGATTTTTTCCTGTACTTAAAAGTTTAAAATTTTGGAATTTTAAGTTTTAAATTTTAATTTTATCACATATACATTAGTAAGTTAACTGTTAAGGTTATACACATATAGGGTACTTAACATTCTTCATTATTCAAGTATTCGTGATTTCGTTTATATGTTTTGTAAATATCAATTTCTTCTTCTTCTTCTATAGAAAATTCGTATTTAATATGTTGGGTAATCTTTAATTTTTTCATTAATATTTTGATCATCAATTTTTTGTATATAGAGAAGGTTAATATATTACGTTTACGTTGTGTGTTATTTAAGTTATGTTTCCGGACGTTGATTTTTCGATTTTATATTCAATCGTTATATCGTTATTGCTTTGTCGTTAATTAATTTTTTATTTATAGAAAATTTGTATTTTTATACATTCTGTTTATTTTTCTTTTTAAATATTTTTAAAATTAATTTTTTTTTTATATAGGAGATGAATCGCTTTACGTTATGTTTTTCTATTTCGTGTAATCCTGTATTTTATCATTTATAAATTACAAATTTAGTCGGTATATTTATGCGCATATTTCCTTTGCATTATAATGCGAATTTTAATCAGTTTCGTTATATTTATTATTGAAATGAATACAAATAAAATTTTTGATTCGATTTGATTTGATGAAATCTTATTTATCAAACATGTTTATCGTGTCAAATTTGCATCGTATGAACCGATTTTTTTTTTAACATATTCTATAATTTGCCGTGATGTGACAGCCGCATAAAACGTCAGCCTAACTATTTTAAAATTTGTTATTTAAATTGCAGATTTCACACCTATTTATTTTTTTATTGTACATATGTGTTTCTTCTCTTTCAGTTAATACTTACACGCATTTATTATTAAGCACGCTTTATAATTACAAATGTAAATACATTTAAAAAAAAAAACTATATTTCGAAAAAACATCTTTCGAGATTAAAAAACGTTATTGACTTGTCGAGCTTTGTTTTTAAAAAAATGGTTCTATATTTTCGATTGGTACACTCACGATGTAAATTTCGCTATTCCATATCTTATTCTAATTTCTTCACCGTTGCCTAATTTATCGTTTATTGTTGATCCGTTTTTTTATCTGATAACGCTCTCGATTAAATTATTGCTTACAAATGGCTGACTCGTAACATTTTGATCAGCTCTTTTAACCGCCGTGAAATTAATCTTCCACGTATTAATTCGAATACCATATTCTTGGCCTACATTACAGCGGATAGTCGTATACGATGTAATTTCCGTAGATTTCCCGCTGCAACCCCTTTGCTAGAAAATCTTCTCTATAAACACGTTAAACGAGAATGGTGAGAGTATACAACTCTATCTTACGCCTTTTATAATCTTGAGGTTTTCACTCTTCAGATGTTGATTTTTAATTATATTACTATTATTATCACAGTCGTGACTATAATACTTCAGTCCCCGAAATCCAATAATAAATATGCCTAGATGAAACTGAATCCGTGTTTATTTTTTAAGTCTGAAATATTAGTCCCTCGTCGCTGCTAAAGTATCCCGTGCTCGCATACTTAATTTTCAATTTTCTAGTATCACTTTCCCGTTCTCCGAGAATCTGTACGTTAAAACTCATCAGTTTTCCTTTTCGGCAAATACCCTAAAATGATAAAGCCGGATTATTTCCAAATAACGTGTAATAACCAAAATTATTATAATACAACGACAGGTGGCGGTTACTAATGTGCTGGTATAGGCGCGGTAATAATAATATCACTGGTGTGCGCGTTTGAAATGAGTAACGAAAGGTATTATTTTTCCACAAGCACGTGGCACAAGCATCCTGTTTCGGTTATTAAGATTATTTCGTTTTTGTTTCATTTTTTATTTGATACCCTCGTTTTATTCCTAACAATTCTCTATTAATTTTACTGACGGGCAGTATGCTAGGACCGACCATTCTCTCGCTGATTATTATACCGATCATATAACTACAACCGATATAATATAAACTGACACCCACCTGACCGACTGACTGAATGAATGACTGACTGACTGACAACCAGCGTCGACAAATTAATAGGATTACACCTACAGCCCCGTTATTAGCCGCGAATTCAGCTGGTGCTTATTCTGAATTATAAAGAAGATTAAACCTACCACGGTGTGATAATGATTGACAATAATATTAATAATAGATTTTTTAACTTTCGCTGGAAAAAGTACGTGCTAAGAATGAATAATATCGTATAGCCTAGTTGTAGAAAATAACTGGAAAGTATGCGATCAAATTTAAAATTATTACCCTTATTACGACGAATTACCTTCGCTATTTCGCAATTTGGAATATTTCACTTTTGACGATTAAAGTTGAACATTTTATATCGAAAATAATTCGCGTAACCGGACTAAGTGTTGTAATTAAGCATAATAACATCGATAAGGAACGTTTCAATGTAAAATCAGTAGCGTTCCATATGCAAACGGGATTATTATATTTATTATTATTATTATTATTATTATTTTTTCTTTGGATTTACCTGTGATGATGTTAGGAATGCTATTTTATCATTACATAACAAGTTTTCTTTCGGTTTTGATCAGTTGTCGATAATTATTATTAAGGAACACTTGAATTTCTTTGTACCTCCTCCCTTGACGTTTTTATTTAATGAATCATTTGCCACAGGAAAATTTCCAGATATTTAGAAATTAACGCCCGTACATAAGTCTGGGTTAAAGACTGACATTACGAACTACAGACCTATATGTATTCTTTCATCACTATCTAAAGTTTTTGAAAAATGTGTTTAAAAAGTCATATTACATTACTTAATGGGGATTAATTTTTTTAGCCCTAATCAATTTGGTTTCCTACCTAATAGGAGTATAATAAATGACGCTCTATTTGAACATAACTCTTACATTGCAGACAATTTGGAGGATGGCCGTTCTATACTAGCTGTTTATTTTGATATATGTAAAGCTTTTGATACTATTAACCATGAAATCCTTTTAAACAAGTTATATGCATGTGGATTTCGGGGAAATACTTATTTTTGGTTTAAATCATATGTAAGTAATAGAAAATATGTGACAAAAATAAATAATGTTTTTAGTGATACAGCAATGTTACGGTGTTCCTCAGGGAAGTGTTTTAGGTCCGTATTTATTTCTGATATATATAAATGATCTATGTAATTTGCATGTTGCAGGAAAAATTTTAACTTATGCTGATGATACTGTAATGCTAGTTAGTTCGCGTTTCCCGATAGTGCTTGAACAACTTGCTCAAGATGATGTGAATAAGGTTTATGATTGGTTAAAATTACACCGCTTAGTAGTTAACACAAATAAAACAAAATTTGTTGTGTATACGTAATCGGGGTGCGCTGAATGGTCTATCTTTAACCCTAAATAAAAATACTATAATAAATAGTGTATGTGAAATAAAATATTTAGGCGTTGTAATAGATAATAAGTTATCTTGGAATAGCCATATAGAATATATTAGTAGTAAACTCAGGAAGTTAAATTATTTATTTTACTAAAGCAGTTCTTTAATGAAAAACAATTGCGTCGGCTTTATCTTGCTTTGTATCAACCTATTTTATCGTATGCTATAATACACTGGGGCGGAGCTGCTGTGTACCATATACGACCTTTAGAAATTTTACAGAATTATTTGTGTAGATTGATAAGTGGGAAAAATGGTTCTGATGATTAAACTGAAGGACATTTATAAATTGCACTTACTCGAGTTTGTATTTAGAAATAAAGAAAGATTTGATATTCGGATTAGAGGTGGGGTAACGAGATCATCGATGCATGAGATTGCTAGAGTACCGAAGTTTAACAAATATCATACGCGTATGCAGACAATTTATATTGGTCCTGCATATTACAATACTGTACCTATAGACATAAGGAATAGTTTAAAAAATTATAAGAGGAGACGTAAGGCTATTGTTAAATATTTATTAACTAATAGTTGATTGTGTTCTTCTTAATATGTGCTTCGAGTTGGAGTGTGTTATTAAAAACAAAATTTGTTCATATATAAGTTTGATAATTAGTTTTTTTTCTTTTGCAGGTGTAAATGTGTATGCTTTGTTGTAGTGTGTACCTAGTAAGTGTATGCTAAATTATATTCTGGTGTTAGGTATATATGGACGTTTGTATGTGCGTTATGTCTCTTTTCTGTTTTACCCCTTATGTTTAAATAAGTTTGATGTGTGCATATTTATGTCTGTATATGTAGTATGTGTATGTAATGTGTATTGGGTACTACATAGTTAATAGCATGTGTATATGTAAAATTTCAGTATTGTGATTTACTTTTTTTTCTTGTTTTTTTTTATGCCTAGTAATAATGTAAGATGGTGCTACAAATATAGTATATTAATTTTATTATGTAATCCGCGACTCGCGCAGAATTGCGCATCCGCGGAAATCTTGTGTATATTATTTATATCATGTAATTGTGAAATATTTTGAAATAAAATTGAAATTGAATTATTATTATTATTTAATCTATTAAGTTCTATTAAATAATAAGCTTCGTTTAAATATAAGTTCACATTTTTATTTATTTTTAAATTTTTTGTTTTACTTCTTCGAAGAATGTCACATGTTATGTTTCGAACTGGTTTCTTTTTTTATGTTTGTATATATTCAAATGTACTGAACAAAAATCAAATAAATTGAAATTGAAAAATTGAAATCTTCTATCTGATTCATGCACATAGCCGGTTTTCTTAAAAATTAATTTTACTGTACTTATTTTGAAATTAATACCAATAAATTTAATTTAATTATTATTATTACTATTATTATAGAAATAACGAAAGGAAAAAAATAAAACATTTCAAATACACGAAAACATTGACGTAAAATACGGTCGATCAATTGATCTTTTTGGTCGTACATTTATGACAAATTTCGACGAAAAATTATAAATTTTTATACAGCCGGTGTTTATGACACAATACCGATTTTTAGAGGTGAATTTGTAGATAATTTTCGATGCATGTATACGAAAATATTTTTAAAATTGATACATTCGACATTAACCGGAAAATAAAAAAATTCGTGAGCATTAAAATTTCACGTACCATATAGCGGGCATCCTGTCGCTAAGGGTTAATGCGGAAAAATAGGCGACTATAAAGTAGCGGATATATTTAAAATTAATTGGAAGTGCGAATATTAAAACATGTCTGACGCTAAGGAAATTGGCCAACATGGGGGAAAACTTTTGCATTTAGTAAACAAAATAAGGTAAAATTAATCAATAGTTTTATTTCTCCAATAATAGATCGAAAATGTCTTCCGTGAAAACACTCCCCCCCATATATATATATATATATATATATATATATATATATACAATATTGACGTGTTTTTACTACTTCATCAACATCTTGACGACAAGAAAAAGTTATACTATGCCGTTTGCGCATTGGTCATGCGAAAATTTCTCATTTTTATTTAATAAATAATTCATACCACCTCTATCTGTAATATATGTTCTACTCCCTCATTCATTAATAATCTTCTGATAGAATGCAAAAAATTCAATACACCTTTTCGGTTCTCTTTCTGAAATCCCCTTGAGGACAACGAACAAAAGATCCAGCTCCGATTTCGATTCCTAAAACTATCCAACACCTTGCATGATATCTAACCTCCATTTACTCCTGCCTCTGGTCAATGTTGCAGTACGCGACACGTTAATTGATACGATACAATACAATTATTATTATTATTATCGTATCAATTACGCGCTTATTTAGAGTTATCCTGCATTATAAATTCACGTTCGACAGCCAGTCTTCTGCGCCTTCTTCTAGTGAATGTAGCCCAATCAGTCCTTTATTAAAGCTATTTACTTTACACGAATTTATAAAGTGTGACATCGTTTGGATCTCGCCACAGCTGCACAGCTCCGTTTCGAACAGTTTCCATTTGTTCATTAAATATTTGCAACGACCCTGGTTGGTTCTGACGCGATTTAAATTTTTTTCTGTTGAGACCAAATCCTAGCACCCTGCTAGCCGGATTTGATATTAATTGTCCGTTTGTTGGAGTCTGCTTAACCCATATTTCCTTCCATTTCGTAGGTGCGTCGACACTGCTCTGTAGCTCGTTAGCCGTCAGCCATGCTGGTTTCCTGCTGCAGAGACGTGTAGGTGGGGGATCTTCGATAAATTTTTCTGATACAATACAATACAAATTAGGGACAAGACGTTAATCTTTCCGGGATTATCATTTCGAGCGTCTTATACTGTACTAGTGTATTCTCTTGTTCGGAGAACATGTTAGACATAACTTATATCGAGCTGTTCAAAACTATCAAATAATAGACATTTAAAAAAAATGTATACGTACATACACACACATATATATATACATATATACATATAATTACTTTATATGTTTGACTTTCTTTCTTTATTTATTGATTTGAATAATTCGTGTACTAACACTAATACTCTATAGTCCGTTGAAATACTAACGTATGATATATATATATATATATATATATATGCATTCATAAAATTGTGACACAAAAACGGAAATCTAAAATGAAATTAAGAAAGTTTTAAACGAACGGATTAAACAAGAATTTAAAGTAAAATATTTTAAATAACTCTCGTAAAGGAATTAATATATCTGTATTAATATAATAAGAAATTTCGATATAGATTAATTCCAGCATATCTCGAATTTTTAATTTAGTGACACATATATGAATTGCGATAGAGTCACTAGTAAAATCACTAAATGTTGGATAATCGTCATAAAACTTTTTAGCAGCTGCGCAATTTTCAAATTCTAATTAACTTATAGTAATAAACAATAAGAATATAAATTATAAATAATAATAGTCACAATGAAAAAAATTAGATTAAGCTATTATGGTCACTTAAACAGAATGGACATAGAACGCTTAACAAGAAGAATTTTCGAATACTTCGATAAAAACCCCTAGGACCAAATTGTCAGGTTCCAGGAAGTTTAATTAACGTCGCCACAGAAGACGAAATTATAAATAGAAGCAGGTTCAGAAGTAAAATTAGTAATATCCGGAGCATTGATGAAAAAGTGAAGAAAGAAACTGCTATTAAATGGACAGATGAAAGGAAGCAAAAACATAAGCAATGAGAAGAAATACCGGATTGAAGATGAACAAACAGCCATCATGAAGATACTTTACCACATGGTCGATATCTGTTCAATTCGAAGAAAAAAATCATAATAATAATAAAACTTATATATAAAAGATAATTTTCAACTGATAACATCCGATATACAGACCAACTAGTTAGATTTTTTATTATCGTTATAATTCGTTACTATTCATTTATGACTTGAAAATGGCGTGACTTTGAAAAACTGTGTGTGTGGCAATTAATAAACAACTAATGATTTTTCCTAATAACTTTATCACTGTTCGCTTAATCTCTGTATGCTTATTATATAGTACAATAATAAGAAAGACTCGATATTTATTTGACTACCTCGAAGTATACCTAAAATAATTTCGATTTTTTAGGTGCGACATGCTCACACCATGTCTACTTCATACATATACGTTATACGCATAGATAAGTGACGTACTTCTTCACTACTAATCGGAACGAAATAATTCGCGGAAATTAATTAATCCGATCGAATCTAATTCCATTAACCGTTTTCTTCTGTAGACAAAAGTTCTAGAACTAGGCGTCGATATTCGATCGGGGATTCGTCTAGAAATATTCGACGACGCCTAAACGTCGGCCGTTAACGATCGATAGCTCCCGAATTAGAGAGAGAAATACGGTCAATTATAATTGAAGGAAAAAAAGGAATCCAGAGGTTATACAACACAATTATAGATTAGCCGGAGTTATTTAGCTGGGGAATTACAATTGCGATACTGTGAATTTCCAGTTAATTAGATTTAACGGTATGGACGGCGGCACCAAATAATAGGTTCACTCCTGTACGCGATATCGAACCGTTAATATGTGCAATTATCGTCTCATTCTACCTCGTTGCAACTTTATCTTTTCTTTCTCCGGCCAGTTCGTTCGTAGGTACACGACAAAGTACGATATATATAATATATATATATATATATGCACGCGTCGATTTAAAAGGCAGTTAGCGAATGTGCGTCATAGGAGACTGAAAAATAAGGCTACTCTTTAAGACGTGAAATAATTTAGGTTATAAATACAGGTAAGATGGAGATTATTTTTCATTCGATCTCGTCTATAATAGCTGAGAAAAATCTAAAGATACGAAAGGGTAAATAACCGTTTGTAACGAGGAATGGTGGAAAAAAACAAATCGAAAAAAGTTAGAAGGAGAAGAACGGTACATCGAAAGTAGCCGTAAAGAGAGGGTTGAACCTGCGTACGGTAAATGCCCCTATTATTTGCTCGGAGTCACCCCGGCGGCGAATTTGAGTCTTAAACCCCTTAATTATACAAGGACAGCGGTCTCGCATTCTCTCTGTCACTCTTATTCTTAAGTTTGGTATTTTGCTACAATTAAACGTTTGCTATAATTAAGAGGTACCTTTACCACTATAATAAACGCCCACGATTTTAAAAATCTATAGTCGCTATCTCAGCTCTACGAACATTTATAATCGACCTGCTCGAGACTATATATATATATATATATATTTTATATATCTGTATATGTGTATGTTATAAAGATGATTTTAAAGATTACAACTGTATGTGAGACTTACTACGAACGTTCTCTCGTGTAATAATATTTTTATGAGAACAGATTTTATCAGGACTTGTAAATTCATCTCCCACATAAATGCTGTATATATCTATATATATATATATACGGACAAAGAAATTCATGCTTTAAAAAGATATATTCCGACATCGATTTGTCCCAATAAAGCCGAAAGCACTCATTGAGGCCGACGGATAAGACGTCGTCATTCGCTGAAGGCGCCGTTTATATTTTTTTAATAGTACCTCTACTATTACGGCTATCATCATTATCATATTATTATTATTATTATTGTAGTATTAATTTTTTTATTACTAATTTTGACGTTTATATTTATAATTATAGTGAATAAAATTAAATAATTTATTATTAGAATTATTATTATTATCAATTTGAAAAGTGTCGAATGTAGTGATTTAAAAAAAATAAAACAAAAAAATAAAGTTAAATTCACTATTTTTTATGAAAAATCACAAAGATTTTCGACCATAGGCCACTGTCATCGAGTGAACATGAACAATAAATATTTTTATAAATGGTACACGTGTTATATTTTATTTTTTATGTTCACTTGATAATGGCTTAACAGTCGAAAAGCTTTGAAAATTTTTCATTCAATAAACATGTTGTGTGGTTTTTACTCTTTTTTTCTTTCAGTTGTTTTGTTATTGTTGTTGTTGTTGTTGTTGTCGTTGTGATTATTATTATTTTTATTATAAAGTTAATTTTATCGATTTCCATCTTCTTGGTAGCCAGTTATTTAAAAATGAGGGTTAAATTAGTATGTATATATTGTTAAAATATAACACTTTTCATTATTTTAATGTAAATAATCTAATTTTATTTTGTAATTCAACTTTTATTTTTTTATTTACTTAATATTGTAATATAACAAATAAAAAAATACACTACGTATATATATATATATATATATATATATATATATATATATATATATATATATATATGTATATATATAACTACATTTAAAATTAATATATGGGGTTAATTTTTATTTTCGTAAATGACAAACATAGTTCATACAGGTGTGTCATAAATGTAGAGGCCGAAAATCAATTCACATGGTCAAAATGGCTTCATTTTCAATCGACAATATTTTTGCTTCTTACACATAATTTACAAAAGCTAGAACTACCTTTTGACCAACCAAATACAAACAAACACACACACACACGCATAATGAACTGCAAATTGATACCGTGTTACAGACTAAACTCATATGGGGCGGTGAAGCTGGTTTGTGATAATGTAAACCTATGAGAAAATTTAAAAACATTGAAATTCTGAAAAATTGAGCTGTTGCGTATTCATTATTGAAATTAGTATGAGATTAACGACGACATCCCTATTATTATTATTATTGTTATTAGTGTACATGTGCAGTTAATTTTGCATCGTGAATATGTGCGAACTTGTAGATGTGTACGTACGGGCGTGCTGTGTTCGTACACTGGTACATTTTTTTATGCTAGAAAATATACAAGAAAATTTGAAAGTAATAAAATTAAATATATAGTTAATAAAAAATTGCGTTGTTGCATACTGACCGTTATGATTCAAATTATTATGAGAACAACGACGACATCACTATTATTATTATTATTATTATTATTGTTATTAGTTTACATGGCGGGTTAATTGTGTATTGTGAATATGTCTGAGCTTGTAGATGTGTACATGCGGGCGTTCATGTGTTTATATAGTTGTATATTTTTTTATACTATATACTTGTATACAGTTGTATGTACTTTAAACTTGCACATATGTATAAACGGTTGCAGTAAATAATTGTGAATACATTAGAAAATTTGTAATATTGTAAATTCGATTTAAATTTGAAATTTGATTCGATTATTATTATCAATATTACTATTATTATCATTATTACCAACATTACTCTGATGAATTTTTGCTTCTGTTTAAGTTATGTTATGGAATTTTTTTATAACGTCAAATTAAAATGTTTGTTTACTCCTATTTTTAAATTAATTGCGTTCATTACGTCCGTTTTTAACCGGATTTCCACTAAAAAAAAATTAAAATACATTTAAAACATTTTCCTTCTTGTTTCAGTAGTTATCGATGTCGCACACTTTAGTTTCTTCTCCATCTGAAGTTTCTGTTTTGATTTCATTATATTCTTCCTCAACATGTACGTAGTCTTAATTTTGCGTATGTATATTATGTTTGCATACAACGTTGTACTCTTTTATATATATATATATATATATATATATATATATATGTATGTATACATACATGTGTGTGTTGGTTTATATGTATATGTAAATATATGTTTATCTATATATCTGTTTGTCTGCGTATCTACGTTGCACGCGTTAATAGACAATACATCACGGAGAGATACATATATATAAATATATATATATATATGTGTATGTGAAAAATACACGGTAAAACAAATTTAGATATCCTAGATAAAGGTAACAAACACGCTGGTCTCAAAATCTCGGCGGATAAAACGAAATTTATCACTAATATTAAAAAAATGTCCGTCACCTGAAAACAAGACATACGTATCAGAGTTGAGAAATCTAAATATCTGGAACTGTATTTGAGCCAAAGGTGCTAGAGAAAACGTTCTAGAATAAACAAATTGAAAATAATTTTTCAATTGACGAAGAGCGTTCATAATAAAAAATGTATGCCGCGCGATGCAAAATTACGACCTTATCGTACTTTATGCGGCAGAAAGGTTGATATTAAACGCAAAGGGTATAAAGAATAAAAAAAGGAATGATAATATTAGGAACAATCTCGCACCTAAATAAATTAAACGAGGAGTAAGGCAAAGATCGAAGAATTATACAAATATTCGGAGGCAGCTTAATCCACGGGATGAAAACAAAATTACGTTTTGTTGTCGCGTAAAGCGCTCGACCAACATAACACTAATTAACCGAATATTTAATTACACCCAGGCTAAAGAACAGATGGAGAGAGTTCCAGAAGGTAGAAAATTTACATTAAATCGTGTGACATCGAAGCCCGTTGAAGCACAACCTGTCATATTCAAGGACAACCCGAAACTACGCGCAGGAAAATTGCGAACCGAAGAGAAAAGCAACATCGACAATGAATGCTGCAATTTAATATAGGGAAGGTAGTTGAAAAATCAAATAGGTAGTTGAAATAACGTGGTCCTAAGTTGGCATATTCGGAATAAAAAAGTATATATATATATATATATATATATATATATATATATATATATATATATATATATATACAAAATTGTAATTATTTGTTTCCGTCTGGTTTGAATAATGACGATGATTATGAAAATCATTATTAATATTATTATTATTACCGTCACCATTGTGTCATTAACACATTCATACAAACACATAAATGCATATTATATATATACATATTTGGAATTAAGGGTTCGAATTCTAAAGTGTTTTATATGTGGTCAATTTTATTGTGCGGCTGTGAGAGGTGGACTTTGAAGAAAATCACCATGAGTTCATTGCAAGCCTTTGAATTATGGTGTTACCGACGAATTTTGAAAATACCCTGGACTGCTAAGAAGACCAACGAAGAGATACTCACTATTATGAAGAAAGATCATGAATTTATTAAATTGATAAAAATTCGAAAACTTAAATATTTTGGACACTTGACTTGTGGGACAAAATATTCCTTGTTACAAACTATTCTAATGGGAAAAATACAAGGTAAAAAGAAAGCTGGACGTACCTGATTTTGTGATATTGAAACATGGACAGGGCAAAACATAGAAACATTTGGTACACACCGCACGTGATAGAAGACATTATCATTATATGGTTGAGGCGTAGCTGGATGGTCACCCATAACTGAGATTGGTTGGGACTATAAAGAAGAATATGGGGAGTTAAACGCAAAACGAGCAAGCGAGCAAGCGAGCGAGCGAGCAGAAATATCGGACAGATGTATATATTATATGTACACACACATATGTATACACACGCACGCACACATATATATACCAACTCCCGCCTATTAAACCACGTTTCGTAGCGTTATGCGTGTCGACTTATACACATAGGTAGGCTTATTCTTCTATGTATATATATATATATGTATGTGTGTGTATGTTTATATATTACACACACCCGTAAAATTAAAAAAAAAAAAAAAAAAACTATATCGAATTTAGTTAAAATGTCTTTAGGTTTCACTTCTTCACTGCGCTACGCACAGATATTTTTTGAATCTAACGTGTTATTCGCAGCTAACCAGATATCTGCAAGTCATTCTACGATCCGCCACTTATATACTAATTCCATCATTCTATAAACGCATTTAGAAAGTAGATGTAACCCTCAAGCCGAGAGCACATACATACATACATATAAATCGCCAGGAGTATGTTTACTTTGAAAATTATCTGAAATATAGGAAATAATTCTATTAAGTTTCGTGCGAATCGGATTTTCGAATTTATCGAAAACGGTTGTTCAGAAATATGCAGCTAACAAAATGGACTACCGATCTTTCCAATCCGGATGACTCCTATTTACCGGTTGCGCTGTAGCCGATTAAGCACAGCCGTTTAGCGCGTAACAGTAGTCAAACAAGCAGGCGCGCCCTGCGTAATCGTAATTCACCGTTTACTTTACGTCCTTTCGGACGACTGCATTACGTAATGTACAATAAAACACTCTCCAGGGTACGACTAATTTAGTAAGCTCTACAAGCCTGATCGAATCACCAGCATGGAAGTAGGAAAATCGATATTTGGACTTATAGAGTTACACCGAATGAGGTTCTTCTCGGTAATTACGTCATCGTTGTAATGACGGAAAAAACGGTTTTTTGCCTGAATTAATTATTTTAGTCACGGGCGATTGATTTTTTTTTTATAGAAAATTATAATTTTTTTTTTCAAAAATAGTTAGATTTTCAAGTAGTAAAACACGGTAAAGTAAATTTCTTGCTAGCTACTACCTGAAATCATTATGGGGGCACAAAATATTCCCGTACGTATTGTGTACAAAATTACTACAGCAAGTAAAAACGTTTTATGCCTAATATCGTTTTCTTAATATTAGAAATTACAGACAGCGTTAAAAGTTCACGGTATTGTACAGGGAACAACACTGTGACTGAAATAATTAAGAATTTTAACGCGTTTTATTAATTTTAATTAATCGATATTGTTTAAAAATTTTAATAACTTAGGATGATTTTTTCAAATATTTCACCAATTTGTTAAATATATTATAATTACACAAGCTGATCAATAGCAATTCTCATTGATATCTATGCGCCAATGTATATAATATATTCACGAAATATGTTTTATATACATACATACATACATATATAATATACATAATTGTCGAAAAGCTTTGCTCCAATATAAAAGTTCATAGTGATTTAACTGAGTTTTTATTTGTAATTCAGGGAATCGCTACTTTCCGATAATATCAACGTATATATATATATATATATATATATATTAGTGTGTATCAACAATTCACATATAGATTTGATTACGCATAATGTTTGCCTATTTATATATTTCATGTATCTGTGAAACGGCTTAGTTTTAACTTTCCTCTCCAGGTGACATACAATACACAAACACATTGTACATACATATGTAAATTTTATATATATATATATTCAATGTTCGACCATCGTCATATTTGCGTTATCTATTTTTAATTTCACTATGAGTTGTTTCTTATTTTAAATGTAAAAATACTTTTTATTTATTTATTCACTACGATATCCCGTAGTATGTATTAAAAAAACAAAATTTCACTTTCAGGCGTTGTTTCTTTTAGTAGAAACGCATAAAATTTCTTTATATATATATATATATATATATATATATATATATATATATATATATATATATATATATATATATATATAGTGTGTATAACATATTATATAAAATCAGTCCCGCCGTTTACTGAAAAAATATTCGACGTTAGCTTTTTTTGTTTTAATAATAAAATTATCGAGAAATTTGAAACATTTCTACTAAAAGTAATAATAGCGACGTCTGAAATTTTATTTTTTTAATATACACTATGAGAAAACCTAGTGAGATTAGAACCAACAGACGGTTTCTTATTTCCTAGACTAGAGCATTACGCCCACTAACAGTTTTTTGAATGATATGACATTCTTGTGAATTTGATGGGTGTTGACCCAGGCAGCTGGCGCACTTATACGTCTGAACTCTACACATATTACTCGAATCATTTTCGCCACAACGTATAGAACGGTCAATTTTTAATGTAATTAAAATGTAATAAAAACAATTATCGCTAAATTAAAATCTCCTCCCCCGATTAAAGATAACAATACATTTAGTAAGTTACCAGAAATTTTAGTTGTTGGTTTATTATAAATGTCTATAAGTCCTGAAACTCGTATAGTTGCCTGGAATTGTAGTTCTATCACTAATAAGTGTAAAGAGCTACGTGTTTATGCTACTCGAAATAAGTTAGATATCGTTGCATTATCCGAAACTAAGCTGGACAACACGTACAAGCTAAAATTTCCCGGCTATTTCGTTTACGATATGACTCGTAGACATGGTGGAGTTGTTTTGCTTATTAATAAAAGCCAAAAATTTAAGCTTTCCATATACAACTCGACATAAAGGTATTATTTATAAAATGAAATTAATGTTATTCGCAGCTATATAGTAAACAGATTACTTTACGTTACCATGAATGAGTCAAGGTGTACTATGAAAACATGCTCAGCGGGGGTTGCTCAAGGTAGTATTTGAGCCCCTTTCTATTTACTTTTGTTATCTGATTTCCCTAATCTACCTGATTTTCAGATTGCTCTTTACGCGAACGACATACTTCTTGTATATCTCAAGCAATTACTAATAAGTTACAACCAGGAAAACATGGAATGTTGCCTTATTATAAAAAATGGTAAATTGAGTTAAACTGCGATAAAACTGAGACTACATTTTTCATCCGCAGGCGTCCCACATTACCTGCTGACTTTAGGATAATGAACGAAACGTTCAAACTTAAACATGTCTTATATTAATTAAATATCCTGCGACGACTGCTTAGTTCACGATAGTTAATTTTTACCTTAGGTAATTGATTCTAGGCAATTTCAATTTATGCATAGTAAATATAAACATAGGAAGCTCAAACATAATGTTTTGTAACGTTATATGACACTTATTTTATTATTTATTAATTCTTCTATATTTACTTAATGTCTAACGTGCTATTCTTTTGTTTTATTATTATTATAACTTATACTTTTAAGTATGTTTCTTTTATATATTACGCGTCTTTATATTAATTCTGTTGTGCGGTGAGCCATTTTGGGGCGTTAATTATTTTCAAATTTTTATTTCTCTGTAAATTATGTTGAAATATAAAAATATAATATATATATATAGTGAGATAAGAAGTAAACAAAAACAAGTGAAATATATTACTGGCCCCGTATCGAGCTAATTCGCTGTTAATACATAAGACAATAATGGTGTTTGTGATACAAATAGACAGGCGTAAAAATTTGTCGGACGACAATGTCAAATTTTGAAATGCATTAGGTAGACCTAATTAATTTTGTTTTCGCGAATAATCAATTATCGAGCACTGTTACGTTGAGCGTCCTCTTAAAGAAGGATCGTTTTTTTTTTTAACTTTCAACTTTAGCATGTAGGACAAACTGCGTGCCTCGTAGAAGTTAACTTTAATGTTATTGTTTCTATATATATATATGTAGGTATTGTTCAAATAAATATGTATGTGTAAGTAGAGAAGTTTTAAATATTAATAAGCGTAATAAACTTTTTCTTCTCATTAAAAGTTATTTTTCGTTCGATAATTTTGTGCGGATGCATTTCTTATTCAGAGAATGCAGAGCACCGAAGCACATTATCGAGATTAGAAATACTTACTGATGTATTTTGTCCAGTGTAAAGTAATATCATGATAAATAACTTCTTGTTACGCCATCTGCAGTCCGGCGATCATCGTAGCCACTAAATCCTTATCTCTGGACGCCTCTTGCAGTTGGTGTGCTAATATTTGATGATACCACGTTCTGATATCTGCTTCCCGAGGAAGTTTTTGCCTACCAGGTTTTCTCTACTACGGCCAATAATTTCTCCATACAAGATAGAACAGGCGATATTTTTCTGGTCTACGAATGTTTCCGTAATATTTTAACTTTCCGGTTCGGACGAAATAGAACACCTCAGCTTGATTTGACATTATCTTCGTATTAATTACATCAATCGAAGATAATCAAAATTTTGGTTAATTAATTTTTAATTATTGTAGTAATTTCTGATGATTAAATGACCGGAACAGTTTCGTTTGACTTAATATAGGCCAGAGTTATTGCTGAAAGTGTGTTGACAAGAAGTTTTTCAAGATTTATGTTGAGAGACAAATTAGTACAAGAGTATGACTGGAAATAGAAACGAGGTTTTGCGGAAGACTTAATTATCGAACGAAGAAATGTTCCAATTCTAAAACGGTTAGTTATCGTGAAGTCTCTTGTGATATATGTTACGATTGTTACCACGGCCGAGTTGATAATTTTACAGAAGCTTAGTACAACTAACATATCTGTTCAATTTACTGGACTTTCACAGTGGTCGGCTACATGACGATAAATTTCTGTTTAAATCTAATTAATGATAATAGGTGTTTGGTTGTCGACTGGATATGAAATAAAACACATTTGAGTCTATAATTGTGCACCAATCGCTTACTTACAATAAGTCGACCGAGACAGAAAGTTCTAAATAGATAGTTGTCTCTTGGCGCTATCCACTTTTCCACCGGCAATACACCCTGGTATGTAGTCAATTAATTTGTCTCTAGTTCGTGTTATGTTTTTTTAAGTACATCGGTCTTTCACGTTTATTTCTCACTGTTAACCATGTAAAGTTTGAAAAACAATTTTTCAAAACGTTATATAGTAAATAAATTTTAAACTGAAAAAATCGTCTACGTACGTATATCAACCAGGAAAGTTTAAAAGTTGATATCAGTGGTCTGAGCATAGCGGAAGAGTTTATATCATATTATTTTCGTGTAAGAAAGCAAGAATTCCTGGTAGTGAATTATCTGAAAAAACACAAACACGGATGTTTAACAGTCAAGTTGAAAATGATTGTATGAAGTGAAAACATCTATATACGATTGGAAATTTCTATAAAAGGAAAGAGGTAGGACACGAGGTAAGGCATATGTGCTAAGGAACTGTTCTAAGGATTGTGTGATGAATGAGATCAAAAGATTTATGGCAGCTTGCATATGGCAATACACCCGATATACATAGTTCCGAGTAGGACAAAAACTTTGTATATGTTAAGGAGTAATTTAGGATGGATATTGCATATATATATATATATTTTTGTTTGGGCAATTAAGCATTTTGTTCTTAAGATAGCAATGTGAGAATACCAAGACAATTTTTAGTCAAATAGGACGCAATGATACTTTTTAACTAAGAGGAAGCGGTGACTTTTAAATATTTAATTATATACGTGTTTTGTGGACTTGTATTATTATTATTATTATTATTATTACTGTCACGATCTGTCTCTATCGTGTATCCGTGCGTGTAAATAGAAATATATATATATATATATATATATATATATATATATATATATATATATATATACTCATAAAGAAAATTATATTACAATTCTTTTGTCCGTTAGAAGAAAAGGATGTAGTAATTTAGATAAATATTTTGTAACGCGAATGCTGTAAAATTTTTAAAAAACTAGACTAGTTAATACAAAAATGTTAAATTTAATATTAGCATCCGGAATAAGGCAGTGGCATCCCACTCCACGTATCATATGCGGGTTGCTTATAATTTAGCGCCTTGAATGCTAGCCCATTTTCGTTAATTTGCGCGGCTTAAGGAATGCGTGTAGACTAGACTAGGACCACGGAAACTTCCAGACTTATTTGAAAACATTCAAAAAAGCTCAGCAGGTAGAATGTGTGAAGATGGAACAGATACACTTGAACATATATTTTTACAATGTTCGGCGCTTGAACAAATACGAAATAGACGAGCACTACAGGAGCTTTATCCGGAAAGCAATAACTTTTGCGATTACTAAAATAGAAGCCACTAATCCTATCTAAATAAATATAATTACAGATTATAACAGCAAAAACAAGCGTGCAGAACTGTTTGATGGAATGTTCTCTTCTTGACTTTCTTTTCTAATTATAATATTTCACACATTTCACTAAGCAGTATTTTCGTATTTTTGACCGAACAACAGTGCCGGTATATAAATGAGGAAACCACATAATGCCAAATGAAAAGACGTGAAAATTAGTACAAATTGACCCTTTCAGTCACACATGAAATTTTGACGGAAAATTATAAATCTTATACAGTCTCTGTTTATTATTGTACAACGTTGGTTTTTAGATAACACTGGATGATTTTCAATGTTTCTATATAAATATAATTAGAATTGCAACATTTCATTAGACAAGAAGAAAATATATAATTTTATAGTGGACACGGTAACTGAAAGGGTTAAAGAAAAACTTAATATCTCGCTTAAATCTTGTTGATAAAATTCTTTTCTTCGCGAAATACACAATCATCTTAGGCGATCCGTTAACCATCTTATTAAGACCTCTATTGAATTCGTACAAAATTATTTAAATCCGTTTTATCAATTATATCGGATGGGAAATATGTAATAATCGTTTTTATAATTACGGATAAGTAGAAAATATCATTATTATTTAAACGATTTCGAAAAATTCTTGAAATTCGATGGACTATATCAGAAGATCTTATCGACGTCAATACAGCTCGATGAAAAATTCGAAGTAGCGCATGACGTGGTGAAATTTAAAGAGGGTTCTCCCTTCATAAATAAATTGAAGCGAAATTTTGCCATGAAACAAGAACGAGTATTTAACAATGGTCGCCAGTGATTGCGGTTAATATATCGTAAAAGTAAACAAATTTATTATTATTGTTTACACACACCGACCCTCTTGCGTTAATTGCATTATCGTTCTTCACGGTAATTTGAAGTAGACTACGGCCTTCTTTTTTATTAGAAATATAAACGAGTAAAAATTTCGTATTTATATTTATTTATATTTACATATTTTATTATTTATTTAAATTATTATTGTTGCTATTCGTTTCGATTAGATATAATAATAGAAATTCTCGGATTTTCATTTGAAGAAAAAACGACCATAGTCACTCGTCTAAGTCTAAATTGGTACGTTTTAATCGAATTGAAAATAATGTTCAAACATGAAATAGTTTTAAGTACGATGATAGAATTTTTATTTTTACATTTTCCACCCGGGGCTGTAATAAACGGATGATGATATTTCTTATTAAATATGCATATTACAGACTGATATGTAATCATGATTATCTATACGCTATTGTTCTGTGAGCTGAGCAGATATCTGTGATTAGTTGGGAGAGGGATTCCGTTACAATACGTGGCAGGAATTTTGATTGATGCATTCTATAATAACTGCGGCTGAAGAATAGGTGGTTTTCATCGTCGACCTGATTTCCATCGGAAGAATGAGTACAGAATGGCGCGAAGGGGCTAATTTGTGTGTAAATAGAATCGTATGAAATGTTGTCGACGTGTTAAGCCTTAGGCGACATATAACACGAATAAACGAAATTATGTTTTCTATGTTGGCAGGAAGATCGAAGAACCAAGAAATTACTGGAATTTAAGTTTGAATGTTAATCTCAGATAAAATGTCCCTAACCGGTGTATTGAAGTAGAGTGAGACGTTCTCGTTAAGACTGTTTACGGTATTATTCCAGTGGATACACCTGAGTGGCTGGCAATCCAGATAAATTGTACATTAACGCGTTTCGAAGATAAATCGTAAATAGCATATCGTAGGTTGATGGAAAACAGCGACTATTAAATGAGGAACGTGTGAAAACTTTGATTAAACCATATTCTTGCGTACAATCGAAGATATTAATGAAGAACTTGCTGTCTAGAAATTTCTGAAATATTCGTTGATTTTAACTGAACTGATTTCCTTTTTTAAAATATATATATATATATATAGTCATACTCGTTAAATTATTTGCGATGTTTATCTGGTCAGCGCGGGAAATATATTATGATTATTATTAATAATATGTTACCGTTATATTGTTGTATGTAATATTGGAAATATTTTAATAATGTGACATAAATTTTGATTTGATAAATCGTTGAAAAAGCACTTGTTCTAAAATTTTCCAGCCTTAAATCATCCGGACAATGTTGTTTTCGCTTATAATTATCAACAAAATCTACTTTGTAACGAATCATTAAAATCTAACAATTCGGCGCGTATTATTGGAAGACCTGACAGCATTTCACGGGTGCGAGTAAAAAATAAATATTAAATAACAACAAATCGATTATAACTCGTTTACTGAAAACAAATTTTAAAACTACCATACGAGGAACTCTACACACTCGGCGAATTGTATCGTAAACGGTGGATATAAAACCCGTGAATATAAATTTACTTTTAACATCGTTATTTGCAATTATTAAAAAATAAATTATTAAATACATATATAATATATAATCTATATAAAATCGCTAATAAAATATACCGTTGTAAAAACATTCTTTAGTGATTTTTCATGCATTACTAAAATATATTACGTAACAGATTAAATCTGACTTTATAAAATTCTAAAAAATATTCTCATTCAAATAATGTTTAAAGATTATGTAACATTAATAAACATATCCATACATATTAGTACAATTGGTTATGACGCTATTAATAATAATTTTTACCTTTCATAAATGTATGTAAGATTTTTTATTTTAAAGAAATTTTAATGAAATAGCAAGTGCGAGGTGTCGAATAAAGTTTAAAATCAAAGAACCTGTAATAATAAAGTGTATAAATTTCATTTATTTCAACCGAATTATATTAACAAATAGTCGACGCACGTAATGTATAATAATAAGATTCATCTTAAAATGGTAATAAATTTTAAGTTTCCAAAAATCTTTGTATATTAAAAAAAAAATTAAAAAGTAACTTTCTTCAAAGAAAATACAACAAAACTAAATAGGTCCTTTGGAATAAAAAATAAGAAAATTCTACATTATAAAAATATTAATTAATAGTAAATTCATTTATATATATTATATGCATTTATACATACACGTGTACGAATGCATAAAAAAAAAGGTGAATGCCGAATTTATATATATATATATATAAAACTTTGGCGATTAATTAGAACGTTTTTTTGAATACATTAATTAAAAATAAGTTTATATTTTATTATATACCCAGTATCCCGGCTATGGTAAAATTAAATTTCTTCTTGGCCGAAGTTGTATCAGTTTTGTGCGTCAGCAAATGACTAGTTAAAGCGGTGTGCTGAGTGAAGGTTTTCCGGCAGACTAAACATCTGTGTGGCGAATCTTCGTAATGAATAGTCTTGTGCACAGCCAACGTTCTCGCTTGACAGAATCCTTTACCGCAAATGTTGCATTTAAACGGTTTCTCCTTCGAATGAATGTATCTGTTATTTTTGGACGAAGAAAAAATATGTCAATTAACAAATAGATTTTTCTTAATTCGTATCATGGAAATATGTCAAAATCAATATTGTAATAATTATTTTGTCGCGTGTACGATACGGCGAAAATACAAAATTCATTAAGGACCCTTTTACACAAATCGAGGTCGTAAAGGCAATTAAAGCAGCAACAAATCGAAAAGCAGCTGGGATCGACAGAATTTACACAGAAAAAATAAAACATTTTGTCAGAGAAACAATAACCTGGCTATACAGAAAATGTTTAACAACTGCATTGACAGTATTGGAATGCTGAACATGCTGAAAAAAGCACATATTGCTTCGTTAATGCCGGCATATGATGCTAAAAACTGTAGACCCATATCGCTATTATGTCGCCTATATAAAATATTCGAAAGTGAATACTGAATCGAACGGCTGAAACGATTAATGCTAAGTTATGCCTAGGGTGGTTTTTATAAAAGGGAGGTCTTGTAAGAGGCAAATTCTCTATATCTGACGCAGCATATTGAAGATGACTTCGAGAATGGCAAAGTAACAGGGCCGGTTTTTGTAGATCTAACGGCAGCTTTTGATACCGTGGCCCACCGCGCACTTGTCAAGAAGGTTTATCGAATGACTAACGATTTCAAGTTTGCCGATATTCTGCATACTCCAAGACAAACGATACTATGTTTACATATAACGAAAGAATCAGTGCTTGGAGAAAATAAAAGAACGCACTTCCTCAAGGCAGCGTGTTCGCTCTTACGCTGTTTAATATTGATACAAAATGATCAACCGATAATTCGCAAAACATTTCCCGTATGCGGACGAGATCTTGCTTTAACGGCACAAGGAAAAACCTTTGAAGAAGTGGAAATAACTTTTCCAGCAAAAACGTAGACCTGTGTATTTCATCTTCGTGGAGTAATTCTTGATCGATCGTTAGCGTTTAAACAACACTGCGAAGAAGCCACAAAATGAAGGTTATGGCTAGAACAAATCTCATTCGTAAGTTAACTTGCAGCAGCTGGTGAGCAAAGCCACAGTTACTTCGAACTTCGGCTATGGCGCTCTGTTTTTCTGCAGGGGAATATGCATGTCATAGAATCGTTCAGCACACGCCAAAAAAGTCGATATTGCTCTTAATGAAACGTCTAGAATCGTAACGGTTGTCGTAAATCGACATAATTAGGACATCTATATGAACTAAGTGGCATCGATCCGCCAGATATCAGGAAATATGTGGCTTCGAAGAAAGAGAAGTGGAAAACATCTCACGACAATCACCATCCGCTTTATGGCTACACGGAACTTGCTGATAGACGACTAAAATCTAGATGTGGCTTTATGAGGATACGAACTAAGGGAATCCATACTGAATCAAAAATCTTAATATACTTCCAGCAGGCAGAGATTTGAAATACAACTTGTGAAAAACTTTAAATCGCATTCGAAGTGAAACGGCGCGTACAAAATTCAACCTACATAAGGTGGAGCATGACCGAACTTGGTCAATGTGAATGTGGCGAAATTCGGAACAATGAATACCAGTTTAACTGTAGCATAATTAGGAAGTTAGATTGTGACAAACTATATGAACACATTGATGAAGAAATATTAATTTTTCTTGAAATACTGGACGAAGATAGTAACCGGTGTGATACGATAATAATCTTAATAGTCGAATATTAATAAAATTATTTTAAGAGCTCGATAAAAATATTTTAGCTTTTATTCGGTTCGAAAACGATTAGTTTTAGATAAATTAGTTTTAATTGAACATCGAATATTGATAATTAACATTATCAATACGTGCTCAGTTTGACACGGTTCAATATTTCATAATTTTCGGGTGGTTATATTAATAATAATAATAATAATAATAATATAATTGCTTATTTCGATCCACTGCTGAATAAGGTTTCTCTCAATTCGTCCATGCAATCTGGTCGTTAGCCTTGTTCGACCACTTGATGCCGGGCTATTTTACGTCTGATACTTCTTCGCACTTCTGTAGGGTTACAACTCTCCGTTTAGTCTATCTATTGTCTATTCCTCCAGCTATATGTCTCTGCCCAGTTCCACTTCAGACTATACTAATACTTTCGTCTGTTCCCCAATTAGTTTGATTCATTTGTTATCCATTAGGGATTTTTGTTTCATCCTCGGTAGACGTTAATAAATTACGTTATTTTTTGGTCAATACTAATTTAGATGATAGTTCGAATTTTGTATAAGGATCGTTTTTTTTAACTTTACTTAATTCTTATTCGCGTATAAATCGTCCCCAATCATTGGGGTTAAAATAGGTTAAATAATTTTCTTCATTTCGTTACGACTAAATGTATATTATAAATGATATAAATTAAAAAAAAAAGAAAAATACTTATGATCTCTCAGATGGTCTTGACGTCTGAAAGCCTTTCCGCAGATGTCGCAAGAGTACGGTCTTTCGTCTGTATGCGTACGTTCGTGAATCAGTAGATTATACGATTTGGTAAATTGCCTTTTGCAATATTGACATATGAACTGTTTTTTCGGTCTGGAAATACGTTTCGGCTTCGTTAACGAAGGACCGTCGCCGCCAGCCGGTTTTGATGTCGGAGTCGGAGATGGAATTGTCGAGCTGACGTTCGGAAATTGAGTAACGTGTACTGTTGGCGGCGAATTAGCGGAGGTCGGTTGTTGATGAACATTTTCAAATTTCTGTTTATGATAATGATGACTATTATTACGATGATGGTTATTAGGACTTAAAAAGTAAGAAGTATTGTAAATACAATGACGATTATTGGCCATTAATACGGAGGCGAAACTTCCGGCAAAATAAGGAGTCGGAACTAACGGATGATATCGAGGTGATTGTATAGTCGTCGGTAATATCGATCTTTGGTGATAATCGATATCGATACAATTATCGATCGGTAACGAAAGATTTTTTCTCGATTCTTTTTCTACTTGCAGTTCGATCTCTTCTTCGGACGAACAATACCCTACCAATGGTACAGCGCTAGAAAATGGCGAATAGTTTTTTCTCAATAGTTCCTTCATTTTTTCTAAATGACTGCTACTACTAGTATCAACTACCATTGTCTTATCTTGTTGTTCATCTTCCACGAACAGTTTCCTACGTAAGCAGTCATTACTATTATTATTGTTGTTGTTATGCGAGGAAAGATTTCTGACCGATAAATCTATCGTCTGATATTCGTCGTAATCCTTCCGATACTCGGTAGTTCCTATAAAATAATAAAATCGATTAAAAAATTTTAAAGAAATTTATTTCATAATAAGACACGCGTAACAAGTGGGTTCGTATTAAATACCTTTAAAACCTAACAGTTAACTAAAATGGCTGAATGAAGAAAATTCTCATGAAACAAATGCTAGACTATAGGAAAAATCCAAGAAAAACCTGCGTGAATGGTTCGTATTAAATACCTTTAAAACCTAACAGTTAACTAAAATGGCTGAATGAAGAAAATTCTCATGAAACAAATGCTAGACTATAGGAAAAATCCAAGAAAAACCTGCGTGAATGGTTCGTATTAAATACCTTTAAAACCTAACAGTTAACTAAAATGGCTGAATGAAGAAAATTCTCATGAAACAAATGCTAGACTATAGGAAAAATCCAAGAAAAACCTACGTGAATTTAAAAGAAATTTAAACGGTTCAGCTTTAGAAAATTTTAAATTTTGGAATTTTAGACGGATGATAATCGTTATCTTAAAATATATATGCACGACGAGTTTACAACACTACGTAGTTTTAACACTTTAGGATCACGATGTCGTACGTGAGAATACCAAATTCCCCGGTTGACGTGAAATGTCTGCCAATTTTAAAAATATGTATATAAATACGTCGAAAATTATCTATTAAAAAGCGATATATAACACCAGCTGTATAAAGTTTATAATTTCGTTTCAAAAATTTATAATGCACCACTGAAACGTTTAAATTGGCATTTTCGGTAATAAGCTTTTAACAAAAATTAAATTTAAAAATAAAATCTATCTAAGCGATATATTCGCGAAATATTTATTAGTAGTCGCTTTTGTCCATTATGAATTCTTAACATCTGGAAAGGAATTTTTCTTTTAGCTGATTGTTTTTTAACCGGCACTGTAAAAAAAGAGAAATAAAACCGTCTAAAAAACGCCCGTATTATTTAAATAACTGATAATATGCGTACATATATGAATATATTTTGTATTCGTTATAAATCGATTATCTTTTTCCGACCGAAGTTTGGCGATCAACATAATAGCTGTTCTGGCTTTATCTTTGGACACCTTGGCTAACTCTGTAGATGTCTTGTTGTACCGCCGAAGCATATCAGCTCTCCATGACATTTTTCTTCTACCTGGTTTCCGATGTCCCTCGATTACAGGACAAGCTGGGATAAATAATACCTTTTTGGATGTCTATTTATATGACAGTAATATTTTAGTGTATAGGAGTTCCATTGGCTTTGACATTTTTCGCAGCACATCATGGTCTCTCTGTATGAAATCTTCAAAATACGACGATATATATATATATATATACATCTCTCAGCGCTTCGATCTTCTTTTCAAGTGTGGACGTGAGAATCCAGCTTTCCATACCGTAGAGTAGTACTGGTCGTACGTAACAACCAGCCGTAGTCTTAACAGTAGGTTAATGTCTTTCCGGGTCATCAGATTTTTCATATTCAAAAAGGTCTTCCTTGCTTTTTCTATGCGTGATCGTATCTCGATCGATTTAACGGTTTCCTCATGAAACCAGGTTCCGAGATATTGAAATTTATGAACTCTATCTATGACTTGACCATTTACTGTTTATTTTAATTTTTGCTATGGCTCCGGTATCACTCTTTCTGTGTATTGCTAACCATTTTGTTTTGCTTACATTTATTTCGAGGCCATATTCTTTACTTATTGCGGTGACTCGAATAACCATTTAACTACTTATCAATGTTATCAGAGATTCTGTATCGTCTGCATATCTTATGTTTGAAATATGACGGTTTTCGATGTTGATAGCGTCGTCATCCCTGAGCGCTTGCTTGAAAATTGCTTCTGAATATATATTAAAGAGTAACGGTGACTTATAACGAGCCAAATTATATTTTCGGATTTGATTCACACTATAGGCATGGTCGCGCTCACAGACGTTCGCACTTCAGTTTGAACCGTCAATCTAATTCGGTTGTATTTTGCTTTTAATAACAAATATTTTTATCTGTATTTAAAATTAGTAAAAAAAAAATCGAAATATTATGCATATTATATTAATTAAAAACATCGAAACTAATTCCTTTTGGATTGACCGACTGGAGCGAAACTCGAGCGTTACCGATAGTGTGAATCAAGCCTAATATTCCATCTTATTAAAAATATGCCATCGTATTAGCCTATTTTTCTCGAAAAAATGATGGATTTTAACTTAATGTAGCTAAATCATCTTAAAAACTTTTTCTAAAATATTTAATTCGAATTGACAATATCAAAATCGTAACTAGAGTTACAATCAGACTCTTCCAAAATGCTACATTTTCTTCATCCTACTATAACGCTTCGAATGCTTTACACTAGATTTAACATTAGAAGAAAAGATCAGCGTGTTCGGCATGCGCGTTATATCGCATAGATGGCGAAAATATCGCGCGTGCATTCGAAACAAAAGTTGACGCACAGATGTATCCAGATCGAGTACATAACAAATGACATAGGGGCGGGATATTTATTATCATGAAAATATCATTCTATAGGAGGGCAAAATCGCTAAAATGAAATCGAGAGGAAGACGCCGAATTTTATAGATGACCATTCTCAACGAACGGTTCAAACGTTCCTCGATATAATTTTTCCGATTAGCCGTCAAGTGTGGAAGTAATTCTAATTCCAATATCGCTGATTTTCAAGATAGAAACAGCAGACAACACGAAACGACGGTGTTTGAAACATCTCCCATCACATCTCACCTGTTCTATTTTGACCGTACAATTGATGTACCTAAAACGAAATGTTCGAAACTGCGGGAAAAAATTTTAATTTATAATCCGATAATACGAAACTTAGTAAAAACGTATACTTAGTTTTTACAAGATAACAATAAGAAATTTTACTAATCGTGTACGATGAAAAAATAAGATTTCCTTAACAAGTTAATAAATAGAGGGGAAAAAAATCTTGTAATTCCTTATTTGAACGCCCAAGAAAAAACGCTTGGTAAAATATTTCGTGCGGATTTCGGTCACATATGAAATTTCATAAATTTTAAAAATTCTCAGTCGGCTTTTTATTTTTAAAATCATATATATAGGAGTGACTTTTGGAACTTTAAGAAAATGGAGCTCTGGAAATAATAAACAACGCCGAGAGACAGATTTGTTATTAAGCTGCAGGTATACTAATTTGTGTCTTACTTTAGTAAAAACAGCAGGATAAAATATGTCAATTGAACAAATAAAGCCAAAAAAAAAAGTAGGCTATTATAGAACGTCTGATTGATGACTTTTTAAATGTCTATCTTTGTCGGCATTTTCGTCATTAACCTTCTGAATACTACAAAGAAGGAATTTTATTGTTCGTGAAAAACTGGAACATAGTCTTCAATAACGGAAAATAAAGTCTAGAATGTTTAAATGTATCATATCTATACGAAGTAGATAACGAAATAAAATAACACCCCCCATTATTTTCTAAAAAAAAACTGTTAGAATCATTCAACTTTACTTCAAGGATACTTTCGAAAATCATTAGTCACCGTTTACGAGTTCATGAAACTTAGAACCAGGCGGCAATTTAAAATCCGGTTTTTCAGACAAAAATCACGCTAAACATTAATTTTCAATTAAATAGCCCCGTCCAAATTTATATATCTTTTTTGACTTTCTGTAGGAGTGTGCCAGTGTAATAATTCGTAAAAAGAAAAAAAAATTCTAAAACGGATCCAGGGGTAAAGAGAATATTGGATAGTTTTCAATCTCTATTTTCTATCATTTGTAACGAAACAGGAATAACATAGTTTTACAGCATAGTTTATCGTCTGGAAGGACAAACGTAAATCGTATTCAAAGCCGAAAAGTTATTAATTGCGTAGGGAATTGTTTATTTCATTACGCAATTCATTTTTACATACTCAGAATTAAGCTTTTCGAAATAGATTAATTACACCTTTAATGTTTAGAACGTGGATGATTATGTTGAGAATCAGTTGATAAAGCTCCGCCTAATTACATACACACACACACATATATATATATATATATATATATATATATATATATTATGTCATAAAAAAGTAAATTTTATCGGTTAAAGCGGAATTTCTGAAACAGAAAATTTATTTTAAAAAAAATCATTTTCTTACTTAAAGCGCTTCCATTTTCAAATGATTTGAGCTCACAATTTACAAAAGATGAATTTGCTAATAAAAGCTGGTTTACACGGTTGAAAATAAAAATTGAAAATTTTTAAAATAAATTTACGTCTGAATTTCGATAAAATTTGTCGGTTATTCCGAAAACAGGAATTTAACTATAAAAACAATAACGCGAAGTACGGGACTTTAAACGAGTAACAAACATTTTTAGGAAATGAAAAATGATACGATTCTTCTCAGAGACTTACGACCTATATACCAAAAGAGGCGGCTAATATTTTTATATATTTTTAACGGAATGTCTTTTAAATAATATAATTTTAATTTACGAGCTCTTAAAATCGGTTTAAATTCATTTTCGTTTATACTAAAAATAAAGTATAAATCGAAACATTAAAAAATTACCTATATCTCGGTATAAATGAATAGAAATCAAACTAACATCTTTTCAGAGAATAATAGCAATTAAAATTATCAAAGCGTATAAAACTAGTAGCTACTGATAGTTTTCCCTATATATATAATGGATATATAATTCACGAATTTAATCAAGCCCAGCATATAAATAGAAAACTCGTATAAGAAAAAAGGCAATAAAAAAAAACAGTTCATACTAAATATTATTTAGAGCAATTAATAAATCATATTATTTAGAGCAATTAATGAATCATATTATTTAGAGCAATTAATGAATCATATTATTTAGAGCAATTGATAAATCATTTGAAATACGTATAACGAATTATAGATATGTTCCTAATTTTAATAGATTCGATAATAATCGTTTCGTTCCTAATCCGTTTATATCGTCGCTTAATCTATTACTACGGGAATTTTAAAAAATATCCGAGACCTTTTTGTTGTAAACAAAAAACTGTATAACTAGTAGGACACGCTTTACCATAGCTCGCAAGCAATTGCAGAGGGGGTAGTTTTAAATTGTAACAGAATTAGTAAATAATAAATATAACGAATTTATTAAATTATCCACGGAAGAAATAAGAAATGTAATAAATTATATATAATTTATTACATTAAGAAAATAATATTAATTTTATTTAGATATTATTAAATTTAAAATTATAAATATAGTTTATAGCGACAACTTAATCGAGTTGCCACCTTAAATTTTCACGTAACGTAAATTTGTAATTATTAAATACGTATCACGAAATCTCGTTTTAATATTTAATTTAATTAAATATTAAAACAGACATTAGGAAAATCGGGAAAAGTTAAGTTTTGTAATAAAATGTCGAAATTTAGTCGTGCCTCTTTAGTTTTTTACGAAGTTCACACTTGTACTGTATCTGCTTTTTCGATTTTGCTTTCTTGTTTGTTAACGCATTTAGACCAGCCGCTATCCGGAACAGACTTCAAATCGGCATATCACGTATTCTCGAATATTATAGTAAGTGGAAAATCATTAGAAAATTCATCGACAACCGAAGCAATTTTCTTTACATGGAGACGACCAAAATTGCCAAATAGTCTGATGGTGTCGGGAAACAGAATAAACTGGTCAGATCAGATTTGGTATTTGGGTGTTGATTTTGACTACATATCGTTCCGTAATCGGTTAATTCCTCAAAATAACTTCGACCGTCTTCCAAAATCGACGGTATCCAAGTTGGGGATGTAAAATCTGACGAGGTAAATATATAGTTTTCGAAACAAATCAAAACAAATAAGGTCGGTCCAATTTCACGTCTTAAAACCTCGATACCCGTCGCAACATACAAATAACGACTGTCCTCGAAGAGGTTATTACCGATTGTATTTTCAACTTTCTTTAAGGTTAGAAAGGTAGAAAACGCCTTCAGCTCTTTATTAAAATTGGTTGCAACGATTACATCGTATTAAATCAACTGAAGTTGTTAGGTAAAAAGATGGAATTATCCGGTTTCCCTTTATTTATATATATATATACATATATATATATATATATATATATATATATATATATATATATATATATCTTTTTTATTGTAATTATAATATTTGTTAGTGTTTGTTCGATTTCCTTTTAAGATTTTATTTAATAAATTATTTAATTAGTTTTAAACATTCCTAGTATTATAACTCAGAATCGATCAGAGCTTGGATAAATTTATTTATTGGCTTATTACTTATTATTTTTTAAATTAGTTTAAAATAATAATAAACGATGCACGCGGGGTATGATTAAAGGAAAAAACGATAATAGCAAAAAATATCCAGCTAGGTTAGATTACATTCGGTTAGATTAGAATCGGTTAGATTAGAATCGGTTAGGTTTATTTCGGCTAGTTAGAAATGGAATTAAAGGAAAAAACGAGAATTGCATAATGGATGACTGATATATCGAAATTTACGGTAACATCTGGTTTCATTAACTGTTGATTATTATTGTTTACTTATTTTTCTACATTCCCCGTCCTAATTTTTACGTAATTTCTATATTTTCTTTTAATGCAGCACTTTCTATAGAACCTTCGAAAATGGTTTCCACGAATTTTTAACTTCATAACTCGTTAAAAATAGCCAATTTTTAACATTTCTGAAAAAAAAAAATTGCGGGTGTTGTTCATACTAGGAATCCGCATCTATATTTAATTTACATTTGTTTGATTTTTTTTATATTTTTAATAATAGTATTAGAACAATTTCTCGCGGCTTTATCCATTTGTAGAGATAAAGTTTGTGTCGGGCAGGGAAAAAGTTCACGCGCGACATTGTCCATACAAAGGGCGATTGTATAAAGTGAAACAGAACGTAAATTATTTCGTCAAATTTAGTTATAAATCCTGTATGGATTATCGTCGTTATTAAATAGACTAATTTTACAGAATTAACGAAATAACCGTAATTATTTACAGTGTTACCGATCGAAGAAAATTTATATTTTCCCGAATAATAATAATTAAAGCGCTAAACGAAATTTCAAAGTTACCCATTTCACTAGGATGACGATCATCCGATGGTTGCTCGAAAATCATCGATCTCATCTGATAGTAATCGCAGCTACGAGGTAGATTAGTAGATTTCATACGTGGATTTATTACGAAAATCGTATTTTATCGTTAATCGATCAAAAACTATTCGAAAATCAAACAAAACACCGAATACAACCAACTACCAACCTTCGCTACTCATACTAGACTCCCGATGACGGAAGCCGCTGATGTAAGTGCCTACTATACACACATTAACAGATCGTCGTGATGGGTGGAGCTTCGTACGTTTCATTTACTACGTTTAACTTTTAATCGTAAGGACACTCGAATGATCTTCTTTTCCGATTGGTTTAACTCGATCACGTGGTATCCGCGATCACCCTGGATTCTGAAGCGCTTAAATTATATCATCCCTGAATTCGTGAACACGAGGACGATTTGTGACGCGCGAGGAATACTATATATAATATATATATATATATGTGTGTATATATATGGATATACGTGGTAGATAAAATAATAGGGTAAGAAGAAAAGTAGGTACGCACGTGTACCGGTCGAGATTTAGCCGTAACGAATTTTGTCGGAATATACAAATAATAATAATGTAGAAAATATCGTGGGATAGTTTTGTAAACTGATCCATAGTGACTTATGTACTACCAGTCACAACAATAAGAAAAACGATTGTAGCTCTTTTTTCGCTAGTATCATTATTATAAAGTTAAAAGGCAGTATGCGTCTATCTCTGTCTAGGACTCTGTATACGGTTTTTTCTTCCTTAGGTTGAATTCTCGCCAGTAAACCTAATACAACAACCTGCTATTAGGGAGTGTGACAAATGGGACGACGACAAAAAATCGATCGGACCAAGAAAATAAAGTACGGGACATTTCCTTGGGTTGGGTCTGTCTGTCCAAAAAAAACTGAAGTATAAAAAAATAAAAAGACCCCCGCTATAAAGGATAATTGGACCATACCGTGAACTTACCGTATACTAATATTAAAGTTTTGTATTAATTTTACCCGGGATTTAACATAAATATATATGTGTATATACGCACGTATATGTATGTATATAAATATATAAACGTGCAGATGTATATAAATATGCCGTCAACAGGGTAATTCGTGTGAAGTAATCCGAACGCATAAGTTCGTCCTATAATCTCACTTCTGAATTACAATGTTCCCTGTAATTTCACTATTTAGACTGCACGTGACAATTTAAAAATTTGTCTGCATTTTGTTTTTTTGTGGGGGTTATTAAAATAAAATAATGCGACGATGTAAATTATTATTATTATTATTATTATTATCATCATCATTACTGTTATTAACGTAAACAATTATTTTCATTTTCATTTTTATTTTTATTTCGTTATTTTATCATAGACATTGTATTTATTATTATGATTACTAATGTATTATCATTATTATCGCTATTCAAATCTAAAGTTGATTATGTATGTATCATTGTTATCATCATTAGTATCATTTTTTTATTGTTTTGACGCTAATGCGATGATAATCTCCTTCATTATCGACAATTGTAAGCCTACCACTAATTAGTAGGAATATTTTACGTCTGCTTCCTACACCGTGTTTTATTACGTCGTGATATTACCGTTATTTGTATTATAAGTATTATTATTATTATTAGAACTTTTACGTAATTTTATTTCATTTTTTTATCGTATTCGATGAACGACAAAAAAAAACCTCTATTTATTTATTTATATCTATATATATTTATTTATTTTTTCTTTAAAGACAGCTTAGTTTATCTTAATAATGTAAACAAACATATATAGTAGAATTACAGATTATTTTATAAATATTTTGTTTTCATTTTGCTAATTTTTATAAATTGTACGTCTTTATTTCTAAACATTTTCTATTTCTTATATATTATTTATTTTATTTATTTTTATATTTAATTTTCACCTTCACTCGATAATGACTTAATAGCCGTAAACCTTTGTGATTTTTATAAAAAGCGTTTAGTGACTTTAAGAAAATAAGTAAATAAATGAAAGGAACAATAAAACCTTTTTATTTTTTTTTTAAATATTCAATAACGAAAACAACAATTTTTATAATGAATTTATTCGAATTATTTTTTTAATCCTTTATTATTACTAAGAATAATACACTTACCCGGACGAACGCTCTATTGAGTGTTCTAATTGATGTGTTCTATCGCTTAAGTAACATTTAATTTAGTAACTATTAACGGAAAATTAAATTTAATCATTTTATATAATATTTCGTCGAGGCTGTATCGAAAGATTACTTTTTTTAATTAGCAGCATCGCGGTAAGTTTCTTAATGATTAAAATTGTCAGTAATCAACGTCCGCTATTCGAGCTTAGCTGGTGAAATGTCTTAAGTTTATTTTGCTCAAAATTTGTTAGCAAACTGACCTAAAGTTATTGGTATTACTGTCACGTTTTCGTAAAATTTAAAATTTTCCCGGCGATTGAAAAAAAGTGTAGCATTAGAAATTTTTTCGAAATACAATTTGTGCGAAGAATTGTTACTAGTCTACGTGAAGGTATATTTAACAGCGAATAATTTATTAAGGCAAATAAAATGAATATACCGATCAATGGAAAAAATCGGTAACAAGTCGATTACTAGTCGCGTGTACGGGCAGTAATGTACGCGGCGAAATACGAACTTTATACGAAAGAGCTTTACAGAAAATTGAGGTTTTTGAAACGTACTATCGGTGACGCGTGGTGATAAAATTCCGAATGAAATAGTTTTTATGATCACTCTCGACAACGATTAGAAAAACAAGAATGAAATCGATAGGGTACGTGTTAATGTCCTATTGAAAGATATTGAAGGAAAAATGATAAAGGTCGAAACGAAGACACAAATACAGATGGATACAATCAAGAAAGAATCTAAAGAACTACATGTAAGGCTAACGTTAGATGGTGGAGGACTCGATTGATGGGGAGCTAATCAGTAAAAGGACTGATATATCTATTGATTGATTAATATCGGTTATTTTTCAAAATGCAAAAACGCGTGGAATTTTTTTTTACGATCACGCTATAAATTTAAATATAAATTTGAAAATCTGAAATATTTCTGTTTTGTGTATGTGGAAAGTAACTCTATCGATAGGAGAACACGTTATCGAGAGATCGAAATTTAAAAAACCGTTCTAACGAGGTATTTCGTACAATATTATTTGAATAAAATTTCGAAAATAGATATCATTTTTTCTTCTAACCGTATCGTATGTCAGTAGTGGAAACTAAATAGTCGAAATTTTATTTTCATAAGAAATATCGCTTTCTCGTATCTCTCGCCTGTCAGATCCTCTGTCTTATCTTCAGGTAACATATTCTTGTTATCATACATTTCAAACATTCCTAATTTCTTCATCGCGAACTGATTTAACGTTTCAAATTAATTTCTTATTTGGCACGCTTGAATAACTGAACTGACGCTTAATTGAACAATACTATCGCTTCGGCCGGGATTTTGTCGGAGTGCTCAGTATATCTCGGACGTCGAAAAGAACCAACCTGTCGATAATACTGCAACAACTCACGGTGGATCATAGCCTTCGCAACATTTTGGATGTACGACACGATGGATTGGAAAAAATGATTCGGACGGGAACGGTGAAAATAGTCAGACCACCTAGAAGACATTTGGATATAGTGAAAACTACCGTAGGAATTCATTTAACATGTTGCGTTGTCCGGCGATCGCACTCGCTGGCGATACCGATTGTGCACGTATGTATTTCATCGCGCGTTTTTACATAAAGGTTAACGACACTTTCGTTCTTTATCGTTATATCTTATCGTTGATGTTGAATTATCAGTTGTGCATAAGCAATGAATACTTCTTGTTATACTACGTCTAGAAAAGCGTTGCTCGCGAATGGGGATTTTGCTGCGTGCAGCGATTGCCAGGCCGGTTTACATTTCGATTGTACCGGAATTAAGGCAGCTACGTGGAAAGATAAAAGTGTTGATGTAAAGACGGCTTGAAGATGTTTATCTTGTAAAACTCACAGACATTCGTCAGCCTCAGCATTATCAGAGGAAGCGTAGGTATAACGAATGTCATTAAATCCTAGTTGTCTCCATTACAAAAGTTCTTAAAACCATTGCGCAAAATGGTGATAATAAATTTGAGGAGCTTTTGTCTGAAGTGAGACGATGCAAAGAAGAAATGATCGCCTTAAAGAACGAAGTTACCAAGTTAAAAAAAGAAAACGAAGAATTAAAACAGCCGGTGGATGATTGTGTTACACTCGCCGTAATTGTCATTAGCAATGCACCTTACAGGCGGGATGAAAATGTGCCCGAAATTGTTATATAAATGAGCATCTAACTCCACTGAATTCCAGTATCTACAAGCAGGCTAGGGAACTTCGAGACGTTGGTTATAAATTCGTATGGATTAAAGAATGTAAAGTGCTTGCTCATGAATCGGAAGGAAGTCCAGTTATACGGATAAGGAATATAGATCATGCGATTGCGTTGAAGGATTCACCTTGAAGTAGTTAGTCTGTAATTGTTCTCGATACTGTTCTAAGTTTATTTTCCCGGTTAGTTATAAGTTTTTGTTTTTGAATAGTTATAAAGTTTATTTTACACGGTCTGATAATCAACTGTTACGATATACGTGATAATGATGATAATAATTTGAATATACTTTTGGCCGTTTATTTCCATAAAATGAACTTAAAAACATTAAGAGGACTGATGTTAAACGTGAGAAGCCTTAGGCATTACGACGACTTTTTAATGTTTTTACAGCAACGATCTATCACATATGATATTATTATTTTGACGGAGATATACGAACACGAGAAATTAGTCGGTACTGTGTCTTTCAAGTATTCAAGCGCAATGTAAGAATAGCGAACGATCGGGTGGTGTTCTTATTTACGTAAAAGATGACATTCAATATTCTAGTAGAGAATTTTCAATGATTTCAGGAAGTGCTGTGCAAGTACAAATAAATCTACAAAATAACAAGTATATTACTTTTTAGGGGATTTACCGTTTCTGTGAAAATACTTATTCAGATTTTCTGGTGGAAGAATTGATAAAATACTCGGACGATGAACTATTAGTTGTTACAGGTAATATAAATATTAAAAATTTGGATCAGTGCGAAGCGAGTAAATATCTTGATTTTATTTACTCGTTTGGATTTTCATCTGTTGTAAATCAGGCTACTTATTATCGAGGTTCAGAAGTTTTGATAAATCGTGTTTAGATCATTTGTTTGTCCGTGGGTTACACAGCAGGGCGATAAAACTAGACATCAAGTGTGAACTTATTGAAGTGGATTTCACAGATCACAATGCATTATCTACAGAGTTTTCATTTGACAATGTACGTCGTGTTCAATTTAAATAGCAATATCAGTAGCTGTACCACTTCGAGAAATGTCATCAGCTATAAGGACACATAGTTAACTCCGATGAGATAATGCGACCTAATCGAAACAGTTGAACATAAATCAGTAAAATTCGACGAGGTGGCAAACGAACTGGACGCGTCTAAATAAGAAGTTGTAAATTTAAAAAATGACAGACAAAATTAAATGAAACAGAACAATATTCTAAAAAAAGAAATAACATTCTTGTATCATACAGTAAAGAAGGCTGTAATGTGAGGAAAGAAGTCGTTTATCAATACGCCAAGTATGAAGGATATTCGGCCATTGTTGTTAAATTCTGTCGTCATAGTGTTAATAATGAAATATTACAAAAGCACAATGAGCATAATGTGAATGTGACATCTTTATGTTTCCGGATGGATTGGAAGAATGAGACGCCAATACATTTAACAACTTGAAACGCAGAAATATATAAAACAGCAAGGCAATTGGATATTAATTTGTTTGGGCTAAGAACTGCAAAATTTTCGTCCGAACTCCCGTTGAGTCCTTGGATCAAAAAGAACAATTAATTCATCAGTTAGATCGATCTGACTACATGAAATTAGTCAGAAGTTGAGATACATTATCAGTTATTATTATTTAGCGAATTTCAATTTAATGTAATAACTCTTTTTAGTAATGACATTCAGTCTTTAGGTAGCAGATTTCTCTCAGGTGGAGACTGGAACTCTAAGAATAAAACGTGGGGACCTAGACGGCCAGAGGGCGTGTGCTCAAGGAAGCACTGGTGCGTAATAATGCTAATTATATATCAACTGCTGAACCAACATACTGGCCAACTGATAGTAATAAATTGCCCGATCTTTTAGACTTCTTTGTTTCTAAAGGAATTTCGTCTTACTATGCTGATATAAAATCCTAGTTCGATCTTTCTCTGATCATTCCGTAATTATTCTCATTTTTAGAGATTCTGTGATATATAATGAGGAACCAATTCGCCTGTATAATCGTAAAACAGACTGGGAATCATTCAGTGAATATCTTGACACGAAACTAAATCTTTCTATTCCGCTAAAAAAAAAACGTTGCGATATCAACAGTACAGTGCTGTAAATCAACACTTAGTACTCCGATAATAAGACGAACTAAAGATGATAAATATTATCCTTCTAAAGTTAAAAAACTCGTTAAAGAAAAACTCAGACGGAGATGGTTTCGGACTAGGTATGCGGTAGATAAAACCATGCTCGATAATAAAATTAAAGAATTATAAAGAGTAATTAAAAATAAAACTATTTAATAATTATTTATCACAACTTTCACCCCTAGCAGAGAATGATCATTCATTGTGGAAGTGTACCAAAAAAATTAAATATTCGCGTAAACGAATACTTCCGATAACATTTGGCAATGGTTCATGAGCGCGAGGTCCTAAAGAAAAGCCAAATTTATTGGCTAATTATTTGACAACAGTATTCAAGCCAAATACAATTACTAGCGATAACAGCGAAATAAATAATTTCTTGAAGATCCCTGTTCAGCATTTTCGCCTGGATTAAGTCAATCTCTCCGCAAGAGGTTAAATGCGTACTGAAAATGTTAAAAAGAAAAAAGAGCCCCGGTTTTGATTTATTAACCGCCGAATTACTATTTAAAATTCCGAGAAAAGCTATTATATGCAACGCGGTATTCCGATTACACTACTTTCCGAAATTATTATGGTTCTCAAAGCAGGTAAAGATCCGCATTCTGTGCCCCATTTCTCTGTTTCAAATTTTGTCCAAGGTTCTGGGGATGTTAATTTGTAATAGGTTACTCCCCCATATATCCGTTCGAATAATATTATACCTAACCACCAGTTCGGGTTTTCGCAACAACTTATGGAATAATTCATTAAGGCGGATGGCTAAATATTACCAAAATCTGTTTTGAAGAAAAATAAGTCAGAAAAAAAATTTAAAAAATTACAATCCCATCTACTGAACGTAACTAATTTATATAATTTGCATATACTTCAGTTTGTGTTTAAAAGAAAAACTCTTATGTCGTGATGACAAAGCGATTACAATCAGTTCTCCCGGATGTGCGTGTCTATCTACGCTAACGGTGTATTATGATTGTTTTGTACACTACTTACACTGTACAACAAAATATGTGAATAGGTAAGTATACCTCCGATACGGAGACTACACTTAATGATGAAGTTAGCCACGTCTGTGGTTCGTTATTTGTATGCGTTTTTTCGGTGATGAAGTAACATAGTCGAATGCATGCAGGAATGTATAGCCGTATAATTTTTGTTATAAATTTACGCTCATTCTGATTTTGACTAATTATGGTACATTTATCTTCTAGATTTGGTCATGTATTGAATTAAAAAATATATGCGAATATTCGAATTTGAATATTATTATTATTATTATTGGTATTAACGGGTTCCGCGAGTACAAACGTTTAAAATCTTAACACGTTTATTGCCTTTTTTAATTGTTAACTCTTGCCGTTATATTATTATGAGCTCGATTTATTATCAAAAATAAATTTGATTTAATTTTTTTATTATTATTATTGTTTCGATGATGATAATTTTTTTTTCAAAAAGATTTATTATAAAATAAAAATACAATAAGTAAGCCCAATTTTTAATTTATAAAATTCACATACATATACACAAAGTTACAATTATAGTGTACTCATTCACTCCTAAATATACTCTCACCTACACTCTCACAGTAACTATTTTTATTTACCATATTGTACCTCATTAGTAGCAGCAGACGCTATATCAAATTCATTGCTCTCACTTGTCGCATCACTTCGAATTCACAATTTTTTCTTTCTTATTTATTATTTTGTTTATATTATCCGCATCATATCTTGTAACCGCTCTTTTAGTTTTCCAATCTTTTTTTCTTTCAACATTTCTTCCGGTATATTGTTTAACAATTTTGTCATCACGTATTTATTAGTTTGTTCACCAATCCTTGACCGTGCTACCGAACATTACCTCTTCGTTTTCCTTAGTTTATATTTTATTCGCGTATTTTCGTTTAAATATTTTTATATTTTTTATTAAATAATCCCAAACTTTGGGTATACAGTCCCGCTATATTTAGTACATTATGATGACGTAACAGATCGTTTAGTGGTTTGTTCTGATTTCTACATTTATACTCGTTTATTAGGTTCAAACTTTTCCTTTGCAAACGATCAATTTTTCCCGTCTAATATTTAGACGCCGATCCCCACGCTTCTATGCCCCATATCTCAATCTGGATTCGATTAACGCAAAGTATACCATTCTCATTGTCTGCTGACCTACAAAATTTCTTAATATATATAATGTTGGTATTATTGATTTCAATTTCCAGTTTTTGTATTGGTAAGTTCCGCCTCGAGTGTCTATCTATCGTTACACCTAGATATTTGTATTCACTTACCAATTCTATTATGTTACAACCCAAATTTATACGTCTATGTTTGTCCGACCAGTAATGTGCGCGCTTGTTATTTTCATTTTTGGCTTATACAGATCATTATCGCTCGTCAATTTCATCAGATTTCGTTTTTATTGTATTAACTGTAAGATTAAGGTCGTGAATCTACTTCTAATAAATCCGTATTCATATACTTTTCCGCCACTTCAGTATTCCTGTGAACTGTCATTATAGTAATATCGTCCGCAAAAGCGAAAACCTTGCTGTTAGTCAGCTTCTTTTTTTTTGTATATATAATAAACAGTAACGGGTGCCATGCGGAATTCCTATATTCATAGGATTCACCTGGTATATTATTTATACTAACTACCGTTTTCCTCTCCTTTAGATAACTTTCGAACCGTGCTTCGACACTACCTTTTATAACTATCGTTACTATTATCATTTTCATTATCATTATTATTGCCGTTACTTTCATTAGTTATTACAATTTTTACGTATTTTATTTTTATCTATTTAGTCATTTTATTATATTACTATTATTATTACTATTATTATTATTATTTTAAAAGTGCCTCAGTAATTTATTTCGAGTAAATATTCTCTTTACGCTGCTAGCTCTATTCTCCATTTTTCACGAGGAAAAACTTATCCGCTGGTTCTCATAATTATTTTAAAATATTCGTTTCAGAATATTACGACCACTATATTACGGCTACTACTATTAAGGGGTGAATTTTCTTTAGAGACATAAATTAGATTTATTCTTAAACAAAAAACATAAACCAAACGCTGAAATATCTGAAAGTCCTTTTTAAGACGAAATTATGGAGAGAATATAAACAAAATAAACTTACATTTTTGCATATTTGATGTATATATATATATGTACAATTATAGTCAACGATGCATTACCCGGGGTTCTTTGAAGTTCGGTTTTCAATAAGAAAAGCTTCTTCTCGGAAAATAGGAAAACTTCATAATATACCCGATGGTCGAAAACAAAAGAAAATAACAAAGTCCTTTGTTAACTGAGACTACTTCAGGAACAAAGCGCCGCCATTGGCTGTCGACATAACGAAATTTCATCGCTTCGTAAAGTCGAAGGAAACCACAATTTTAGCAGTCATCTTTTTTTCTTCTCATAACCACTTTAGATAGTCTGACCAATGTTTAAATAATAATAGTAGTAATAATAATAATAATAATAAAAAAACATATTTTCTTATAATATATTTTCCGCGAAATAGTTTATGGAACGAAGCTTGAGAATAAAAAATCAATTTCTGATGAAAAATTTTAAAATTTTCGAAGATCAACCAGAAACGACGTTGAATCAAATTGTTTATTTACGAACCTTGAACGTGCGAAATTTGCTCGTAGTTACGAACTATAGTATCTTTTTTAGTTATTCGACAGGACGGAAATGGAATTTTAAATTAATTTTCAATTCGCTCGTTGTGAAATGAATATTATTCGATTATATCAATTAGAAAATTTACAAATATATAGATAACAATACGTCATAAGCGGATATATAAATTACCGCAACGTTTTTTTGTGTATATTCCGTGACACTTCTGTGATGTAGTTAGATGTCGACGATTCTAGGGGCATGCGGAAATTTGAAATTTGTCCACTGCCCTTCGTCGATATAATAAGTCATTTTTTGGGGGGGAAAACACATCGTTGAAGAATGTTCATTTTATTCGGTTTAAAGATCGTACATCTACGTAATTTACGAAACTAAGCCCTAAAATGGCTGATAATTTTAAAATATAATTTGTTTTATTACTCGAAACAGACAGACTTCTTCATATGTAGTGTATGTGAAATATAAATGTTTATCTCGAAGTTTACCCGAAGGTCGTATATAAATTATATATTCGCGTAGAAATTAATATTTAATAACGAGAAATTGTTAAAATCTTCTTCGAATCTACACCGGAAATTACCCTTTAAACGATTCCTTACAAGACTTGTGTGCTCCTCTGTAGAATCTGAAACGTTTAGAACATGGGCGAAGTAGAAGACAAATTTTTAAAATATGTTTAAATTTACGTACAATATTCGTATAACGCTTAAAACGGGCCAACTCGGTTTTAGATCAACCGCATCCCGGGTCGGATTAACGCATGAACCCGACTGAGCCCTGGCTCAGAGACCCACGTTTTATGGGAGGGATCCCATTAACTAAGTGAAAAAACATATATATATATATATATATATATATATATATATATATATATAAAAATATTAAATACAGCCTTCTCTCTATTGCAAATGATTTATCGCAATCGATTAACTTCGACGATATAATAGACGAAAATATTTGATATTAATAAATTATAAATATTTAATAAGTATTATTATGTTATTATACTTAATTATTATTACTTTAAATGCGGAAAATATTAAAATCTACTTTTTTATGCGAAGCAATTACATTCAATTTGACAGCAATATTTATATTTAAATATAATTTTACATTGTATGAAAGACGGTTTCCTGTTTAAAAAAACGTTAAAAAGTCTTACAAGCAACAATTACGGGTCCAGGGCTCCACCGAACGTTTAATTCGGTCCTGACCGCATCCGAGGTCGCGTACTAGTCTACGAGTAAATTCGATCATTAAAAGCAACCCTATATTAGATATACATTTCGTGGATTAATAACAGAGTTTACGGGCACACAGCGAGCTGAATTCCTGAAATAACCATCGCGTGTCCGAATGAGCAGTAAGGGATGAATCTCATTACTTTAGTGAAATTGTTTATGCGTAAATTTTATATCGCTGATTTATTAGATTATTCGCTAACAGATTATTTTATAAACCGTTTTTTTCACTTTGCTATTTTATTTCGTAATATTTTACATATAAATTAAGTATTTTCTTATATTTTATGTTTTTAATTTTTTATAAATTATGTTATTATATATATATATATATATATATATATATATTTTATGTGCGCTTTATAATAGCTTAATAAGCGAAAAGCTTTGTAGTCTTTATATATATATAAACATTTTTAGGATTTTTGTTCTATTTTTTAAATATCTTTACATTCCACGTCGGTTCGAACTACTAAAATAACTTCCCCCTTTAAGTTATAAATATAAGAAGGAGATCGTTTTAACAATTTGTTCTTTTAATTTAATTTATTATTTTATTTAATAAAACAACGAAAAAATCGTTAAAATCGATAAATTTTTTCTTTAAATGAAAAATCACTCTAGCATTTCGTCTGTATCATTATCATCGAGTGAGTGTAAAAAATTAAATATTAAAACAATTTACACGAAATGTAAAAAATTCTAATTAACTTATATTTTACTAAACGAAAACAGTCAGCTGACATTTTCTTAGTGTAATTATCAAGCATTTTTAAGTAACTAAAGTAGCGTGTGTCAACTAGAAAATTAGTACGATACATCATCTATACCTATCGTCACCGATCTTAAAATTGATAGAAGGACCTAGCGAAAGACAACGTGTGTGCGTGGCGATTTCTTATTGCGTTCCCCGGTTTGTTTAATTGCTGCTCTTAACTTATTTACCGAACAATTAGATCGAACGTGATAATTCTCTTTCTCGACAGTTTTATTCAAACGTTACGACTACTCGGACGTCATTTTTACTCTTGCGAGGTAATTTTCTAAATTTTTTCCCTATTATCCCGTCTCAAAAATTTGACTTTAAAATTCGAAAATTTATAAGCGCACCGAATTATCGTAAAGAAGGCTAATAACGATTTTTTCAAAATAATTTATACGAAAATTCATCTAGGAATATTTCTTCTGAATTTTTTTTTTTAAAGAAATATATTAGCTCGCTTAATTTTCCATAATTACCGTCGACAGATATATAGTTGAAATGTTGGTTTTTTTTTCTCTCGGTAGTTACCCATCGACAAATCTATACCACTTCAGCGTTAATGCCGGAATTAGCTGTTTACCGTCACACGAGAATATACGACGATTAACGAATTCGGAATTGTTAATGGCGCAAGGAGCTCGTAATAACAGTCGAAAACCTTTTCCTCGTCTGTAAATGACGGTGGTTAATATTGAGCGTTCGTGTATTTTTCGTTTATCATAATTCTATCTTTTTCACCCAACAATCCTAATATATATATACGTCATAGTGTGCCGGATTGCGTGTAGTTAAACTAAAATACCATTGAAACTAGAACAGAGTGGAATACGGAGTGCGACATGAAAAATAACTTAAAAATAAATACTTACACGATGGACTCCGTTTTAATAATAAATCGTTCGAATTAATAAACTTTATGTAAACAGCGAGCAATCGACCAGACTGTAGAAACTTCAGATATCTGCGCATAAATAACGTACTTAATGTGACATACCGGCTTTAAAATGTTTATCATCGATGTAGAAGAGAAAATAGTTTTCACTAATGAAAACGTTTTGACACTAACTGCCTTATTATCGATTTTAACCATACACGTTTATTATATAATTTTTCTTAAGTGTTTCAACGCCAATGCGCATATTTATGTATATTTATATATATATATATATATATATATATATATATATATATATATACGTATGTGTGAGTTTTATTTATACATTAAAACGAATTTAGAATATATATCAATATATATATATATATTGATATATAAATATAATAATGTAAATAAATTCGTTTTCTTTGAAGAACGGATTTTTGACGTCTTCCTTACACACGCATACTTTCATTCCTAACTGGAGAGATGATAAAATCGTCGCAGAACTTTTCCGCGTTTTTCATATTTTACGAGAATTTCAAAAATAAAAAAATAATAAAAAATCCAAATCCTCTCTTATAAATCCCCGCGCGGTTGGTCGACAAGTCGGGGGTGGCAGATCTCATACGAGGAGGTCATCGCGTGTGGTCATCTCTATAAACCCGTTCGGTAAACATAAAAGCGATTTCAGCCGCATGTCGTTTATAAAGTTGGCCATGGCGTATTTTTCGGCATATATTATTCTCTCCAAGTCTGTTTGTCGGTCGTTTGCTAACAATAGTCTTTTTTTCCTAGAGGTAATATTACTTTTCAATCGTCTATTTTCCTTTATAATATCGCCGAAGAAATAAATATTTACGATAAATAAATAACTGTATCTTTATTTATGATTATTGTTACTATGTTCGTAATTTGTTTCGCACGTCACTGGGCTTCTTCGTTTGGAAATATATCTATTTTTCGTTAAATCGTGAAGTTAATTCCGTATATACAAAATACTATAAAATTCCATAGTCGCCTGAAAATCGATTTAGTGACGAATTCGATGAATGAAATTAAAAAATATTTATAGCGTCCGTTTAAGACGACCGTTGACAAAATATATCCCGCGCGACGAAATTTATACTCTCGGGGTATCGAATAATCAAATATAAACAATTTTAATAAGAATTTTTTTTAGCGTTTCAAAAAAAAAAAATAGTTCGAAAATTGTCTAATAGATATTTGAGGATGTTGCCGAGAATTAGTTGAAAATTTAAACTTCGTTATAAGTAGTCGGAAAAGGTTAAACTGTTGAAAAAACGTAAAACGATGCCACAGATCGAACGTTACAACTGAATTAGTCGCTGATAAATGGAAAATCCGAATATTTTCGTCGTCCGGAGTGAATCAATTCCGAAATTCAGAGAAAGCAGCTGGTATTGACCGAATATATACCGAGCAAACAAAACGTTTTATAAAAGAAACGAGTATTAATTCAAAAACAAACAAAAAATCAACCGTAGACTCTTATCGTGGAAATGATTTTTGATGTTCCGCGATTTTCGATATCTCGTTTACCCTACCAATTTCTGTTAGGATTATTGAAATTAACTTCTTTAATACGTTCCTCGGATAAACGTACTCGATGCACTGGAACCTTCCAAGATTGCCACCTCTACAGACGACTGACCATATCTTAAAGAATTTTCGCTTTCAGCTCGACTCCGGAGTAGGAAACTCTAGATTGTATCTATAGTCACTGTTTCGTTGCCGTTACAAAATACTTTTAGTGAAAAAAATTGAATTGTTCGTCGTGTGATCGTCGTATGTCGAACGACACGTTATTATATCCTAAGCCATTTTTTCCTCCAGTTTCAACACATTGTGGTCTTATTTGTAATAAACTATCGCGCGTAATACACACAATCAACACACACACGCATATACATTTATTTATATATATATGTACAATACGACCATATATTTCGTTTGAACGAAAACCCGATTTTCCATCTTATTTAACCTCCCTATACATTCATCCTTATTTATTTTTCTTACATACACAATAATAATGACAATTATAATGATAATAATTATAATGTAAACATTTGTTTAGTGAAAACTATAATTAGTTCAATTCAGCGCAAAATTTAAGGCGTTAACTTTTATGACTTGTTTACTCAATATCGCTTATTGGTTAACTTGGTTTCAACTCATATATGCATAATGTAGATTTATATAACACGAAATTACTTTTATATAAAATTATATATTTCCAGTACAGTGATATATATACACGTTCATACATACATATATATATATATATAATACATACACACACACATATATATATATATATATTAGTTTATTATTGTATTTTTAGAATCGCACGGACGTGTTTCAATAGCTTGTATCAATTAGATAAGCCATCTGACAAGTTAGTCGATAGATTAACGAATAATTTATCTTTAACAAACGTTGGACAGTATCGTCAGCCATTTATATCTTTTTTTTTTAATAAATTGTACAGTGAACACTTGGGATATTGCCGATTATGCTAGAATCCGATAACGATATATTAAAGTGCTCCAATGTTTTCAAGTGTTTCTTAATCGCTGAATTATAATTACAAGTTAACCGTTTAAAGTGCGTCGCCTGCATTCACATTTTCTTTCTTTTCCTTTTTAATTATTATCCTATATATATATATATATATATATATATGTGTGTGTTTGTGTCGTACATGTACTATATACTAATGTACAACATGTAACGCAAAAACATTCTAAACTTTTTTGGAAAAGCCTAATTTATTTACCAAAGTTAGAAGAAATTATTACGAACAATCATAATTTTTTTTACTCCCTTTAAAATGAAAATATTTAGATTTTTCACACCCATACATACATATTTATTTATTTATATATATACATCAATTAAACGAAAACGAAGATTTAGGAGTTTCTAAAGACTGTCATTTGTGACTTCTGGATTATGACAGCTCTTTAATGAATTTATTTTATTATTTTACCTACCTCGAATATTGTTTGAAAGAATAAAAGTTTAAGTACCAGTTAATACTTCGAATTTTAGTATGTTACATTTTATCTATTCCTTGTTCCTTGTTTATCCAGCATCGCTCATTTATCAACATCGCTATATATATATATATATATATATATATATATATATATATATATATATATATATATATATATATATATATGTATATATATATATATACAATAATTTTTTTACAAAATTGTATTTTTCCGGTACCAACAAATATTGCGCTGCTCGCCTTGTTTACTTTTATAATTATTAGAGCGGTATATTTCATTTTCTTGAACACCGCGAACTGTCATAGATATGCCGATAACTGTTTTATCATTATTATTATTATTATGGTGTATGTAAGTTAACAAAAAAAAAAACGATGAACAAGAAGTTACATATGCGGGAGTAAAATAAAGAGGAAACGATAATTATGAGTTATGGTTGAAATGAAATGTATAACGCAATAACGTTATAGCGATGATAGAGAAAACATATACATGTATATTCAAATGTATATATATATGTATGTATGTATGTATGTATATGAAATTCAATAAAGAGAAAGTTACAATATGTAGAACAAAGTAAATAATAACTTACAAATCGATTGTTGTAAATATTAACTAATTCCGAACAAGAACAAGATAACCAACTTCGCCCGGTCGTTGTAAATCATCGTCAGGTTGTCGGCGTTTCTTTTTTGACGTTAGTAAAAATTGTTCGTTATCTTTCGAGTTTATTACTACGCGATTGCGATAAAAACGTCTTTTTGTAAAATATCACGCTGCAACTCGATGCACTCACGTTCTCAGCCACGCCATTGGCGTTTTTAACTGGCGTTTTATATTTATTTTTCAGCAAGACGATAGATATCGAGGATAGTCCCCTGGCAATTTTAAAAATTACACCTGTTAAATATAAAATAACTCTGGGATCAACTTCGAAAGATGGTAGGTGACGTCATTTAAGCGACCGTCATTTACTCCAATGTTAAAATCCAATCCGGAGTGCTGGGTGATTTTTTACTTTCTCAGCGGAGCAAGCTGGTTTATCGGTCAGTTGGATAGTTACTTGAGTTGCCCGGATTCAGACCTTAAAATTTTCATCCTGGATGGGATTAAAACTAGTGCGAGCAGAATGCTAAGACATTACCGTTATTTTTAAATTAAATTCACGGTCGAATTTTTTTGGTAAATTTATTTTGTACAATAATAATGATAAAACAAATTTTTCTTAATTCATCGTTCTTCTACGTCGTTGTTCACGTTGACACGTCGTGACTACTCGTCAGCATCAATTCTTTTTTCATTTCAATCGATTTTGGGGTGCTTCCATCAGATGTCTTGATAAAGCCTGTTGTGTTTTGTCGGTGATCACCCCCTACTTCTTTTACCTTATGGTATTTCCTGTATGCCCGTTTTTTTCAATCCATCGGTATTGCGTTTTCTCTGTCTATTACCGTGATTTTGGTTTTCGCATGATTTATATTGAGGCCATAACCGCCATCGAATTCTCAAGTAATGCTTTCATTTCGTTCATATTGTCAGCGGCCAGCGTTGTGTCATCTTCATATCGCAGATTAGTAATTTTGTATCCACCCAGTGATATACCTCCCATACACTGATCCAGTACAATCTCTATTATATGTTCTGAGTACAAGTTAAATAGAATTGACAATAAAATACACTTCCGTCGAACTCTTTTCTTTGTATGAAATTCCTTTATTTTGCACATTTCCGCCTATTTTCACTCTCGTCATATAGATTCCGCCGCACAATATTAACAATGTGTTTGAGTGTCCCCCATTTATAAGAGTACTGACCACAGCTTGCTCCATATAACGTTATCGAATATTTTACTGAAGTTAACAAAGCACAAAACAAGTGGTATCTAATATTCACAAGTCTTTTCTATCATTAGTTGTAAATTCATTATTTGATCTCTTATATATATATATATATATATATATATATATATATATATATATATATATATATATATATATATATGTATGAGTGTAAAAATGAATATTGTTTTTGACATGGAAAGGCATTAATGCTTAATTTCTATATTAAATCAAATATCGGTAAGGAATTTCGTATGACCAGCTGATCCGTACTAATGTAGACGTATGTAATGTTAAATTAATAAACGTAACAAGCACGATATGATAATCATAATAAACATCGCTGTCATTATCATTATTAACGTTAAATAATGATAATTATCGTCAAATCATTGTAATAATAATAGCAACAATAACATTTAGAATAGTTTGGTAGATCACATGAACAATATAAATATGGCCAGTAATATTCTGTTTTTGGTCGTTTTTTTTTTTTAATTTTGGAATAACATATGTATACATAATTTTTTGGCTTGCAAGTTCAATGGTCGTTTATCTAAAGCTCGACGATTTTTAAAGATTAAACGCCGTTTAAGTTTTATTTTTTCTTTTTAATTTTATACCAGTCATTGTATAATTATTTAACTTACTGAAATTTTACATGAAAATATTTAAATTAAAATGGTTGAACTGGTTCAACAAATTATGAAATAATTGAATCACTGTCTATAATTTTTTAAAGAATTTATTTTTATTATTTATACTTTCTGCGTCCGTTTGTATGAAGAAATTTAACACGTCTTCTATTCGCTTTAATTTCAATATTTTTTAGATTTTTTTTGGGGGGGGTTATATCGCTGTGACGGCCAATATCACGTTTGTTTTCACTTCGTTCTTGAATCAAATTTTCGGATTGTTTTAAAACGTTAAAATCAATTTTATCTTCTTAAAATTATTTTCTGCAATTTTTCAGAACAAAATATCGGATTCTTCAGCGCAGTAGGTAGCGTGTATATAAAATTATATTTCGAATATTTGATTTCATTTGTTGTATGTAAAACACTATTAATTTAAACGACGAGAAATCTAACGTGTTTACAATTATTTTAAAAAAAAAATCGAAATTAAACCGGTCAAAAAATATTAATAAATAAATTAATAATCCCCGTAATAGGATCGAAATAAACAGCAATATCGCCAGTATTAAAATCTAAAAAATACGTCACGACAACGGAAACGAAGAAAAAATTTTAATTAATAACAATTGAGTCACGGTTTCTGAGTATTATTCACGAATGACGTCATTGTACACGTTCGCCATGTTATTTGCAGCGTTTTCTCTTTAGGCTGGTTCATGGCATTTTTAAACATTTATTTAAAATACGAAAAATATACGCGCTTTTGTTTAAAATATATATTTAAAAAACTTAAATATCAACAAAAATAAAATTATTACTTAAATAAAACATTGACAAAGATTGTCATCCACTAATAGAGGGAATTTATTTTCGATTTTGATTAAATCAACTTTTTATTCAACGCAATTTATTTGACGAATGTTAAATATTTTATATGATATATTTTATTTGTTTTTCAAATTATTAATATTGCCCCTTTTAAATTATAACCGAACTGAACTACCCTATGTAAATTATTTTTAATTTTTATATATTATGTATATTATATATATATATATATATATATGTATTATTATCCCCGCCGGGGGGTATTTTGTACCTTAAACCGGATACGTCCACAGATGGCGGATAGTGGAATGGCCTACAGATATGTAGGTTAGCTTCGAATAACCAATAAGCAGTCGTGGACCAAGAATGGCCTCATGCAGGTGATCCTAGTGGTGACAAGAAGTGGGCAGCTTGATGAACTGCCTACTAAAAGTCTGCATGGTCGCCGAAAGGCCTTGCACCGTTATCTCCTCAGTAACAATCCGCTGTCTCGCGGTGAGGATTTTTATCCAAAGGCTAGGTAGTCACGCCGAAATAGTGACATTTCCTTCCTTTCATCCTATTTCCGCTTCCTTTCCTTTTATACTTTTCCTAACACCTTATTTTTCTGCCAACGAGTAATCGTACGAATCTCTGTGGGCCAGTCGTCTTGGCGTGCTCATCACTGGAGCACCGACTTCGATTATATTGGCGACACGGAAGCATCATCTTGCGCTAGGGCTTCTGTGTTCCGTTTTTTTTTAGAGCGCCGCTACATATTATTATCTGAATACTCGTTAATCGAGTTCACACACAATATATATATATATATATATATATATATATATATATATATATATAAAAACTTATGTTTACTATGACTAGAGAGACCATAATTAATTTAGGTAAATAATTTAGTACAATCTGATAAATTGATTTGCCTACTAGTCTAATATATCATCCAGTATGATGTGTTTTCATTTTAATCATCTTATTTTCTGTCTATTATCAGGACGTCATATTTCCTCGACGTCCTTGTGTTGATCGAGTTGATTTATTTCCGTCCGTATTTAACCATATTTTACGGTGTTGCCCGCATTTATCACTTCCCAATAACTAAGGGTATCTTTACTTGTTTCCTATCGATTGGTAACTATTCGGAGAATTATATAATGAAGTCGTGGAATCATTTTATAAAATTTGCTAACCGTATCTCGTATTGCAGCACCATACACATATACATTTGTTATTTTACTGCACCCTATAGCTGGAATTTGCTATACAAGGTTAGCTTCTACCGTAACTCCATCGTTATTTGATATATTTTTATTTTTATATTTGAGATCGGGTTTTTTATGTTTTGATTAATTTTCTACGTTATTCAGGGGTTCATTTTTTCTAATATATAATGTGACTTTATTGTTGTTAAACATCGTCAGCGAACGTGTAAAATTTTGTGTATCCTTGAATAGTAAATCAGCGGTGAATATTGAATAAAATATTACGCTGCCTCTCAATTTAACGCTTAACAGCGCGGGAAATAAATAAACGGAATGCAAAGATACCGGCGCAGAATAACGAAGACATCATAGAAGGAAATGAAAACTAACAAAGAACTCCCCTAGAATGAATAAATGGAAAAAAACAAATTGAGTCGTATAGAAAAACTGAAAACTGTTAGTGCGTATGATAAGACGTGATAACTTTATCAAAAATATAATAAAGTGTAAAGTTCCAGACAAATGGCCAAGAGAAAGACCGGGTACATTTATAACGAATAATGTATACGAATATAAAGTAAATATCAAAAACTTATTGATTATCAACGGAACGTAATATCAGCCGTAGCATTATCTTTAATAATTCTTAAAGATTTGTTAGAAATAATCTGTTTTAAATAAAGATGTATTCGGTATAAAAAACAGAAATTGTTCAAGCAAAGTATTAGGAAGAATACTGATGTAAGTATACTTATTCGAAACTTCGAGATATGCTTATAAAATTACTTAAAAAGCAATTCCGGAAGTTTCTAATAAGTTGAACTAATTGATTTTAGTAAGAAAAGATTGACTTTTATCAAACATTTAGATTACGTGTCAATCAAAACGCAACGTGCCATTTGTTCTATTTATCCTTTGTTTAAACGCAAATCCGTCCTAAATGTCAATAATAAATTAATAATATATAAATCGCTCATTAGACCAGTTTTAACGTATGCCTGTCCAGTGTGGAGTTCTATTAGCAATTCTAGTTATAAGCGGCTTCAGTTGATTCAGAATAGGTGCGTTAGATGTATACTCAACGCTCCAATATATAGTAATATAGTGAAAATGCATGAGAAATTGGAACTAGCTATGTTAAAAGATCATGCGTTAAAAGTGTCTACCAACTTTTTTAAACAGTGTGTTACACATGATAATGATTTGATAACGGTGATTGGAAATTATGATTCCAAGCAGTTAAGAATAAAATATACTAAATATAAGCATCGCAGGCTGAAACATAATTTGGTTTAGCCTGTTAAATATTAATAATTGTTAATATTTGTTTTAATAGTATTAAGTATTTTTGTCTATTATCATTATCATTTTATTTATCGCTAATTTCAACGGTATTGCTTTGTATATTTTCGTAGGTTTTTTAGCATTAATTTTTCCTGCATTTAGTATATACTTAAGTTGAAACTTCATTCTTTAAAAATTCATGTTTCTTCTCTTACGTTTATTGTTACTGTGGTAAGTTTTTATTTGTAACGGTACACAGTTTTAAAAAATTTATGTTTGTTTTTTAATTTGTAATTTATGTGAAATATACGTTTTCTTCTTCTTCTTCTTTGTTACAAGTTTTGTAAAATGCTGCTGGAATTTTATCAATAAATGAATTATATACTTCTATATCTATATCTATACTAATTTATACTAATATATAAAACTGTAGTGTCTATAATTTGCGAATATCCTAATTATAGTCGCTGCATTGGTCTATTTTTATCGCACATAAACAGAAAATCGATTTTTAAAAATTGTTGTTTATCTGTTCCGATTTAACTCGAAAACTATTAAAGCAACAATGATGATATTCGCATAACTTATAGTCTATATTCTCGGATTCGTTCTAAGCTTTCACATTGATATTACAAATAGGACAGAAATTTCAATAATTTAAAGTTTTCAAATATGCTGTTTCCTTCTTTTAACAGTTTTATATATTCGTATAATTTATATATATATATATATATATATATCTCAGTCTATTATTTCGGCCACGCCCCTAACGTAACAAAACGTGACTTATATTGCGGGTGTTGTCAGTGAAGGTACATTCGAACCCCGGAAAACGCGTTTAATTTTAAACGATTTGGCATCGCTGTTTACTACTTTTTAAAACTTTAAATTATTGTAATTTCTGTCCTATTTGTGATATCAATGCGAAACAAAGCTTAAAATAATTACACAGGCGAAGCCATGGGTAACTTCTAGTATGTATGTATATATTAAAAGATCAGTTGGTTTAACACGATGTAATCTCCGCAACTTTTCCAAGTTATAGAGCAAATTTATGGCCGAGGATTTTGATGCTTTTCCAACTTTATTAAATAGCATTGGGCACTTTTCTTGTCCTTCCCGAGAATAGTAATTACATGTAAGTCACGGTGTATCAAACACATGTGAGACATACCAAGGTGGTGATGTTATTTGTCTCAGAGCTCGAATCTGAAATCTTTGTCTTATATGTATTTTTGCTAGGTTTCAAACACCCCAGAGCTAAATACCGTACGTCCACACCGACTTTAAAACTGTGTTATATACCAACAATTTATTATGGAGGCTAAGTTCAGAATTAACCAATACATTTCTCTCAGTTTTAACTGAAGCTCATTTCATTTAGTTCTTAAGTGTTTCCTCCAAGTCAGTAGCTTATTCAACTGCGTGCCCGGTTATTTGACCACCTAGCTTTGAGCAAGAGTTTCACCACCAAAGGTTAATGAGGGACAGGATACAAATATATTTGTAAAGTTCATGCGAACAGTTTTATCTTTATTTACTTTTATACGCCACTTGTTACACCCCTTTTCGACAATATTTAGAGCATGCTGAAACCTGTTTGATACTATAGTCCCATCAGGATCATCACATCGCAATTTTACGGTCAAAGGAAAATCCGCTATACTGATACAACGTGCGACCGAGAATACTAGCCTGTGGCACCCCGCCCTCACTGGGTAAACATCGAATAATGCATTTTGATATTTAACCTAAAAGTATCGGTCCTCGGTATACGATTTTAACAAATTTTAAATTGGATGAGGTAGCACAGATTTAATCTTATACAGCAGGTTAAGGAGTCAAACCCGGTCAAATGCCCGTTGAACATCGAGGAAGACACCAGCACATATCTGTTTCTTTTCTCGTCTATTCTCAATTAGCTTGACAACCCGATGAACCTGGTCCAGTATTACATGCTCAGGAATGAGACCAAAATGATAGTTAGGAATTAAATTATTTTCTTGAATTAGCGGTCTCATCCTAGATAACAATCTTTTCTCGAGTGCTTTTGATTATACAGTCAAAAGAGATATTGGTCTGTATGATGTGACCTCAACAAAATTTTTTCCAATTTCTGAATACTGTTTTTGAATTTTTCCGCAGAAGTGGGAAATAATTTAATCTAACAATTGCATTATAAATATTAATTATTAACACAATTACGTTACGTAGAATTAACATTTCGTTTAAAACCTCACTGATAATTTGATCATGGCTAGGGGATAGATCACTCTCCAGTATTGCTCACTATTAGTTCTACAGTGATACAGAGAACAAAAGAAAGGAGTATGCTCACGAATAGATTCACAGACTGGGAAAACTTCCGTTTGGAACTTGACCAGCGAGTGAACGTGAAAGTACGTCTGAAAACACCCGACGAAATAGAAAAACAATGCAATAATATGATCAAAGCGATTCGCGAATCTGCCAAAATTGCAACGCCCGAGATTAAAAATAGCAACAATCAGGAGACAACATATCCCCTCGAAGTACGTAAATTAATTATTGAACGAAGACGTGCTAGACGCATTTGGCATCAGTCACACCATGTGCCGGATAAAAACACTTTCAATAGGATAAGCAATAAACTTAATAAGTTAATAAAGGAGATTAAAAGGAAAACATTTAAATCTTATCTAGAGGAGCTTAGTCCATTCGCGGATAGGGACTATTCGCTGTGGAAAGCCACACGAAGAATGAAGCGGCCATGCGTCAGAGTTCCCCTCTCATAGATCAAAGAGGGAGCTGGGTCAGGCGCAATTGTGACAAAGCAGAGTTGTTTGCTCAACATTTGTCAAATACGTTTCAACCGCATGACATTACATCGGATATAAGTCCTACAGTGTCGTATAAAAATAATGTGGACTTTGTTTATATTACCCCTGTGGAAATTGCAAAAGAAATTCTGAAGATTAACGCAAAAAAAGCTGCAGGTATCGACGAAATTTCTCCGGCATTGTTAAAAGAATTATCACGTAAAGCAGTGGTACTGTTAACGTACATATTCAACGCGTGTTTACGTCTTGAATATTTTCCGAACTGTTTCAAAATAGCTAACATTATTATGTTGCATAAAAAAGAAAAACCAGCGGAAGAAGTTACTTCATACCGCCCAATTTCACTTCTCCCGGTGTTATCGAAACTGTTCGAAAAATTATTATTAAAGAGACTAAAGACCTTTGTTGATCTCCCTGATCATCAATTTGGCTTTAGAAACCAACATTCGACTATAGACCAAGTTCACAGGGTTACATCTATAATCGAAAAAGCGTTCGAAGAAAGAAAGTATTGTTCCACAGTCTTTCTAGATATATCGCAAGCGTTCGATCGTGTTTGGCACGAAGGGCTAATATTCAAAATGAGTAACATTCTTCCAGGGAACTTTTGTAGACTTCTGGAATCGTATTTGGCTAATCGCCAGTTTCGGGTGGCACACGAAGATGCTGAGTCAAAATTCTACCGTATACAAGCTGGAGTTCCACAAGGCAGCGTTCTTGGACCTATCTTATACCTCTTGTATACGCTAGATTTGCCTACAGATGACGAAACAACAACTGCGACTTTTGCTGATGACACCGCCATACTTTCGGTTAGCAACAGTCAAGCTGAAGCCGCAGCAAAACTTCAACGCGCGCTCAATCGATTTAGAAACTGGACAGTTACATGGAAGATCAAACTGAATGAAGCTAAATCTGTCCATGTCGTTTACTCTTATCGCAAAGTCGATGCGCAGCATAAGGTTTATCTGGGTGATCGAGTTGTCCCACAAGCAGAGTCAGCTCGATACCTTGGTATACACTTGGATAAGCGCCTTACGTGGGAAATCCACATCCGATCCAAAATCAAACAGATTAAGGCTAGAACGCGTCAACTGTACTAGCTTATCGGTCGGAATTCTACGTTGGACGTATCGTGTAAGCGTTTACTGTACCAACAAATAATAAAACCGATTTGGATGTATGGCATTCAGCTATGGGGATGTGCTAAGGCTGCAAATCGTGACAAGATTCAGACGAGACAAAATGTCATCCTGCGTATGATAGTCGACGCATATCGATTTTCGCGTAACGATGATATACACCGCGATCTTCAGATCATGTTCGTTAACGATGTAATCAAGGAGTGCGCTAAGCAGCACGAGAAACGGCTTTCCCATCATGTCAACGTGGAAGCAGTGAAACTTCTCGACACACAATTAGACATTAGACGCCTTAAGCGTAATAAACCGCAAGACCTAGTCTTGTAGGCGATAAACTTTTTTATGGAAGCTTTAGCCAGTGGGCTAACAGCTTCACACTCGTTTGTATCACGTAATAAGATATGTTCTGTGTTATGTGATAAGCTTTATAATATAGTTACTTATTTAACGTTAAGTTAGGATTGTAACAGGTAAATTTAATAAAAAAAAAAAAAAAAAAAAAAGATGATGAAAAACAGCATTTACTTCCTCGGGAGATGTTGATCGAATAGGACAAGATAGATGAAAACGTTTCTCAAAAAATTCAATTACACAGGTGTCTCATTTTCATTGATGCAAATCTGTTTTCACCTAATGACAATTTCTACGTTTACGCTATTATACAAATAATGACATCGTTGACGTTAGCCTAAATGAAGAAATTGCATACAGATTTACTTTATAATGGCTACAACACCGACGTCTAAATTTTTTTTTACCGATCTAATTTTTTATTATTAGATTAAATCGTTGGAGTTATATATATATATATATATATATATATATATTAAATTTAAGAGAAATTCTATAAATAAATATTAGACTAATTTTTATATAGGTATTTATTTACTACTTCGCTCGGAGACGATGTTCCTAAAATGACTAACTAAAATTTCTACGAACGTCCGAATAGAATTAAATAAAATCGCCGAAAGGTCGAAAAAAAAAATCTAAGATTCGTGTCACACAAAATTCTGGGCGTAGACGATTAATGACGCAACAACGTGTCCGGTCACTATTTCTGCGATTGTTTCCAAGCCTGTCCACTGGCGAATGTTTTTCATCTATGATGTTATTCTTCTGACTTAATCTCGTTTTCCTTCGAATAATATAAGCTGCAGAAATTAATAATTTTCTCCGCGCATTAACTGACCAAAATATATTATTTTTCGCTGCTTACCGAATTGTCTTTAACATTGTTTCATTTTTTGGGTTCACGATATTTTCAGCATTCTACGAATCAACCACATTTCGCATGTTTCCAGGCATTTTACTGTTTTTGCTGTGTACGTAGTTGCTTCGAATAGAATGAATATATGTGTAAATTTCATTCTAATGTTTAAACTCCGTATGCTAAATAGGAGCATGGAACTTATTAAGGGAGGCCTACATCAGTACAATAATGTAATATAGGCAAAGAAGAAGGTGTTAAATAGATTCTTCATTTTCTTGAAAACTGTCTCTTTCTGTAAGCACATCTCCTTTCGACCTCAATTTTGGGATTCAATTTTTCTGTGAAGTGACTGCCAACTTATTTGAATTCCCTTATACTCTCTGTATTTCCTCCTTATCCCCCACATTACTTATTATCTGTTCTACTGGCTATCGTATACTTTGTTTTTTGAACATTTATGGTAAGGTTCTATTTTTTTCGAGTCGCATTAATTTTTTCGTATTATTATCGTTCAATTTTTTGGATAAAATCGGAACAACGTTCGTTCCTCGGTCAGGGTGGAAATCGAACTCCTAGGGCGTTATAATTCTTCGTAAATGGTGCCGTTTCTAGGTTAAGTCTTCGAAGCTGAACGGAGTTTTTTCTACATCCTTTACTTCGAATAATTCTACAATCGCCTACGGAGCTTCGTACGTTGTCAATTTTCGTTATTTACATGTTTTGGATGGGAGGTTTTTTTTTCACAGTTTTATGTAACTCTCGCTTTTTCTATTACGACTTTACGAATTACCTACACGCGTGGGCGTATAAAATCAGGGTCAATAGGACTGTAAAGTCCCGTTATTTGATAGGAAAAAAATAAATAAAACAGAATTCCATACAATTCGCCGGAGTTAATTTCGATAAATGTAAACTTCTTTCGTTCCGAATGTTTATATATATATATATATATACGTAATTTTTTCAGCACTTTCTTTTTTACTATCGATATCGAGACAGTGACACAGTTTGATTCGCGATTCGTCGCGGTTTATAAAATATTTTTAAAAGCGACAGTGAAACTTGAAATTTTCGTTGTTTGCATCGACCGATCTAAACCCAAATGTGGGAACCGTACTTAATATTATATATTTTCGCGTAACCTAAAATACGTGCTGTATAGCGTGTCTTATTTACGTATAACCAAAATATAAAATAATAGGGCAAATAAAACCCCGGGCGGTATCGTAACGGATAAATATGTATAGAAAACAAAATTGAAACTCTAGTCCATATTATTCGAATTATTTAAACGTCGCCTTATCACCCCCTCGGCTGAGCTCATTTTTTTGTTATTAGGAAAGATTTAGACAAAAACTCGGTTTGTTACGTACACCGACCGTATACGAAGGAGAAAAATTTATAAAAATCGAGGAAGTTTCACCTATTATATAACGCGATGTAGCAGGAAGACGAAAGGTCCCGAGGAAAATTAATCGTTTTCTGTTTGCTCGGGAGTTTGCATTCAGAAAAAAATCATTAGTCAGTGACTAGTGACATCCGTAACAGCGGTACTCTATTTTACGTAATGATATATCGACGCAGATCATCCAGAGTACACACACCCAAGCGCGCGTCAGATTGTTTAAGAAATCTTTTAGAAGAATTGTGTTATCATCGACGGTGTTACTTCCTGATTGATAACTACGATAGGTTCTGCTCCGGAATTAAATTCTTATAGAAAAGAAAAACTGCGTGTGATTTTCGATTTTATTAGAATCGTGGAAAAGTTTTTTTTTTAACAACCGGACGAAATTCTAGGAAGAAATTTTATTCGCTACTCGTTGCGATGTAGGAATATCGAAACAAAATGTCGAGAATCGACGTGATTTAACCGACTAATTAAATTTCGATACCGTTTGAGATGTTTTTAATTTTTCCTATATACAATTCATCCGTATTTAAATTCGATTTTTCCAGAGTGTAATATTTTCAATTGACGTAGCAGACGAATCGATAGAGCAACTTTTTCGCGACGTTGAATTTTTTCAAAATTAACAAACGCGGTGTTTCAAGAAAAAAAAAATAAATTTCGAATCTTGAATAAATTCTGTTTTCGATTTAACCGGTTAAATAAGATTATAATTTTCGTTTAATCTTCATCTTTAGTTTGTATTTTTAATGATCAGCATCATTTAGTTATACCTAGATTGGAAGTATTTCAGGGCACAGGCTATGCGAATTCACACCTACCCTCCAATTTATATTACCGTATTCGTACAATTAAAAGAACATCTCTCTTACTTGAGAAGTACATTCTTTTTTATCTTCCGTCATTTTCGATAATATTATCACTGAGAATTTGCATACGCACGCCTTTATTTATACAGATGGATCGAAGTCGACTCAGGTGAGCAGCAGTTTTCATTCCATCTCTTAATATTAGCAGAGCATACAAATTATTTGATGTTCCGCATTTACCGCTGAGTGTGTAATTTCTAATCATTTTTAATTGATATTAAGCTTTCAGGTAATTATTATCGCCGACTCACAAAGCATTTTGAAGGCTATTGATAAAAAACGGAAGAAGGTGTCAGATTCATTGATTTCATTCATCATATTGAAACTTAATCATCTGGAAAACTTGAGTATATTTATGTCTTTCTTATAGAACATCCAGGAATACCCGACAATGAAATTGTAGATTCATTAGCTAAAGTTGGGTCTTCTGGTTGTGTGCTATTCTCTTTAGCTCCTTTATACAGACGGGATATAAGAAACTGGGGGAACAGACATATTGTATGTAAAAGTCGCCTCTTACTAGGTATTATAAATTGCAACCGTCTCTTCCTACATTTCCATAGTTCTACTTTTTTTAAAACATTAAGCGGAGAGGAATTGTACTTTTAGCAGATTGCGGTTCGAGCACTACCTGTTTGCCGAACCGCCTGTTCCTTATGCAGCTTAGAGAAACTCTTCACTGCCCTCTACATGCTGGACGTGTAAAGTGCAATCCTGATCACGTGTTCCTCGAATGCCCTTCTTTCATTACGCTCTGAACTGTACCTTAATTACTGCGCACTTTTCGTAACGGTCCTCCGTATAATGTATTGTCCCTTCTTCATCTTAAGAATTTACATCTGTTTCCGGACATAGCGATATTTCTAGATAAGTTGTCCGCGTTTACAGTACTATGAGTTAGTACAGTATCATGTTGGGTAGGCTGTAAGGGGATTCCCCATTAGAAAAAAAAATATTACACATACACACACACACACACACACTATATATATTATATATATATATCAAATAGATTAAATTACTAAAATTTTTTCTTTATGAGAAATCATAAAGCTTTTAGGTTGTTAAGCCATTATAGAGTAAATACAAAAAATATAAATTATTAAAAATATATACAAATTTATAAAAACATAAAATTTAAAAAATGTTACTGCGATGAACTATTTACAGAAATTATTAGTGAATGTAGTAAACAACACACACAATCAACAATCGGCAATATAAAATTTATACATAAACAATAACACAATAGCGAATAAAACGAAAAATAAATAAAAACATTCGACAATATAAAATTTTATACATTAAATCAATAGCGAGTAAAATAAAAATAAATGAAAACGTCCAACGATATAAAATTTTATACATGAAAAAATGTAAATAATATTAAAAATTTTAATAAACGTACGTATATATGATAGAACATAGATGAGTAATTATGCTACTTTGTCTAGTAAATTAATCATATAAAAATATAAATTGTAACCATTACACAAATGACCTTTTAAGAAAATTTTATCATTGGATTTATAATTGTTAACATTCGTGTTAAAATGTACGCACGTGATTTGGTCAGCGACAATATTCAATTGTACTAATTTTACTGTGAGAGGTCAAGTTATCCGCCTGCAGTCGTCGGAATCTTGTACAGCACCCTCAGGTTATATTTTATGTTCCTAGTACAATCATGGCCATATTCGACCAATTCTTATAATCGACTAATTAGTAGTATCGTTTTATAAAAATCGACTAATTGATCGATTATTCTAAATAACATTTGTTTCGCATAATATAACAGATATATTACATGTTTTCTTCATACGCAATGTCCTAATTATAAATCATTAATTATTTTCAATTAACGATAATAAAATTTTAGTCTAAATAGCTATTTATACACTTTAATTATTGTTTTAAATTTAATTATCCTAACTCGCAACAAAACATAAAAATATATAAAATAATACAAGTAAGAAGTGTGTAAAACATTTTAAAAGTAACAATGAATAATGTAAATTACAAATTATTTTAATGAAAAATTATAAAAAATACAAATAATAAAATCGAATGATTTTTCGAAAAATAAATAGCTCTTTATTGACTTATTAATCGATTCAAAGCAATAAGTTGTTAAGTCGGTTTCGTTGAAACGATTTAGTCGGATTTATAATACGAAAACAATTTAGTCGCTTATTGTAAATAATTAGTTTTAGTTGGTTTATAGAATTATTCGATTCTTTAGTAATATTTATTGAGTACGTAATACCAATGTGTTTTTACGTTTTTCTGTTTTTACCGGCTACTAATATAATTTGCAGATGTTTATTATAATTTAAGTAATTACAACTTTTCACTAATGGTGTAAAATTCATTATTTTTAAATGTATATTTTTAAAAAGCTCGTAACAAATGTTTGAATGTCATAAAATTTTCGCGGTTATTTCACTTACATATATGTGAATATAGTTAAACTATTGATTCGACATATGTCCTTATATTATTGTGAATAAAAGTATTAATACGATACTTCCCGATTAATTATATAAAGAACATAATGGAATATAGTTTAAAATAATACAGTTTTTAAAAGAGTACTCGAATACATGACATTTATGGTTTTTTTTTTTCTGATTTTACCGATTATTAAAATAATTTGCAAGTGTTTATCATAATTTAAGTAATTACGACTTTTCACTAATAGTTTTAAACGCGTATTTTTAAAAATTAGAATGTATTCGTAAGTATAAATAAACAATTAAAATACAGATGTTTGATTGTTTTAAAATTTTCGTGGTTATTTCACATACATGTGAATTAGATTATCGATTTGACATGTGTGTAATATATTACTGTGAATAAGTTCTAAATTAGTGATATAAATAACGTAACGGAATATAGTTTAAAATAATACAGTTTTAAACAAGCACTCGTTCGAATAAATTTAATTTCGAAAATTAAATTCTTCGCGTTGAAAAATAATTGAGATTTAAAAAAGTTATATTTGTATTTCTTAATTTTCACGAATAAATATAAAGCAGATAAACTAATACGTTCTATGACTCGATATTATGGGAACGGTTTTTTTTTATCATTGTAAAAAAGGAACAGTTGATCAGCACTTATAATTGATAACTATTATTGAAGAAAACATAATAGGAGAGCATACAAGAACAGTTTTATCGCAGAAAGCTGGAGATGGATTAATGTATAATTAGTTATAATATTAATGAAATGAATATCTAAATTTTTGGGATGTAATCCACTTCGTATATTTTTTCAAGTATTCCTTTAAATTAGATTATTGTTTATTGGCTTATTATTCGTTTTAGTCTTTCAGAATTAATAGAGTTAGTTTAATAATCGATTTATTCGTATTTTCCACGATAGCCGATCTATGTCGCCTGTGTTCTGGTAAAAAGCCTATAATGAAAAATGAAACCGAATAATTAGTCGGATTTAGATTTAAAAAATCGAATTAGTAACTTTTTCCGAAAAATCGACTTAGTCATTTGTTATTATTCGATTATGCCCATCTCGTGTATATATTTATAAATTAATCTTGTTCGTCGTTGTTTAATAATTTCGTAGCATTCGTTAATATGCATATTTATTTAATAATAATAATATAAGCGAAAAATTTAAAATGAAATCGCTTATTAATTTATACAAATTCTGACTATTGTCAAACATTGATCGCTGTAAAATAGTTACCGTAGTTGTTGCGTAGTGAAGTGAAATTCATCGTAACCGAGTAACCTTACAGCACGTAGTGGAATATTATTCGTATCGGCATAATAAAATGATACTTGTAAATTTAGTAAATAAAATAAATTTTATATGTAAATAAATATAAACCAAATCTATAAATTTTAATTAATATTTAACAAGTTAACGATCGACGAATGGAAATATAAATTGCAACGGAATAGTAGTTATCAATATAGCTAGAACACTCGGAAATAAAATAATTCATAAATAAAAATATAATAGTAATAAATTTTCCACAACCACGACATAATAAAATTAAATATAAATAAATATAATATAAATTTAATTCATAAACGTCAGATAAATTTACAATAATAATATATATATATATATATATATATATATATATATATTATTATTTTATCATTATTAGTGTCTTGTATAGATTATAATTGAAACTCCTTTACAGTTGTCAATCATCTGTAGAGTGTACTAAATCTGATATTATATTTCCGGCGTCCAATGAGTTACTGGCAGATCGTTTATTATTTCTAACGTGTTTAGAAAATAACCTTCAAGCTTATTTTTCAAAAGGTATGCCACGTATTGATGGTATACCGTGTGCCAGCTGCTGCTTTTAAGGCTATTTGGTGTATATTCCTGAAAACTTTGTCTAACTTTCCAAACGTCATATCACTCTGCCTTACGACGACCCTCTTCAACCGTAATTTTACTTTTATCGATGCAGATTTATATATTTTCCTAACAATATTAATATATAATTCGACTAATTTAACATTACTCCCTATTATATTTCGGCTATATCGAAGGCCTATCCGTAAATCTACAAAAGCGATTACATATAAATATAACTGTATGAATAATGCAACGTAAGCCTAAGTGTTGTAGATTTGAAAACGATTTTTTAATATTCCCTCTCGTAACGTTTTACAAAAAATCTGATAAACTTTGGCACATTGGAATAGAGTATTTACTATTCCTATTTCGAGAGGCGGTTTATTGATTACCGGCAAGATGCTTTGTGTCTTTCAACGGATATTATAATAATAAACGAGTAAAGTGTGTTACGTCATACATTTTCATATATACATGTATACGTGGCTTTCACGACGCTCTAGCTGCCTCGGTGAAAATAAATATTTACCAAGTAATCGTACTTTTTCGAGGTTTTTTTTATACTTTATATATTATCATTCTTTTTTTTTAAACAACTCAATAATGAAGGAACCAAATAAAATTGAACAACGGATGAATTTTTTACGAAAAAACGCCTATCAATTTGCGGCGTTCTGTTCCTCCGCCAAACGCAAAAAGCCAACTCGATAAGTAGGCGTTACCGTGTTCTCGAAGGACGATAAGTGAATTCCCGATAAAAGGATATTCAAATATAACACTCTACTTACCCCTTAGGTAAGGGTTGCCCTAGAATCCTATTTTATTTTATCGTACTTCCAACCCTTTTATTAAACGAGGCGGGTGGAATAATCTTTCAAAGACCTAGCTACCCTAAGTAATACGGTCGCAATTTAACATCAAAATATGTATAGACGAATATTATCATCGCGATATATTTACGTATAGAAGATGAAAGTAATTTTCTAGTTTACAGCTCTACCGAGAAAACGATTATATATATATATATATATATATATATATATATATATATATATATATATATATATATGCGTGTGTGTGTGTTGTGTTGTATATAATGTATATTTTGTTTTGATTTTTTTTCCTTTTTTAACTTACTAGAGGAGTAGCTGAGAGCACGAAGGATATTGCGCTAGGCAAACCCGAGATATAAATTTTTTTAACATTAGGACGTTCTTCGTGAAATTATTAATTTTTTATTTTTATTATTTTTTAAACGAGATTCATACTATTGGATGTTGACCGTGTTATCGTTAGGCAAGATGTAAGTTTTGTATTCTTATTAGCCCATTGAGAAAGAGGAACTTGTGGGTTTCTCAGAAATTATAAGAGGACACTCGGCGGCCATTACGACATTAATCGTTGTCCTTTTAGAATACTAAATTCGTACTTTCCTATTGTATGTTAATGCGATTTTTGTAGGCGTACATAACATAGGCTACACACACTATACATATATATATATATATATATATATATATATGTGTGTATATATATATACATATATAATTGAAAACTGTTTTTATAGTAGTGCTTTATACCGAATCTGATAATAATGAAAGGTATAATCAACTTTTGTGACTCATCGTATTTTCAGTGTAATTTCAAACAGCAGAACGTTTCTTCGGCATATATATATATAATATATGTATATATATATATATATAATATATATATATTATATATATATATATATAATATATATATATATTATATATATATATATATAATATATATATATATTTATGCAGAAGTACTATATTAGGTCAAAGGTCTTTCTTGAATTATAGTAGACTCAATTATTAGACTACCAATAAGGCATCAAACGATTACTCGTTGGCGATATAAATTAGATAAAGATCTAAAATGAAACTATCGATGAAGGCTACCTCTACTAGCGAGCACAAAATAAGAAGTAAGAAATACCAAATGTGGTCGTAAAATTATAATCGATTGGTAGATAATTTCGATACTGAATTTAAAAAAAAAAAATCGATTTTAACGTAAATTTAAAAATTGAAAATTACTCATTTCAAATTTCTATCGCGTAGACGTTAATACGATCGCTAGCTTTAGTAGAGTCCACTTGGTGTAAAACTTATCAGGTCGATAATATTATTCTTATTATTATTGTATCGTATCAAACTGGTGGTTTTGTTATTTCTTGAATAACTCAAAAATTATTAGAGCAAAATTTTTGAATGAAATTTTATTTAAAAATAGGAAAGCGAGAAATTAGCTTACAATCATTATGGAACACGATATCGTGCAGATGACCGCCATTTGCAACAATACATTCATTCAGTCTTTACAAAATTTTCGAATACTTTGTCGAGCATGGGTCGCTGAATTTTTGAAATTTAAAGTCCGAGTTTTCATGTCTTCCAGATCTCGTGGATATGTTTCGTAATGTCGTGAGGTTCGTGCCGAAAATAACGTTACACGCAAAATGCGCGCTCCGTCTCGTTATAGGATGCCATAATAACTGAAACTGGACAAAAACGAATCTTTCGTGTAAAGTTTACGTTGTAGCAGTGTCACTAATTTAAAAACAAAACCGTACAGAACGTCGCGATAGGCTAGTTGCTAGAGTGCCCGATTGTCAACTTGACACTCGGGGCTTCGAAACTAACACGCGACATAGAAAGTTTTCATCGTTATTTAATTCTTAATTACGACGGAGACGGTAGTGGCACCTCATTCCGTATAACATCATATGCATGTGCATCTGCGTTGCATATAAATAGTGTCTCGAATGCTAGCTAATTTTGTAGGTAAAAATAAACGTACAATAGTCACGACGTGCGGCATACGATGATGATGATAGCGGGGAAAAATGGATTTAGAAAACTCAGAACTTGAACGAATTTAAGAGATCGGTGAGAAGTGGACCGATATATGATAAAGAAGAAATAATATGATCAATTATATATATATATGCGTCTATATATATATATATATATATATATATATATATATATATATATATATATATATATATATATATATATAAATATAATCGCATTTTTGGGATTTTTTCATAGGAAGGAAATATTTAAGTCATCAACAGCCGATCTGTGTAACATAAGTTAAGGTAAGAAGGTGAAAATTTTGTAGAAAAAATTTCATTCGGATTGCAGATAGTGAATTTAAAAAACACACATGCGAGGAAATTCATGTAAACCACACGTCTGTTGTTTTGAACAAGAAATGATTTACACTGGAATGGATATCGTATTCATTTTCTATATCACAGACTCTTCCATTTTTTTCAACCATCGCGTATTATGTGAAAACCATCATAGGATGATCCATCGGTTGGTATTGTCGGAAGAAACTGCGCAAATTAAATTAAATATACGGATAGTTTTTAATTATTTTAATATTTAACCGCGGCTCGTCTGTTATTATACGCTAGAGATAGAAAGAGAAAGCTTCATTATTTTTTTCTCTTTATATCATTTCTTTCTACTTATCAAATTAGTTTTAATTTTATTTTATCTCGTTTTTATTTATTTTCAGACTTAATCTTCGAAATTGATCATCTCAGTAGAAACACGTTCAAATGGTGGTTCGGTGAGTGATCTTTTTTTCTATTATCAAAAGAGATAATGAACATACACACACATACATATATATATACGTATATATATATATATATATATATATATATATATATATATATACATATATATATATATATATAATATGAATATTCCGGAAATATAATTCTGATGCATGATAAGTTCCTACACTGATAGGAAAAGAAATTAATATCACGTTAAAAAATTCTAGCAGAAACAGATATAGTCTAGCAACAAATTTATTTTTACAAATGGAAATAATATGTGTATATCAGTGAAATCAGTGAATGCGTCCAACAAGGCATTACTTTTAGTTTAAACAAACCAAACGTTTTACATGAAGATTCACAGATATATATGTAGCTGATGTAATTAAAAAATACGCTGGAATGTGGCATTGAGACACTTGCTACGGGTCTCTTGGAAATTTCCGATAAATTACGTAGATTAAAGCGTCGGAAACCACTAGACCTTGCATAGGTTGTGGTTATCGGCAGTCTGCCACTAGATGCTCCTCCTCTCGTGTTTGGTTACTTTATCATAGATAATTGCTTGATGACCACGATGGTTCATTATATATATATATATATATATATATATATATATATATATATATATATATATATATATAAAACTGAGAGTTATAATGTAGAGTTATTTGGAGTAATTATTGGGTACAAATTTTCTAATATATTAGTCGATAATTACACTCTCTGATAATTGCGGCTAAACTGATATTGTAACATTTGTATCTAGCTTTATCTTTTTTTATCTGATGTCTATTTGACAATCTTTATACATACATACTTAATTCGTTGCCGGTGATTTAATTTCGACCGGAGTATTATATATCGAATAAGTGTGTAGAATATGCGATCGCAGATAAAAGAGCAGTTCGTCGATAGCGTATGTAGCCTACGTGCCTTTAAATATCCGAGAGGGCCTGATTAAAAACTGTATACTATTCTTTAGTAGTCGTATTTAATTCGGTCAATTTCGGAAGTGCTTTAAATTTAAGACGTATCGTCAAATATTATATATATATATATATATATATATATATATATATATATATGTATGTATGTGCGTGTATTACGATTGTTTGCGTTGACAAGATTGATTAAACTGCGTTTATTAAAAAGAATGTCAATACGTTTTTCTACTAGTTTAGATGTGTGTAGAAGATAGCGAAGTGTTTATTACGCGCGTTCAATTTGCGTTTAGTGTATTTAGTAGTAAGATGGGCGATAATCGTAATTCGGTGGACGGGTATTTTGTTGACTTTTCTAAACGGAGGTCTTGTCCTCTTTGATTACTTACCAGCAGCGAAATGAGTCGTGCAAGAGAATTTTTACGATCGGTCACTTCCTACGACTTTGACTTTAGTTTAGGCGCCACACATCGAAAGTCAACGAATATCGGTTATTATTAGATAAAATAGTTGATGTGGAAAATTGTACACAACGACACGATGTGCAACAAAAAAAAGAACAAGTTAGCGGTTGCTATGGGTACACGAATTTATCGCCGAATCTAGATGGACGATAGTGGCAAAAGTCGTTATAAAGTGTTTGATTCTTGCGCTTCTCAAAAGCAAACAAATATCGACAACACTTGGTATCCTTTTTAATTAAAAAATTCTTCCTCTATATAGTTAACGACGATCGTTAGTACGATACTTCATCCGATTAGTTCATACATACATACATACATATATATATATATATATATATATATATATATATAATTTTTTAAGGACTTCGGGCTTTACAGTTAGCAGCCAGATTTAGAAATTTGTGTCGTTCAGTAAACAGACTACAGCGCACGTATTATCGTTTTTAGCTTTCCATCTTTATCGGCTTCTTCTCTTTCTACGTTCTACTGTGGTGATCAAACAAAAGGTTCGCTTACGTCAACTCGTATTTGTCCATAAATAAAAAAAAATTATAATCAATTTGTCCATTTTACGACGAAAATTAAATTTTACCCGTCTTATTCGGTTAGACATAATTTATTCACTATTCATCTGGTAGTGACCGTTTTTTCGATAGTTGGGCTCAAGAATAATTTTAGCTAGTATTCGATATATATATATATATATATATATATACATATATACATATATATATATATATATATATATATATATATATTATGTGTCTGTATACGTGAATGCGATTCCGATTTTTATTTATTGCTTATAAAGCGCCGATCCAAAAATCTAGTCGCAGTGATATACTTGAAATTATTTATCTATAGCGATATTAACATATTATTAATTACATATAAATTATTGACTACCGAACCCGAAAATTTACTTATTTCGCCTATATCAGCCGTACACGAACATTCAAAAAGAAAATGTTCAACCGTATTCAGAACTACAAAACGGACAAAGCTCAGATGGTCCTACGGAAAAACGCCTAAAATACTCTACGAAATTACCGTGTCCAGACAGCGCCTGTTTAGAAAAGACATTTACACCCAAATCATCTTTAGTCCGAAATATATTTTCAATACTACGAAATAATTTGAAAGTTGTTCTACAGTGCAAACTATTAATCCCCGTCTATTTTGTCATATTTATAAAATTATTACATTAATTTTTTTAATAAAGGAATTTTTACGATTAAATAAATTATAATTAAGTTAAAACAGCCGACCAGAAATGAAAATCCAAGTGCTAGCGTTGCAGGAAACACGGTTTGAAGATGTAATGGATTCGGTAGAATATAGAATTTTTAAAGGAAAGAAAGGTTAGAATCCAGCGGGAAAGGGAATTCCGCACCTTGGAACTGCTTTTGTTGTGAATAAAATTATATTAAGTACCTACTCCACGAATGAGCGGTTGTCCCTTGTTAAACATACTGTGTGCTAATAAAATATATACGTTATTAATTGTCACGCGCCGATTCATGCACAATAATAGGAAGAATCCAGAGAAAGCAAAAAAATTTGGCAGGACCTGGAAAATGAAATATTGCATTATATAGTATGACGTATAACAAATTAGAAATAAAACCGGCTGAACCGGCGCTACTACCGCGCCGGAACTGCAGTTTAGTGTTCAGCTTTCGTCTATAATCCCATCAATTACCTCTACTACTATTCGTATTTATTATTCAGAGATCAGCCGCTCTTTCTGGTTGACTGAGGAACTGACGACTCGATTGCCGTAGCAATTAGAACTGTTATGCAGAAGATAATTAATGCCGAAGTCAATGAATCTGGTATGTACTCGATATAGTTGAACACTACTAAGGTTCAAGGACCAGTGCGACATTGTAGTTCGATATGTAAAAACACAATTATTTACGAACGACTTTTAGATGTCGTTCAGTGCACTTCATCAACTGGTCAATCTTGAATTATTAAAAAACGTGATCCTTGTGAATGGAATTGATGTAAAAAAAAACCTGTGTAGATAATTCGACAGATGGAGCTGCAAACATAGAAGGTCATTACAATGGTTTTACTGTTTGATTAAAAAGGAAAAATTGTTGATACATATTTGTTGTTATTCACATGTAATAAATCTATTAATTTTGGATATCACAAAAGTATATAAGTTCAGAACATTTCGAAAAAAATTGCTGACAGCATGAATATAACGTTTGAGGAAAAAAACTTCGATGCGGACATTTCTGTAAAAAGAATTAAAAAAAAAATGATCCGACGAATCGCCTTTAACACCGAAGGATGAAGTTAGTTATAACGATTCAGTACGAGATGCAAATCGGAAATATAAAATGAAGATTCACAACGGAACGTTTTCACGAGGTAATGTACCGAAGCTTCGCTTATTTGGATCCGAGAAACTTCCTAGAAATAAGTCAAGAAACATTACCTCGTAAAAAATTGAGTGAATTACTCACCAAGTTTGACAGCAAAGCTACTCCTCAAAATTTGAAAAAAAAAAGCATTTTACTCAAAATTGGAACAATTAAAAAAAGTCACAGATTTATACTACGAAACAGATTTAAATATGATCCCGATTTTCCAGACGAAGATTTGGACTTGACTAATCCAAAAGAAGTAGACGAATCGAACTCAAAAACACCGAAACATTTTTAACCTGAAGTATGCGGTTCTCGTTCTTCCAAATTTTACTACAAAAATTGCATATTATGATGTTGGTGTATTTTAGAAAAATATAGCCTTTCGATACACAATCCGTGTTACCAAAGTTGCTTATGAAAGGAAAACTTCGATTCATCAAGAATTGATTACGTAACACATTATCATTACTTTCTAGCTTTATGCTTATGTCTAATCTGTCGAGAAAGACATTCTCGAAAAAATCGGTAACGATCAAATTATTGATTCAGTTGCTGCAAAGTCGAAACTTTTGACGGAAAAACTGATTTTTTTAAAATAAGTATTTTTATTTTTGTTTGCTCTTTAGTTTTAAACTAAACAGTTGGCGTTCTAAATTCCGTTTATATTTTTTAAGTGTAATTTTTTGATATTTTATACTTATTATTATTAAGAAATCCGTTAGAATTTATTCAATCATACATTGTGGAAAAAAATTAGAGTACAAGCCAAAGGTATTTATTTATTTTCCATTTTTTAATTTTGACACAAAACATTTCTTTTATTGTGAACTAAAATCCAAACTATTTTTTCATTATTTTTTAAAACCCAAGTTTTTCCCTCCAAATTATAGGTAATAGGTACTAATTAATTTGTATTTCATGTTTTTTTATATGCTTACAATTGATTGTTGTATTTTCTTTTAAATATTTTTTTTGTATTTTTTGAAAGAAAAAATCACGAGTGTATTTTTAAAATACGTCGCGAGAACTAGCGCCGGTATATACACGGTTAATTCACCCAACCGACCTCATTCATACCAGAAACAGTACGAAGAAATTATCGGAAACATAATATATTGAAATTTTACCCAGAACAACTAAAGCGTAATAAGGAAGAATTTCAGACTAAATTAAATATGAATTCAACAGACTGGGATGGTATTTCAGTCAGTGAGCATCGAAGATAGCGGTGGCTACAAGAACCGGGCTGTGAAAAATCATTAGAAAAAAGTATAATATCGCGGAACAAATGAATAAGGACTAACATAGCTTTTAAGAATCAAAAATCACCGACATCCAAAATTATTAGAGCGACGAAAAAACGATAAGTGAATAACTAAAAATAGAGGAAAACGTTCAGAGAAATAATACTAGAAGCTTTTACAGGAAACACGAAATACAAAAGCTCTGCTTCAGGCACAGCACGGGAATGGTTAGTCTAAATGATAAAGATAACTGCACAATATTAGCGAAATATTTCGAGTAGAAACTGCGAACAGCCACCAAAACGATTTGAAAAAGTCATTTCGAGTCTGAACCGCCTGAGGTAGGAGAAATTCGAGAAATAATTAAAAATTTGAAGAATAACCGAGCCCCGGGAGAGGATATAATCGCCGAAATATGGAAGAATGCAACGGATGATGCGATTGTCCAGCTTTAAAATTTAGTTCGAGAGATATGGGAATCGGAAGAAATTCCAAGTGATTAGAAAACTGTCATAATTCATTCACCCTACAAAAAAGAATATAGAGAAATATCACTTCTACCAGTGACGTATAAGGTACTTTCAAAAGTCCTTCAAAACAGACTGGATTAACAAATAGATGGAAAACTAGGCGAATATCAAGTAGAATTGTGAAAAAGGAAGATCTTCTATTGAACAAATACGGAATCTAAAGTTATAGGAAAATGAGAGATAATTTACGATTTGTTGATTATGAAAAAGCATAATACGATTCGGTGAACAGAGAAACAGTGTTTAATACTAGAAGAATTTGGAGTAGATGGTAAGCTAATTGCATTAATAAAACAAACATTAAGCGATAGAATATCGAAAGTGAAATTTTTGGGAGAACTATCTCACACGTGTTCAAAATTAAAACAGAGACGTGAGACAAGGAGTCGGATTGTCTCTATTGCTGTTTAACTGTGTTTTAGAAAAGATTATATAGGGATGGCGGAAATATGTAGATGAAAAAGATATCAAAAAGATTCAAATATGGGGGGGGAAGGACAACATAAAAGTTGACCGCATAGAATTCGCGGATGACTTAGGACGATTTTATTAGAGAACATAGATGATGACATAGAATCAATAAATATTCTTAAAGAAGTACTAGAGAAAGCGGGACTAAAAATATAATTTGAAGAAACAAGATACATGACTGATGTAAAAAATGCTTCTAGGTCTATAGTCAGTAAATATAAAGTCAACATATCCAAATACTTAAGAGAATTTATACGAACAAACGCGTTAGATAAATCAGCTAACTAAGAAAGGGCGAGAAAAATGGAATTAGCATTCCAATTAACAAAAAATATATATAATGAAAAAAATCGATGTCCATAAAATCAGAATTGAACCATTACAATCCGTTGATTAAACCGGAATGACTGTATGCGTCGGATAGCTAAGTAAGGAGCTTGAACAAATCAAAATGAAGGAAAGGAAAATACTATGCAAAATTCTAGGACCGAAATGTGATCGGGGAAATGTGGAAAAAAAATAAGTAATATACAGGCATATTGAAGATATGATAATCACGATGAAAAAAAATAAGATTTAGTATGATCACGTAGAACGGAGACGGATAACAAGAAGAATTTTCGAATACTTTCATAAAAACCCTAAGACGCAAATTACTTAAGAAAGTTCTTGAGCAAATTAACGTCGTCACAGAAGAAGACATTACGAATAGTGAGGTTCGGAAGAAAAGTTAATACTTTCCAGAGCTTTGAAAAAAAAAAGTGAAAAAGAAAAAATGGGCAGATGAAAGGAACATAGCGAAGCAATGAAGAAATACTGGATTGAAGAGGAACAAAACAGCCATAGTTTACCACGTGGTCCATAGCTGGCCAATTGGAAGAAAAAATATTACATATTTAATTAACTCGTAATTGCGTTTCACTTTTACCCGAAAAAAAAAAATAATAAATAAAAAAATGCGCTTGATAATATCCGGAGATTTTATTTCTCGTTTAAAATTTGACAATAACGTCAGGTCCATGTTTAAAAACAATAATTTAAATATTTGTGAAACGGAATCGAAACATTTTTTTCTTTATGTTTATAAATAACCGCCGATGGTGGTGTATGTTTTATTATTGGAACCGACATGCATCTGGTCGCCCCGTACGAAAAGACGCCTATCGAAATATGAATAACCAGAGTACTTATCCTGTAAATATAAACACGAAATTACAAAAAGACACCTAGAAAATGATAAATCCGGTCATTATTATTATTATTCCTATTATTTTTATTATTATTATTATTATTATTATTATTGTGTGTTTTGTGTAGCTCGAGTTTCCTTATATTATTGTATATATCATTTTTTTTATTCGATGTAGAGAAATATTTACAATTGTAATTTGTTTACTTTATTTTTTTCGTTTCTTTTTATTCTATCGTTGTTTTTTCAAAAACTATCCAAATTGTATACGCGTTCATATTGAGAGACTGCGTTATATTTATATATGGGCTTTATCTTTCTCTATCTCGCTTTGATGAATAACGACGATTGTACAAACTGCTCGTAAGATATTCGGTAATTCCCGGCGGCTGGTCTGTAACATTATCTATTTATTTTAATGCCCGTGTTGTGTAGTAAATATTCATCTCCGCGCACCTAATAATGGTGATTTCGTCGCTTGGTTCCTTTGTAAAGCGAACTTGCATTTTGAAAATTGTTCTGTATTAGCCTCGAACACGTCTAATGACACTGTTGCGGAAAAAATTAAGACTCGTAAGGTCTGCCGCAGTTCGCATAAAAATAAATATCCGAAAGAGCAATCTCAAATAAATGATTTGTCGACGATTTCCAAACGAACTTCTTAATAGTCTTCTGAAACTAATCAGAAACTATGACTAGTGAAACCGACGATATGAGATCGATCATGTTTTCGAGGTTATTATCGAACTCCAGCGACCGAAGGAAACTTTAAGGAAAGAAAAGGAGGAATTGAAATTTAGACCGGGGGGGCAGCTTGAACGGTACTCGAGAATAAATAGTGTAATCACTAACGCTGTTCCGACTTCTCGGGAAGAAGATATCACTAAAATTTTAGAACATATTGGAAAGCTGACACTGGAACTAATATATCCGTTATCGATATAGACCGTTGTCATCGTCTCGAAAAATCTCCGAAACAAGTTTACCCCGGTACGGCGGTTAAATTTTGTAGGAGTATAGTACACAGAATTCCCTACCGCGTGGCAGAAAATATATTACTCATTCCGTCCCCCCGAATACTGTTCATCAAAATCCGTTTATTTATACATAAATGAACATTTGACGCCCGAAGATGCTAAACTTTTCACGACTGCTAAAAAGCTGTATGAACACGGTTTTAAGTAGGTGAGGATTCAGGATGGTAAAGTACGTGTTAGAAAGAACGAACAGAACCGGTTAATAATACAGATTTTTCAACTCAGCAAGTAGATAATTTAGTATATAGTGTTTTCCGCAATAATACTGATGAAGTCTATTAATCATTCTGTTGTACACACTCCAATCGATGTTTTAACCTCATATTATCTACATGGTTAATAATCATTTTTTCTTATACATTTTCTAACTATATTTGGGGGCTGCGCTAGCTGCTTAGACCCCGAAATGTTATGCATCGAATTAGAACAAAGGGCTTTAATTGTCAACGTTCGCGGTTAATTTAATTGTCGCAGTTTGCAATTATTTTTATGACTATTTCATCAGGTCGATATGAATGTGAGATTAAGATTCTTAATTTAAATATTAAAACATTTCGATGATTTCGCAGTTTGTTCGTTTTTTTATCAAACACGCATATTACCGTGTAATTATCCTCTCAGCGATCTGGATATATAACGGATGAAGTTAATAGATATTCTATCGATGGTTACACCATCACTGCACAATGCAGAGATGATAATAGATCGGGGTGGGTTTTAATCTATGTCGCAGCAGATTTATAATGCCGAAACAAATTTTTTCAACCGTCTAATGGGAATATTGTTGAGTTAGAAATCTTCCTTAAAGTAAATAGATATCTTACTGTTATCAGAATATATAGGCTCTGTGATTCTTGCTCACTTTATGGATTCATTGGGTGGTCTATCTGTTATAATCGATGATCTAAATATTGATCTGCCGAATAAGAACGATTGCGATGATTATTTGAATGTTATGCATTCGTATGTTTTTTAATGTAACGTAAACGAACCTACATATTTTGACAGACTTCTTGCCTTGATCACATATTTTTAAGGCGAACTTACAGCAATTTATTTGACTTACTCTTATAATATCGAACTTGTAGATTTCACAGATCACTGTGGAGTCAAATTTTTGATTTCAATTAGATGTACATTGCATACTGGTTCTAACAGAGTTACTCCTATTTTAGACAGACAGTTATTCAGCAAAACAATTTCAAGCAATAAATTTTTGCCACTTGTATTCTGGTCAATTGATGATAAATTTAAATCCCCGATTTACTAAGAACAACTCTAAATGTATCCATCGATCTAGGCGAAAATTTGGGAAGCGTTCGACGCAACTTATTATTCGATTATGTCGAGAAAAGCAGTCAAACGTTGGTCAACACTCTGAATGTTGTTCTCGAAGAAATATTTCTCACAAAAAGATTATATATTATTCTCGTTTTTTGGATAAATGTCGCTGTAATCAGAGAGATTATTGGAAAATAAAAGTCGAGCTATTATCATGATATGATTATTGCTATTATTATCATCGTGATTATTAATGTTATAGACAAATTATTAATAAAGTAAAATTCGGTCTTCTCTAAGATACTGAAAGTCCCCCCCCCAAAAAGAAAAAATATGTTCCTATAATAAGAATTGTATTTATTACAGCGGCGAGCGGCATGACGTCCTCAGTTTACTTCTGCGCATAATAGAAAACAGAGACAACAGTTGCAACACGTTTCTATTAAAAGGTCCCGTTAAAACGATCCTAAATTTTTCCATTAGTTATTGTGTTAAAAAAAAGACAAGAAAAAATAGAAGTAAATATAAAAAATCGAACAAAAAGAAAAAATATTTTTATAAGTCCACATTTTCTTTAAGACGCCAATTCTCCTTCTTCGGTTGTGTTTTTGTTCATTTTTGCTTTTATATATTTATATATATATATATATATATATTTGTATATGTGTATATATATGTATATATATACGTTCACCTTTAATTCTTCTTTTTTTATAATCATTTTTTATTCCAATACCCCTGAAATTTTTATATTTTCCGAAGTATTTCGTCACGGTAGCAATAAAGTTCGTTACATCCGAATTAAGTCTTCTATTCGCTGCTTTCAGAAACTACGGTTTCCAGCATTAACGGACGGATCAAAAGAATCCAAGTCGACCGGTTTTTTCTGTATTTCTAAATTTGATTTCATTTCTGAAGGAGAACCTTTACTCTTCAATCATTTATCAACGATTTTCTATAGTAACTATCGTTGTCATGTATCAAAGCAGTAGTAGTATTTACTACTAGTTTTGTAGAAGGACAATTTTATATAGCTTACATCCGAAATGACCCAGTTCTGCTTCATTACATTTTGTTTTTTGGCTCCGTGCACAGGATAATAAAGTCGTCAAATGTCAGAATCACTATCTGGCGATCTTTTGTGTCTTCAGTCCTTTTTATTTTTCTACAAGTAGCGCTTATAGAAAAAAGTTACCTAACATATACACACACACACACATATATATGTATATTAAAAAAAAAAACAGAATACTTGTCTAATAGTCGGTTGGTTCTATAAGTTTTCTTGCGTCATATTCCGTCTTCTGATACATTTTGTTGAATATATTTTTAAGAATATTTGATCGTTAATCGTCGATTTTTATATAAATTTCTTATAAATCTTTAAATGATAAATTTATTAACGCGAACCGTGTATATATATATATATATAATATTCTAGTGTAATATAGAAAATATAAAAACACGGTTAATTGTTGTAAAGTGGAAAGACCGCTAATTGAAAATCCGTTATTACGGAATTTTAATTTTAGTCCGGAATTAATTTTAAAATAATTCGTCTCTACACTTGGACGTGCGAAATAATTAATTGCCAGAGAACATTGTAAGTATAAAGTATAATTCATCAAAATATGGACCAATCGAAATGATCGGTCGGTTTTACAAATCTTCGGTACAATAGTCGGAAGGCTAATTATTGTGCATCCATATAAATATAAGGGAAGAAAAGAGAAAAAATAAATCAAAAATTAAACGCGTGTACACCATACACAAACGTAATATATATACGTACGTAAATACATATAAATTTACTAATAGAAAAACATACATAAATCAGTCTACATAAATTGAAAAACTGTTTTTTTCCCAATTGGTCCCCTAGTCCAAACATAGACGATGGAGAAAATTTATTTAGTAGTAGATACCTGTGTGCTTATGGTGAAAAAGAAAAATTAATTAAAATAAATATTAATTAATTAATTAATTAATAAAAAGAAAAATAAGAAAATAGAAATTTGTGTACAAGGCACCCTCATTAAATGTGAAGAAAAAAATGAAAGAAAGCCAGGATGATAAATAGTTTGTAATAACAAAGAAACACGAGCAATAAAAGAAATTTAAAGTATACATATGTTTATATATAAATATATATATATATTATGTATATATATATACAAAATAAAGTGAAAATGTTATCGATTCTAAATAATCATAATAACGAATATTTATAAAAACTAAAATACTTATAAAAGTGAATATTTACTAAATCATTTTTTTTTTAAGAGGTGCAACTGCGAACTGTTTTCGGATTAACAGTTGAGTTCTTCTTTATAAATTCATAAGGGGAATGAATGTGATTTAACGTGTTAAAAATTTAAGACGCAGCCTTTTCAGCAAACTAAAGAAGTTATATGACGAAACGTCACTTCGACGAATATTATGAGCGGAATTTTAAAACTTATTTTATCTGAAAAAGTAGCAAACAACGTGACTTGCCGTGAATTAATTTATGGAAGAAAGAAAGGTCTGCTTCCTTTCTGCGTACTTCAAGATTTCTGATCCCCAAAATTTTTCAACGCCACAGCTGTTATACAATATATGATAAATTTGTACCGCAGATACTTCACGAGTTTCTTTTGAAAGTTTTCAACTTTATTTATTATTTAAATAGAATATTTATCTCAAATTATTTATGCGAACAATAATTAGAAGAACAATAACAAGTATTAATCAAATCAAACAAATGTTCAGATTATGAATCGGTAATCTAGTAGTGCTACCATACTGAGAACCTTAGACGCGTATATTTCGTTTTGTATCAACCAATCCTCAGTTATAGAATTACGCAATGAGGCTACCAAGCAACATTATTAAACTGTTTCGAATGTTATAAAATCGATTATTTAATTTTTTTCTTTAGCAGAAAAGTCCTTCTTTGTATGGCATGTTAAATATTCAACAGCTGCACCAACTACATTATTCAAATCGTTTAATCATTTTTTTTCATTTTTATTTACCAAAAACATACATAATACAATAAATAATAATACATTAGAGAACATAGGTGATGACATAGAACCAATAAATATTCTTAAAGAAGTACTAGAGAAAGCGGAACTAAAAATATAATTTGAAGAAACAAGATACATGACTGATGTAAAAAATGCTCCTAGGTCTATAGTCAGTAAATATAAAGTCAACATATCCAAATACTTAAGAGAATCGCGCAAGTAGAAACTATATCTTGAAGAACAACCCTTACAATTTGTTCGCAATACAGAATGCTTATGAGATAGAATCAACAAGGATTATTACAAAAGTTTATGCGTTGCCCATAATGATAGAGTATAAAGAAAATAAATAAAGAATAAACATTAACAAATGAAATACGTGTGCATATATGAGAACTTAAAACGTTTTTGCGAAATCCGTGCATATTGGTTCTGTACCTGTGTGTGTGTGTATTTGTATGTGTATGTATGTAATGTAGGTTAGAGCTTAATTAATAACGCTTATATGTGTGTATCCGTATCGTGCGTTGGTTAATTATCTGAAATTATAATCTTTCTTTTTACTTTTAAATTGATCAGTGATTACATAATTATTATCGAAAATATTAAATTCACTTTTATTTATAAATGCCGTTTATTAAGAAATTAAATTTACTGACTTCGCCGCTAGTCGTGTGATTTCGCACATTTTTAGCATGCAATTGTAAACCGTTATAATATGTACCTAAGTTGAATGAAACGATTTGATTTATGTATAGTAAGATTATTAACAAAAAAATAAATAACATAAAAGTTCAAACTTAATTAAAGTGCATTAAATTTCAGTAAAAAAATAACGAAAAAAATGCTAACAAAAACATACAATCCATTATATATGGGATATATGCACATATGTACACATATATATATATATATATATATATATATATATATATATACATTTGCTCATATGTAAATAAATATATACGGTAGTAAATTCTTACATATCAGATTTTAGACGTCTATCAACATTAAATTTTTTTAGTGAAAAGTTAATATCTTAATATAGGAGTTTAGACTTTTATTAATAATAAACCAAACAAAATATAACACAATCACTAAAAGTTTTTTAATCGCGAAGCTTTTCGACAGTTACATCATTTTCAAGCACGCACCAAAATTATTACAACTTTTTTTATAGGTATATGAATTACCAGAAATGTTTCATTTCTGGTAATTCATATACAAAAAAAAGATTTTTTAAATAATTGTGTAATATGTTTAATTTCCGGTGAGTTGTATGTAAAACTGTATCATGAGGTACACTTTGAAAATGTTACATTGCACACACACACACACACACACTGACGTTTGATAGCAATGTATATTTTGATTAGGCACGTTTGACTTATCAATTTCAATTACATATTCATTAGTGATGGTATAAAAATTGAAAGACCATCGTACAGTCGATATGTTTTTCAAATTTTTTATTCGGTAATTTGAATTCAATTTGTCTTATTAGCCGGATGAATTTGAATTTATCATTCCAACGAAATCTTCATTTTATTTATTTTTTTATTAATTTCATTTTTTGTCATTTACTATAAAACGACTTCTTAGAATAATTATATATATATATTTTTTTCTCTCTATAGGTAAATGTTTATTTTACTTTTTTAAAAAATATTTTTTACCAAATTTATAAAACTAAAAGATTATCGTTCTTGATAATTTAGATATACATAAATTGCAATCTGGTTGACGTAGCCAATAAGCAACCGGGATGTGAGTTATGACAGGTTGGGAGATGTCATTCAACAATGACACTCCGAACTACCTCTCCAATCATTTAAACCGGGGGAAAGATCTAGGGGTGTGCGATAATTTAATCTGCGAGGTTCATTGACATGATTTAATAAATCTACCGCCAGCTGGTTAGAGTGTGACCCTCTAACCTGCAAGTAATCTCTACTGCAATCTCGAACTACTTTGTGCACATTTGGTACTTTAAGGTCTTTATGCAAATTTTCGTTTCGTATATACCACGGTGCACCGGCTATTATCCTTAGTATTTTTGATTGGAATCGCTGCATCACATTGATATTCGATATTGATGCTTTCCCCCAGAGTGATATTCCATATGTCCACACCGGCTTAATAACTGCCCTGTAAAGCAATAAATTCGATTTTAGAGGTAATTCGGAAGTTTTGCCCAGGAGTCAGTACATGTTTCGCAGTTTAAGTTTTATTTCTTTAGCTTTGATCCTGATGTGTTCCTTCCAGGTCAAGCGGTGATTAAGCCACATACCCAGGTATCGGACTTCATTTTCCTGCGGAATCGTACCATTAAGATCAACAATGTGTTCCGCCTAGTTGTAAATGTAACATATACTGACTTGTATGAGTTAATTTCAACCCTCCATTGTCGTGCCCAGATTCCCATCGTTCAAACCGTGCTGTAATTTTTCTGACGCCGCTACCGGATCATTATCTCTCGTGAATAATGCTGTATCATCTACAAATGCCGTCATTTCCACATTTATATTTACGGGAAGGTTGAACATATATATGAGAAAAAGGATTGGCCCCAAAACAGAACCCTGGGGAACTCCAGCCTTGACAGGATGAAATTTTGATAAATCACTACTGAATTTAACTAGAAAAAAAATCTATGTAACAGGTATGAGGACAGTAGCATGTAGTAGGGATGTAGCAGAGTGCGTTTTATTTTTGAAAGTAACTCTCCATGCCATACACGATCGAAGGCCTGACTGTCATCCAGAAAGGCTGCAGAACAATACTGCTGCTTTTCAAAACAATTACCGATGTATTTTTGCACCCTATGAACTTGTTCGATTGTAGAATGGCCAGGACGAAACCTAAACTGGTAGTTTCCAATCGTACCCTGTAGCTGTTTTATTAGTTCAGGCAGCAATGCTTTTTCGAATACTTTTGATACTATCGGTAGAAGACTAATAGGTCGATATGTCGAAGTATAACTGGTAAGTTTACCTGGTTTTGGTATCATAGTTACATGAGCAATTTTCTATTGGTTTAAGCACATCCTTTAGATGTAACCCAAAAACTTCCGCCTTTTCAAGATCGCTACGTGCCCATTCGCCATTATGTTTCCACATGGTGGAATCACTTTCTGTGGCCTCTTAAGAGCTTTAGTAGCCTTCCACAATGAATGATCGTCGTTTTTAGTGCCCATGTTGGAAAGAATCGATCTTAAAGTGTTATTTTTATGCATTTTCAGTAATGTGCTTAATTCTTTGGTTATTTTATTTGTGAGCCGGCCTTGATATCTGCCACAGCTTTCTAATTTTTCTTTTGGCATTGATTTTCTCTCTAATAATGCGCGTGGGTAGTTAATATCGCGAGTTGCAGTCTCCTTTGAGGTACTTAACCATGTCGCTTTTTGCAATGTGTGATTAAAATATTCAATCGCTTCATCAACATCGTCGCCTGTTTTTAATTGTATTTTGAGATCAAGATTCTTTTCAATCCAGCGTGTGTAGAAGTACCAGTCAGTTTTATTATTGTAAAATTTAAAGTTTGTTTTCTTAATTATTACTAACTGATTTATTTCTAGTATTATAGGAGAGTGTTCCGGTGAAAAGCCAAATGATGTTTCAACATTAGAGTATAAAGTACTAATACCCTTACAAATGAAGAAATCAAGTAAATCCGGTATTTTATTTCTGTATGATGACCACTAGAGAGCACTGTCAATTTTGACTTTGATACGCACTGAAATAATTCCGGTCCTTTTGGCGTTGTAGGTCTAGAGCCAAACATTATAATTTCCACCTACGATGAATTTATTTCCTAATGAGTTGTAAAAAACCTTAAAATTTGACCTGTGCAATTTTATATCTGGGCGGAAAATATATGGATGAGATTATTAAGTTTTTACCTGTATTATCTATTAATTTTATAGTTATTGCTTGATGGTGAGGTAATTGAAGACGGCTGAATTCATAGTGTTTTATATTACTACGTACTAGAATTGCTATGCCGCCACGAGGTTTATCACTTGGGTGATCAGCCCGATAAAAATTGTAATTCCTCAAAGCATAATAATTTTTTGACGTAAAGTGTGTCTCTGAAACTAGCACTACATCTAATTTTTGTCTAAGAGTAACCATTTCAAAGTCGGATTGAGGTTTTTTTCAACACGTTTACATTCCATGTATTGAGTTCATTTTGAAATTAATTTCGGCATGAGAGCTGTGAGTACATCCATCAACCAGTTGAACATAATCTCCATGCGATTAATGGATGTAGTAAACATATTTTCTAAGCGCATGAATGGCTGCTGTAACACTGATAGGAGGAAAGTTTTCAAAAATTATCATTCAATTCCTTCAAATTTAGATTAATTTTCAGCATTTACAAGACGTGCTCGAAGTGTTTAATTCAAACGTTTGTTGTTGTGCTACTGATGTCTCAGTGTGACCAGTCATGGAACCTCTCATTTTGTTTGTAAGTGCAGGAAAATCAACAGGTATACTTTGCTCTATGAACTGCTTTAACCTGATTATTACATTGTTGATGTTTTCTTTTACATATTTCCAAGTATACAGCACAACTTTTATAATTTGCAGGGTGACTGCCACTGCATAAAGCGCAGGTGGGATCAGTCTCCCTGTCTTTAGTACAGTTAGCTGTTAAATGTTGTTTCCACACTTGACAGATCTTGGCGTTTTTTTACAGAAGTTATGAGAGTGGCCATACTGTTGACACCGTACACATTGTACAAGACCTCGTTTATACGGTGTTTCCACTGTTATTTTCATATTTAACAATGACCGCAATTGGAATATAGTATTATTATTTTCGTTTGGCTCTAGGTCTACAAAGAAAAAAGGCAGGGGCTCTTTTGTTTTTCTATCTTGAATATTAAATAAGTCCCTAACGACGTGACCTTCATCAGCCAGCGCTAATTTGTTATCATCCTTCTTAACCGATGGATGAATGTTTTTTAACGCAACTCGATATGCTCTTTTCTGTTTTACCTGATACACGTGTAGTATTCAGCCTGAAGAGAATCCAGCATTTTTATTGTAGACCTATAATTTTCAACTGTTATTTTAATAGTATTTTTATTTATTATTTTAAATATACACTTATTAGTCGCAATCAGGGGTTGTCTAATTTTTTATTCAATCCCGGAAGATTAACAACATTATTGATAAATATCGGTGGAGGACGAATGTTATTATTTACATTTACATGATTATGGTCGACCTGGGTCTCATGCTCAGCTTCATTCATCGGATCACGTTCTTGATAATGACGCGAAATAATGTAATAGCATGAAAAATACTATAGTCAAAAGCTGGGAATAATCAGTTTGTTTAAAAATATTTATTTTCAGTTTCAATTAAAATTTTTCAATTAATGACAAAAAATTAAAATACGCCCCATTCTGAAATACCGATATGCATAAATTTTGCCGTACATTTTTCAAAAAGACAATCTATCCCTCTAGAAACAAACTATTCATTTCGGACGATTACCGTTTAATAAAATTAATTTATCAAATAAGAATTTTAAAAGCATTTTAAATACAAATAGAATTAACGAAATCTAAAAAAAAAATTGTCAAGAAAATTTTGAAATATTCATATTTTTTCAATCAACTAGAGTCATCTCTACATATCTATATAAACTAACGTTTTTATATTTTCCGTATAGAGGGTGCTACGACATTATTTCTGGTTTTAAACGTCTTTAAATAATGTAGTATACAAGGGGACGTAGTACAGTTTAATAAAATTAATTTATCAAATGGTAATTTTAAATGGACTTAACGAAATCTAAAAAAAAAAATTGTCCAAATAAGTTTCGAAATATTTATAATTTTTCAATCAACTGGAGTCATCTATACATAAGTATACAAACTAACGTTGTTATATTTTCCGCTTAGAGGGCGTTACGACATCGTTTCCGGTTTTAAACGTCTTTAAATAAATTCGTAAATAAGGGAATGTAATAAATTACTCGTATTTGAAATATATAAAAATTAGTCTTACGACATAAATGAATACGAAGTATGTTTGAAAAAAATTCTGATCCAAAAAAAAGTTTAATAGGTGCATATAATATTTTACGTTTTGGACGAAAACGGTTAATTATGCAACGTAATAATTGAAGTTGGCAACTTCAGTTTTGTATATTTGTCCTAACATCATAAAGTTAATTTATAATTATTTATGAGATAAAAAAGTAAAATGTACCTATCAAGATAATACTATGATTGTTGAAAACAATCATACAAGGATCAATCCATGGACCAGTTCTATGAAATATTCAGTAATTCATCGCAATATGTGCAATTTATATCACAACATCAGATTGTATAATTACGCTGATGATTTATTACTTATTTATAATGTACCTATGTCCGGCAAAGTTAATCTTTCCGCTTATCCTGACAGATGCAACACGGTAATTAATAAACTTTGTTTAATAGTTGATTCTTTAAATTTAAAATTTGAAGTTAACAAATCGCATACACTAGTTGTCGCACGTCGTTATTCTACATATGAGCAAATGAGCAAATGATATATAATAATATTAAGCTTGATAATTTTAACTTTACCCCTGTCAGTTCTATTAAATATCTAGGTTTTATTATAGACAATAAATTATCAATCAATCAATCGATATATTTATTCCAATACAAAATTCTATAAATCATGAAGAATTTATATGTACATAAACATATGCCAAGTATCCTTAAAGTTACCTTAGCAACTAAATACAACTAAATGACTTTACAAAACTAAAGAAGTAATAAAGAAAATAACAGTTAACAATAGGAAAAATTTAAAAAAACTTATTAGCTGATATATTAAATTCAGTTTAACTTTTATATAAATACAAAAATAAAAATAAAAAAAAAATCCTAATACAGATCTGATCGTAATGCTACATTAGAAATCGGTGCTTAACAGGACGACGTCTATATTTAGTGTAACGCATGCTGAAATCAAAAACATACTTGTATTTATCATAAAATTTCTTTGATAATTTATAAATATGATCATAAATATGAGGCATATTTAGCGTGGAATGCGTGTACTGTATTTTAGCCCATCGAGGAGCACTTAATGATATTCTGCAACACCGGTTTTGCATTACCCGGAGTTTTTTGTAAGTACTAACGGACACTGAACACCAGACCGGACAAGCGTAAACTAGGTCTTATAATGGTGGTGTAAATTAATTTCTTGTTTACTGAAGAAAGATGAGAACGGTAACTCTGAAAATTGGTGCGAGTATGTGACTTTTTTTCGCATCACCGATAGATTTATTAATGTGCGCGTTAAATGAAAGACAAGAGTCTAGAGTAACTCCTAGATAGTTAACCTGTTTCTGCCAACTGATATATTAACAGTAATATCAGGCGGAGAAGGAGGAAATCTGTTAGTAAAAAGTATAGCGTGCGATTTCTCGGTATTTAATTTTAGCCTCGGCGTTTATAGTACTTGTTATTTGCCGTTTTTTGTAACCTATTGTAGATGGTATCAGTTCTGAACGATGTGCAACCCGCGTGGACGAAGGGTATAAATCGTTTAATAATATTAAAAATAGGTAAGGACCTGAAATACTTCCTAGCGGAACACCTGCAAAAAGAGTTTTAAGTGCTGACAGACAAATTAATTTTCTCCAAGCACATAGCGTATACAAATGATAAAGTTAATAAATATTATTATATTTTTAAATCTCTTGGAACAAAATTATGATGTTTAAATTACAAAGCTAAGCTAATTTTATATAAATGACTAATACAGTCACTATATTCGTATTGCGCTAGTACATATTACCCCCTACTTTAAATAAACGATATATTTGTAATATTAATTCCAATTGTAGAGTAGTTGTAACATCTTCGTACATTACTGTATCTAATGTTTCTCTTCAGATTTCAGCACGTGTATTGCCAATGGACTTACATATTTAATAATTAAAAAAAACATCCTCATCTTTAAAAACAAACTAACTCAATGTGGTAAACTGAATAGCAGTAATTTCAAATATATCAATAATTTAATTCCTACTGAATGTAAATCTAGATATGATACAAAAACTAATGGTAAATTAATTAAAATTTTTTTCCCTCATATCTAAGCTCGTTTTAAAGGTAAAAAGTTTAATATTAACTTTTACATGTCTCAAATATTAAGTGGACATGGTTCTATTGCATACTATTTAAACAAATTAAAGATTATTAATAATAATATATGTTGTAACTGTTACAGTAATGATACAGAAGTTGTCCATCATATTATATATATATATATATATATATATATATATATATATATATATATATATATATATAAAATATTTTATTTATGATCTATTGTATGCTTGTAGTGTATCATTATGATGAAGATAATTTAATACGGTAAATTATCATTGTATCTGAATCAGTCGTCTTATCTAGGCCCATATTTACCGTTATGTGTATGATAATTTTATTTTCAAATTTCATTTTATTTAAATCAATACTTAGTTTTAATAAATGTAATTATGGTGATTTTTATTATTATTGCATAGTAAGAATTTTATTTCATTTCATGTGTAGTAAGAAATATATTTGATTTTATTTAATTTTATTGTTATTATTATTATTATTATTATTGCTATATAAGAAGTACAGAAAGATTTTAGCGACCTACATATTGAGTTGGTTTATTAGAGAAATTATTAATTGCGGAGGTTTCTACCCTTGCCTTCCGCATTGGTTTAAAGTTGTCTTTCTCATTTCTCGGCCGCCCCTCACATGGGGAAACAGACACAGATCAGAAAGCCGTTCCTCTGGATGCAGACGCTTCTGGATTTAGTTCCTGCTTGGATGGCAGCAGTGAGGCATATTTGTACAGGCGGCCTCAACTGGCCAAGAGTAAATGAAACATCGTAGGGCGTAAAGTTTTATAGGCAGTTTCCAACCTGCACCTTTACGCCCTCTTTTTTACTATTTTATCACCACTGCTATCGCCTGCTTGAGGCTTTTCGCAAGTGACCGCTCTTGGTCTGCGACTGCTCCCAGCTGAACCACATATCTTTTTTGGCCACTCCACTATCCACCACCTGTTGATGCGCCCCCTACCGGTTAGAGCTCCGGATCCTTGAGAGTGCAAGTATGATGTACAGAAGTAATTAAATTTGCAGACGAACAAGCCATAGTGGCTGAGTCGACAAGGATCCCAAATAAAATGATGCGGCAGATTAATAGGACAAGAAAAGAATTCGGGATGGACATAAACATAAACAAAGCGAAAACAATAATGATCAGTAAGAAACTAGATCGCTTACATGTAGAGATCGATAAAAAATAAATTGTTACAAGTTAAATATTTATGGCAAATAATATCGGATGACTTATACTGTGATCAATTTGCGAAGCTGGCGTAAGAAACAAGATATATTAAGGCAAAAATCAATGCCAATGGACTTGAGAAAACGCCTGCTGAAAGCGTATGTATGTTCTATAGCGCTATATGGTGCCGAAACATGGACTATGAATAAACGAAACGTGGACAAGTTGCAAGTAATCGAAATGTGGTGCTGGAGGCGAACGGAGAAGATAAAATGGACAGACAAGATAAGGAATCAAGAAATTATGGATAAAATAAACGAAAAAAACGGAATTAATAGATCGAATACGGAAAATACGGTTAACCTGAATTGGCCATGTTCATGGGGAAATACTTCGAATTGTTTTCGAGGGCAAAATCTAAAGGAAACGAGGACGTGGAAGACCCAGAAATTCATTCATAGTAACCTTATTACTACGAGACACAGAACTCTGTAGCTATAAGGAGTTAAAAAAAGCCGCGGAAAATCGGGAGCATTGGAAAAATATCATCATGGAAAAAAGACTAGTCTTAGGACTGAACTAAAAGAATGAATAATAGAGTAAACATATTTAGTAATGATTCTGTGGACAGTAATAATGAAAAGTATATACGGTGTATATTGAAATTTGATCACCGTATATCACTTTTATATAAAGTTATCCTTGGCTGGAATGGTGTTCGTTTACATTTATCGCGATATATATGTTACTTTTTTATTTATTTATAATTTAATTTTTTGTATTTTATTTCTTACGTTCTTATTTTTTCTTATTTTATATTATTATTATCTTTCATCTCTATTTATTTTTATTTTATGTTAGTTTTGTTTATAAACTTGTTTTCGGTACAATTTAGATATTTGCAGTATCATACTGTTAGACAATTATAGAGTAAAATCTTATGCCGAAGAATCTAACTAGTTATGTTTCATTACAATTGCATTCTAATTTACTTCAAACTAGTACGTTTATCTTCTAAATTTTATCATGTTTGAGACGTGTACTATGTATAGTATGAAATATAAATTCGAAAAAATATGTGCATTCACATACGTTTTATATATATATATATATATAATATATATATATATATGTAAATTTGTAAACAGGAATTAAAAAATATATATGAATTGAATTATAATAAAAGTAAGGTCTAGAAATAGGATTCTGAAAAATAGAAGGTATTTATATGAAAATGCTTATCCAGTTATCATAGTTTCTTTTAAAAAGTTGTTACTATAAAAATGTCCCATATTTTAAATTAAAATATGATACTTAAAAAAAAAACAATAAAAATAAAGTTTTGACGATTTAAAAAATAATAATAATTTTATGAATATTCTACTATAAATAAATTTGACATAAATATTATCTACGACGATTACAATTAAAACGAAATAAATTCTGAATAGGATATATTTAAATCACTTTTTTCCACTTTTTACAATGAAATAAATTTTTAAAGGAATGTTTTCGATTTATTCAATTTTTCGACGAATATTCGCAAGCTATTTTTCCACATCTATAACTATTTTAATTATAATTCTTATTTCACTCGAATTTTGTACGAAATCTCTGTGCTATTCCGATGGTTTCTATCAATAACCGATATTAAAAAAAAAAAAAATTGTTCATTACTGTGCCATGAATTTTATTCTATATTACACAAAAACACAAATACCAAATACAAATATTTCCGTACCGAGTGTGCAACAACCATTCTCCCCAGAAAACACATTGGTAAATATATAATCAGTGTTAATAATATTTATAATAAAAGAACTTATATGTAAATTGCAGGAAAAATTTCAAATATAAAAAAAACCTGCTCTCTTAAAAGTAAGAGAGTGTATATTTTTTTAACAAAATAAGTATCTTAGTTTATTTGTTGACATTTAGGGTCTATACCTGGCTCACTGAAAAGGACATGTTTTAACATGTGCCGTAATCACCATTAGAATTTACTATTGACATACGCAAATATCTATAAACGTCAACAGCTATTTCGTTATATCTTTAACCGTTTCCTCTATATAAAAGAGGAATTTTAACGTATCGCGTAAAGATTTGATCGAATTAAATCGTAGTTTATTCGATATTATTCGAAATGTTTTTTTTTGGCAGTCTTTACTTACTTCTGCTAGTCAGTCATAAAGTAATTTCGCTGAAATTACTTTTTTTTGTACATTAAAAATTTATTTTACGCAGAGGTTTTTTAAATTCTGGCATTGATCATGTAAATCGTATAATTCCAGTTTCAATCTCACGTATGGGAAATAAAAATATAATCGATTTTTCACGAGCATGGCTCTCATATTCACACAAGACTGTAGTAACTATTAATAGTTTAGTAGTAAATGTAATGAATAATTTTGTAGCTCATCTGTTAACGATGTGTTATATAACCGCCAGCAGGATTATAATTACTTCCATCGTACGAGCGTAAAACTTTTACCTAAATTCGTTTTACGAAAATATTCTAAAATATTTCGCGCATATAATTTTCTTCTATATTATACTTTAACGAAATATTCTCCTTACTATTCGTAATTTCTACGTTTCTTGCAAAGAAACGTCGATGTTAAAACAAAAAAATGTATTCCGATTCAAATAATTTATCTAACTGGACGATGGTTAGACGAACCCACACGTTTCATTTTTTTTTTTTGTCTTCTAGCTCTGTGAATTTTCTCGTATAATCACCGATTGTTTATGAAAGTATCGTCGTTATAATGCGAAACGAATAATAAAACTCTTTTAAATATACATAACAAGTATTTTCAACCCTGTAAGCTTACTAGCTAATCGAACGAACTCGAAACCTAATGCGTAAACATATACTCGAATTATGTATACGAAACTTAATACAGCTATGCGAATGATCCCCGGAAGTTTAACCGTTATAACTCTCTCCACGTATCAGAAGAAACGACGGAGCGATGAAAGAATGGGGAATAAAATATAATAATAAAAATCTCGATATCTTTCAAATACCGAAATCAAGGGAAGTGCTCTAGATGTAACAGTAGACAATATTATTAGAAAACGTTTTAATCCGACAGACTCGTGGCGAGAGAAATGGGATATGAGCAACCGTAATGTTAACAAACTAATTGGATATCCTAAAGCCGGACCATTTGGTTTCAGCCTATACAGAAAAATATGGACTCGGCTGAATCGTATAAGGACTCATGGAGAACGGGTCACTTTCCAACAGACAAAAATGCGACTACAGAATTCAAAGTGACCGCGTAGTTATGTCAAATAAGAGCGTCGTAATAAGGTAACGAGTTAAGGGGGTCTCACTCAGAATACCGAAGAATGACTTAGACCTATAAGATGACTTCAGAACCTAGGGACATGCGCTTAAAATAAGTACCGCCGAATTCCGAATCATAAATATTAAAACTGAAACAAAATCTCGCAATAAATGTATAGAACTGTCACAGATGGTAGATAAATAACTGTTCTAATATTTAAAATTCGTGTTTAAATAAAAAAAAAAAAAAAGGCACTAACTTGCAGATTTCATTGTGATAAGTCAAAATTGCGCAGATTAAAAATTTGAACTATCGATGTTACTTATAAATGGAATTCGTTATAAATAAAAATGTACGTAATATTACTAAATTACTTTTGTCAATTATATTTGTACCAATTTTTTAAAGTTTATTCTCGAAAATTTGCGGTCGACGTACGCGTACAATGTCTTTCCTTCGACGTGACAGATGTGAATATTTTGACGGTTGTGCAGTTAAGTCATCAATAAAAGCTTTCATCCGTGAATTCTGAGGATGACCTTTAGACTGTTCACAAATCCTTCCATTATGACGCGTAACCTCTGGCGGTATAACCTAAATATGTGATCAAAGTTTAAATGCCAGTTTGTAATTTTTTTATTTTTTCAATGTCTTTTCTCTCCTTTTTTTTAAGAAAAAATTATATTTCAGTATATTTCGTACCGAAATAACTGTCAAAACGAAGAACATTACATAAATAAAAGAAAACTTAGTAGATGATCAATGTGGGTGTTGGAAAAAAATCGATGAACAAGGGGAGGTTGAATTCTACAATTAGTGGAAAGAGGATTAATTAAAAACTGCGACATTTATTGACACGGAAAAGTCCTTTGATAGGGATGGGATGTTTTAGAAGAAATAGCGCCATATAAAAGAATAATAAAAATATTATAGGACAAACAAAAAAAGATGATAATAAAAACCGAAGAAAATGGATTTGAAGTTAGAATAGGAAAAGGAATAGGACGATGGCGTTTTCAATGTACACCCGGAAAAATGATACAAGGAAGTTAACGAAGATTGAAGAATTATAGTTAGAGGCGAATGAACGATAGGTAGTAATCGTGTTGAACAATAAAGGAGAATTAGACTAAATCGATATGCGGTTTGACGAATGGGATTAACAATTAAAAGAGTGTGACGATTAAATACGATAAACAGCGTAGAACGGCGAATATAAGAGTATAAAAATTAACGAAAAAAAAAAAAAAATTAATATCCGTCGCAGATATTTAGTAATACGACGATTATCCTATGTAATTCACTTATATAAATAATTTATATATATATAAAGAATTTTTATACGATAATTGATCATTAAAGCTTTAATTTTATTATAAAACGTTTCGAGAAAGTATATGGACGATGTGTATTATATAAGGATAAATGTGTATGTGCGAATATATCTAAAATCGAATGAATAGTGCGCAAACTCTCGTTATCAGTAGCTATATAGAGCACTTGAAAAATGGAGATTAAGCGCGTGAGAAAAAATGCCCTACGGTCGATCAATCATGAAGACAGATTTAGCTTTAGTCCTAGTTCTGGTACCGGCGCTGGCGACTCCGCGAAAAAGACTGAAAAAATTATATGAAAACGGCAACGTTTATCATATTTCTTTATGTATATGCGTTTAATGTGTGCATGTAACAACTCGTTAAATGAAAAATAAATTTTAAATAATTTATAATTTGAATTAAACAATTTAGTACAAAGTATATTATATAATTATGAAACAAATCATTTAATTTACACGGGTTACCTCCTAAAAACACAACGCGAAGTCCGAATATATAGCCATATCAGTAGTTGTTATATATATATATATATATATATATACACGGAGCTCCTTGTAATAAGCGCGAGTATATCGTTGTACGGATTGGTGGACAAATGTGTAACCAAATTAAAACTTACAAAAAAAATGTGACGCTATATGTTGGTTTAAAATAAATAAAAAAAAAAAAAATCCGAACTGACAAAATAACGAACATAAAAAATGCGAAAAGAACGATTGAAACATTTAAAATGAGAACGGTGAAAAATAGCTAAGGAACTTGTTTCTAAACGAATTAAGAGTACAGATACAATCGAAGATAAAATGGAAAAGTGAGGAAATTTGTACATAGCCAGCAAATGACAAAACATCCAATCTTCTTCTTCTTCATCATCATTCCGCCGTCTCCGTCGGAAGTTTGACGGTCATCGTGGTTATCGTTGAGATTTTGATTTTACAGAGTTTTTGTAGTTCGACTGTAGTACATCCATCCCACTTCCCTCGTATCCGTTAACCGGGACATTTTTTTCTTCTTCTCTTTACTACAATTTCATCTTTTCGTATTAGCTGCGGAAGACGTTTATTTTCTGGATGCCTTGTAGGCAGATATGTCCGAAATATTCCAGTTTACCAAATTGAACGAATTTTAATAGTTCAGTTTCTTCGGTCATTCGGAGGACTAGTTGTACAAATTTTAGAAAAGATAACCGAAAAGACCGAGTTTTATTTAATCACATTCACCGATTTACAGAGTGAGAACTATTTGAAATAATTATTTCCCGTTTCTTTACTTTTTTTTGTTTTTTTGGATGAGCTAACGGAATTATATTAATTACTCTTATAACACCTACGAATGTGCGTCTGAATAAAAGAAAGTATGTTATTATGCGAAAGCGTTACTAAAGTTTCATACAGTTATCGTGGATATATATATATATATATATATATATGTGTATATATAAATAAATTCCAACGAATAGGTGCAATAAGGACCACACTCGTCAATGTTACTTCTCACGACTGTTTCGGTAATTGTCAATTTAAAACTTATTTCTTTATTAACCAGTTAACACTTCCGTCTTGTACACTTGTATATTATATACGTGTGCTATCGTTAATTCGTGTTCATCTCATTACTAAAGCGATAAAAACTTCACAAAAACCGTGCGTGAATAATTAAAAATTAATCCAGCCATCTTAGGTTATACCCGTTCGATTTGCCGTGTACTCAATTATTCAATTCACGCACACACACACATGTATATTAACGACAGGGGTCATTAAACGTGGCGATACAGCCGACCAAGCGCAAAGTATTTTTGCATTACCGTCATCTCGTAAGTGAACGTATTTGTATCCTCTCTCGTACATGCGTCAAGTTGCTCCGCGCGTCGTGGCGAAATTATATTATGTAGTAACGAATAATCTGCCATACGTACACGTTATTTTAGGTGAGTCATGTCGCAATAATGTCGAAAATATCGTACGCCCACGTAAATTAACGGGCACACACTGAAAATTCTTCAGTTTTATCTTAAACAACGTCTATCATCGTTTAGAGCCTCGATGAAAAATATCAATGATGATGATGATAGTGACAACAACAACGGCAAAGCCGCAGTTTCCTAGTTAACGGGGTAGTTGTGTTCGTAGGTACATACGAGTTACTTCCCGCTTAAAATAGTAATTTGCCGTTCGATCATTTTCACCGTAGTCGTTGGTAGAGATACCTGAAAAGAAAAATTAAGTCCTTACCTAGGGTATTTACTATTGAGAATATATATATATATATATATATTTTCAAATACGTATTGCAATCTTAATGTTTAAATAATCCTTATATACGACTAATTTTAGTAATTAGTACAGAACATTAGTTCATTGACATAACTAAATCGTTTGAATCGCTAATGTGTCGAACAACAATACCTCAATATTCGGATGTTTATAGAATCGCTAAATCACAAATGACCTTGTTTACCCACTTCATATTCAAATATCTCTGATACCAACTTGCATTGAGAATTGCGCGAATAACTTTATTTAATAATAATTCGATTAGTAAAAAGTGTAAAAATTAAAAATCTTAGAAGTACGTGTGGTTATATCGAAGATTTCCACGACCTGGAAGAGAAAATTTTGTCCGTAGATATTTGTTGCGTAGGTATTTTCGGTTTTATTCGTGAAATGCGTCTGGATCAGCTAGTCGAAATACAGGAGACGATCATTATTATGTTTTGAATAACGCAGTTCGTAACATTGCTACAACGCAAACCCCGCCATCTACGTTCAGAATACACACGAGAGATTTGTTTTTGTCCAGTTTCAATTATCATAGTATCCTATAACGAGGAAGAGCGCGCGTATTGCGTGGAACGTTATTTTTGGCGTGAATCGGTCACGACAGTGTGGAAGCTTCGAAAATAATCCGAAGTTACGCGATTTTTTTGTGGGGGATACCTTAAGAGCCATTCGAAAGATCTAGAACACCTGAAACTCGAATTTCTGGAGAAATTTCCAAAATTCAGCGACCTATACCCGAAGAAGTATTGGAAAATTTTGTAAAGACTGAATGGATGTATTGTTGCAAATGATCTGAACGATATTGTGTTCCACAATGATTTTATAAGCTAATCTCTCGTTTTCCTATTTTTAAATGAAATTTCATTAAAAAAATTTTAGTCGAGCAGTTTTTGGTCCGACTGCTGTGAACCACCTTATATTTAATTAACTTTATTTCATAATAAATTGAAATCAACTTATTCCATAACAGGACGGATATCCTAGGATCTAATAAGAAAAAAATCTGTTCGTTTTATTTAGAGTCACAATTACCATTTATGTTCGAGTAAAATACATTTTCGAATGTTTTGCTTTTTTCTCGATAGATTTTACAATATATTCGAACGTATAGATCGTGTTATCCGAACAAAACTTTTTTTCACTCCCTTTTGTAAACTCATCGTATACGATCAATTTTCATTTTACATCTCTCGATGCAAACTATAGTGCAACGTCTGTTCCAGTTTTAAAAATATCGAATATTGCAGACGTGTCCGGTAAATATATACTAAATTATATATCATCATCGTTATAATTCCTCAATCTTGTTAAGATTGGTCAGAATTCTTTTCATAGCTTTTCACGTCACTATATCCTGTTACTTATCGTGTTAAATTTCTTTAATATATTTCATTCTTGGCTTTTAATATTTTCACTTCTACGGTGCATTCAATTATTTGTGTTAAATTTGTATCTGAAAATATCGTTTTCCATGGAAAATACTAAAATTAAGAAAAAATTCTGCTCGGTACAGTCAATAACAGAATCGAGCAATCCATATGGCTTCTAAAAAGAGAAAATGAATAGGTACGAAGGAAACAATTTTGGGTTTCTAAATAATAGAAAGGAGGATAGAAATAAATCAACCCGTATATATTGCCTTTACCGACCTAGAAAAGGATTTTGCCGGATGGCAATTGGAATGTACAGAAAAATATGCACCGAAAAAATCGAATATCGATAAAAGAGATACAACACTTTTAAATAACGAAAACATAATATGTTGACATTTATGTGGATTAAACTGTATTCGCCAATATTGAGCCCGTTGAACAATTCGATTCAGGCGGTTCTGAACAGCAAAGTTTTGCATATTTGACATCCGAATTCGACGCGAGGATGGCTATATCATCTGCGAATGTGGCTAAAATCGTTTTATTACTTGCGGGTAAGTCTGCTGTGTAGATGGAATACAGTAGGGGCTCAAGCAGACTACCTTGGAGGAATTGATGCTAAGACTTCCTTCGAATATGTAGATCCTAACCGTAAATGTTCTGTCAGTTAAGTATGACTGAAGTAACACGTAGAGATCATACGGAAGATATTATGTTTACTAATAGATCGGCTGAACATATACCTATAACAATTAATAACGACATTATCCCACAACTTGATTTCGTACGCTGTCTCGGATTGTACTTGGATCGAAGGCTCACATGGCGATTTCACGTGGCGCTAATTAGAAAGACCATTATTACACGTGTTGGGCTACTATATCTACTGCTGGATCGTCGGTCAAACTTAAATTTAAAAACTAAAAGACGCATTTATCTCACAATGATTGCCCCCAACCCTGCATAATGATTTGAATATTTCATTTTTCCAGGATGTTTGCATTAGCCAGTACGAGAAATTATTTAACAAACTCGAACATAGTAGTAATCCATCCCAATATTTTCAGAATGCACTCATTAGAACTTCCAGGCAATCCAGCTAGGAGACTGAGAAGGAAGTGATGCCAGGATGCTCTCCCGATTACCTAGTAAACGGAATTATCTTGAGCGTTACATTTCTTTACTAACATTCATTCAATACTTCTGAAAAGCGTTCTTTAATCAATATTTATCTCACATATTAATTATTATCCGTACTTATTAATTATTTTATTTCAATCTAATGTTTCATCGGAGACGTTAATTTACGTAGAACAAGCGTTCAAACAATGCAAAGAATAACGAGAATTAAGGCGGAAAGAGGATATGCATCTTCGTGTTTACAGATGGTATTGCTACGCTAGCTTAAAATTAACAAGCAAAGATTTTTGAGAAGCGTAATAAATCATAAAAGGAACAGGATATAAAAGAAAGGATTAGCGAAATTGACATTTATGAAAAATAAAGGATTATTAACATCGAGAGACACACTAATGTAGAAATTAAGTAGAACTTGATCAAAGACACGAAGCCAGTTGGAGGCGTTCGAAACCCCTGATGTTGCAGTGGAAACATGGACGAATAAAATGAATAATAAATAAGTACTCGGATTAATTCGTGAAATTATATGTAAGAAACAAAACAAAAAAAAAATGATGAAAAGTCTATAATTTATAAGGTTCGTAGGAAGTACTGTAAATAATAGGGATGGATACATCGATGTATTAAGAACACTCGATACAGAGTATCGATGTATCGAATTTGACCGATGTATGACGTTTTGATATATTCGATGTATCGAATATGATATTTCAAATCGATAAAGTTGATTTTATGATGTAATTTAGTTACATTTTATGTTTTTAAATATTTTATCTCGGACTATATTGATAAACTAGTTACGTGTTACATTCGTTATAATAATAACTAATTAATTAAATAATCATAGTAGCTATAGGTATAGTTACAATTTTTACAACATTTTTTCATCCTTTAGTTGCAATAATATTTCTCTAGAACTACGTTGGTAACACAGGCTGACAAATTGAATCAAAAACAACCAATTCGAGGTGATTTATTTTATTACGAGGTTGTGTATTGTTTACTTCGAAGTGAAAATATTTCTTTTAATTTTAAAACTTCGCATATGTTTAATTCATAATTTTGAAGTTTTTCTAATATTATTTTTAATAAGTACCGCGTAATTTATTATTGTGAATTTTTACTTCATTTAAACGGTCATTTTTTAAATTTTCGTCGATTAATAAAAACCATTTTTAACGTACATCTATTTCCTTTTATTTTCCAACATTTTATAACATTATGTATAAAAAAATAAAAAAATAATTGACGCGTCGCAAAACATCGACGTTTCTGTAATACATCGGTCTACATCGATGTCACTAATCGATATATTACATCGGACATCGATGTATTTTTTTTGTCCACCCCCCTGGTCTTAACCGCGACATGATCGTACGGATATGTAAGAATTCACCCGATCTTGTCCTTGGTCGAGTAAATCGTACGATTTTATTTGGAAATATTTTACATTTTACTCGTCCTTTGTTGTAATTTACATAATTCGATATTAACACTTTATTTATTTGTGTTTTTGTGTATGTAGGCGTTTTAACGGTATTCATAGCCTTTTCGATATAGTATCGAATTAAAGCATTCGTTGAATACCGACAGTACTAGAAAAGCCGTAATAATCGTACAAGTGTAGAGAAAAAGACTTTTCTCTTTTTTTTTTTATCTTTGGACATTAACGATTACACCCAAGACTGTAAGATTTTAGTTAAAATAGCAAAAATTCATTAATATACGAAAGGACCAAGAAGCTTTTCGGTCATTAAGCTATTATTAAGCGAACGTCAAACAAATAATAAAATATAAATATATATTCAATTTATAAAAATATAAAAAGGAAAGAAAAACAAACAAAAATAAAATATCAGAAAATACTTAATTTAGATGTAAAATATAGTTAATAAAATAATCGGACAATGAATATCAAAATTCTTTTAATCCGATCGATTTTTGTTTCGTAGTAATTCGGTTACACCCATTTTATTTGAGAATGTTAAATAAGTAATTTATACCGTCCGCAACTGACTGACGCGTGGTGAAAAGGACGATTTTATCCGATCGACATCGAACTATTTGTAGATAAACAAACAATGGTGCAATTCCTCGAAGCGATAATATTTCAACGTCGTTTTTATCTTTAATATTTATTATAAGCACCTGCCGTTACGAGCACTTACAACGTTTTGTTTTCAAACCGGATATTAATTTCTACATTTAACCTATCTACTACCTTTAAATATACTTCGAGGAGCCTAATTGAAAATGACTATGTAAAATATGACGTTTTTTTAACGTAATTTTCTCTCATTAGGAATTCAGAAATTAACTAGGACCGTCTTCTTCTTCCCGTAATACAATCGATGCGATTAATAATTTTAATTTTACGCGAATCTCCAGACGAAAAATGCAACAGTTTTATTTCTAGTCGAGCTAAAATACTTTATATTAACCGTCTCAGTTCGACGCAAAATTATAAACGTTACGCTTCTTAGATGAACTGGGTTAGATGTAGTTTTCACTAGTGTATTTATGTAAATATTTTCAAAATTGAAATATTTTTCATCAATCAGAAAATGAAAAATGTTGTTAGCATTAAAATGTCACGTACCGTATAGTGGACATTAATTAGAAAAATTTTATCGTCATATACGATTATGTATTGTGAAATCTATTAAGAATACTTCGATATATTTATTAAGTTTTCAACCCCGGTTTTAGCGAAGTGACGGAGTATAACACGACCTTCGAAAAATTTTATATGACGATAAGAAATAGCGATTATTTTTAGTGTTTGTTTCAAATTTATTTTCTTTTTAAGCTTCGAGATCTTTTTACCGAGGTACAGGTGAGATGGTTTTTTTTTGGATGATTCATTCAGTCATTCTACCGATATAAAATAGAATTAATATTTTTATCGCGTGATTTTTGTAGAACACAAGCCTGTTGATAAAATTTTAATATAAAACTTCGTTACATCTAACGGGGAAAATATTTAAAATCCGAGGATCTCGTTTGTATAAGGTACATATTTAAATTATATATTTGTAGTTTAGGGCCTAGGGCGGCAAAAGTCGGAGGTATTTTAAAAGCATTTCAAATTGTATAGATTTAAGAAAAAATTGTTAAGAAGTCAGTTTCAACCTTGAAAAGGGTAAAAAATTATCCGCAGGCACACACGTGTCAAGAGAGGTTTATTGCATTTATTATCAATTGAAGCACGATTAGTACAAGAAATCAAGTATGAAGATGTTATTGAAGTTTTTGCTCAAGTTAAAGCGAGAAAAATAAGTATAGTAAAGAGAAATAAATTTCATCGTAAATGAACTTAAGTTGTTACATTGATGTAATAAATTTGAAAAAGTAAATTTTTAGCACGATTTATTATGTATGCATATTTTTATACTTTTCAGACTGGGCCTAAAGCAGCGTCACACTTAAATCCGTCATTTTATCTTTATAAACGTATTTTAACATACAATTTTTACTTAACATACGAATAGTACATGTTTTCAGTATAAAACTAAAATCACGTTACTTTATAAAAGTATTTTCTGTTAGTTGTAACTAAATCTCGTTCGTTGAAATTTAATCATTTAAGTATTTCGAAAAACTCTATTAAAATATAAATTGGAAACGTTGGGAACTTCGTACTAGAGAAGATTACTGAAAAACGTATAACATAAAACAAACCTACTCAACCATTCCGAAGTAGACGTTTGAAATGGATCGAGCATGTCATAAGATGTATACAGGCATGTAGATGAATGTTTTGAAAAGGGAAGGTACGAAGCAAAACAAAGGAAGAAGCCGGCAATGAAATATACCGCGGATAGTATCAAGCGGGATTCCAAACGTTGGTTAGCCTGAAAAGGCAGTCCAGGATAGATTATCGTAGCGGCAGTGAACCAGTCCACGACCGTAGACTGACCCACCAAAGGAGAAACAAGAGAAAGATCAAGTAGCAATTACGGTATAACGATTTTTCCAAATGCTCATTCGGATAACGCTAATTAGTTAGAATTTTGCAAATTTTATATCGAAATTTTAACGTTAATTAACCAGATAAAACGTATGAAAATTGAGAAAATTGTATTGCTTCCTTCGTAACGAAAAAAAATATATCCCGTAAAGCTGAACATTATAACTATTTTAAATAATTTCGCGATATTTTCAAAACAATACATTATAACTGAGATAGTCGAGAACTTTTAGTAGAAAAATTCAATCCTAGCTAATTATTTATTACAAATTTCATAAATACGTTACAATATACTAAGACGAGATACGTCTAACTTGGTTTAATTTGATATATATTTTTTCCCTATAAACACAACAACAAAAAACCTACTTTTCTACATTAGAACATAATTAATTTCTACTTTTAACCGTGCTCCATTTCAAGTTTTTTATTAACCAATAGATGGCGCTTATATTATTTATTGCCTAACTTCACCAAGAAATATTTGGTGTTTTAGCTGAAACCAAAATAACTAACTCACGTTGTAACGAAAATATTCTATTTAATATTAAACGATACGAATTTTTTAATAATAATAATTCCTAATTTTTAAAAATGCTTAGCATTAATATTACAGTCCATCGAAGCAATTTGTTTAATCGCCTCTCGATACACACTCAATATGTACGATTGAATTATATTTAAGAAAATTAGATATATCTCTTTTATTGAATTATTTATTTTTCAAAAATCCGTTATTGTTTAAAAATTTTGCCATATCTTTCGTTCTTTTAACATTTTTTGATATCTCGAAATTTTATCCAAAGCCTTTAAATTATTACACACATACATATGTATATAAAATATAGTCAGGAAAGGAATTGATTGATCAGTCGATTAAACTCGTATTAAATCTGAAGCCGAATTTTGTTCTGAGTTATTTATTTAAATCTGCAGTTTATTTTATCTTTTGCTACAACTGTACATTGTGTAGTATACGGGGCGATAATTATACATGTAATCTGTTTTTACTAACGGTATCATGTATACGTGTTTCAAATCATCTAGTAATTGTCTCTTTTGTCAAATTTAAAATGGAGTATTATTTATAATGAAGTTTTTCCAGTATTTTTCTATCCATATTATGTGCACGTCCCGATAATGATTTCATAGATTTTAAACATCGTGTTAATTCGTTGATTATAAATTGATAGTAATTTAAAATAAAATCATTTAGCTTCCCATAAATTTGGTTATTTTAAATGTTAAATTGTCTACTAAAGTATGTCTGTTCCATACGGAATGTAATTTATAAATAATCAAAAAATACTGCTGGTAAGCATTTTTAGCGAGGACATTATATGGTAGATTTTTCTTTAACTACAAGTTATAATATGGTAACTCGTAAGCATTGCTGGTTAAAGCGTCGTCATCAATTTCTAATCGAGTATTCTTATAACTTTTATGATTTCCTATATAAAATTTTTCGCATTTGAAACAAATGAAAACAGGCTGGTCGAAATACGTTCTTACGTTCTCGGTACGCTTTTAATAAAATGATAGATGCGTGTAAATAAAAAAAATACGTCTTAATATACACGCGATATTACAGTACTAATTTTCTTTCAGTAATTCTAAATATTGATAATAATACATCTCAATTAATTATCAATTAGAGGATTATCGAAGAAGAATTTTATTCATCGATAATAAACATATTCACAATATGGTAAATTATAAGCAGTGCGAACGTTCTGGAAAGTACGTAAAAAAAAGTGTCCAAATTATGATAGGATAGAATAAAAAAAAAAAAAAAGTATTCACACTCATAATATATGCGTACACACGAACACGCATAATTACTAGTAATCTTAAATGATAGATAGATCAAATTATGAAACGATGACTGCCTTAGATGTTGGTGTTTGTACTTTTTATACCTAAGCCTTAGAAACTTATAATCATAATCGCCTATGTTTTTCACGACTGGTATTAATTTACGTGGTTCTGTAAACTTGTGATCTTAAAATTTCTTCTTGTATATAGGGAAGGTACGAGATATCATAGATATTCGAGTATATTTCGATTTATTCAGTTTTAAACAATAATTTTATATCTTTTATAATTCCAGTGTATTTCTCCTGCTGGTAGAACATTGCACAGGAGCAACGTATAATAATCTAGGTAGAATAACAGATTTATAAATAAGGGTTTCTACTAAATAATTTGTTACTTATGAAATGAATATGAATTGAAAAATTTAATTCATTATCTAACATCATGATTAAATATTTAATACGTTGTTTCCATTCAATTGTACGATTACCATTGGTACACGTGTTTATAAATGGTCTACGCCTGGTTAGAAAAAGAGCACCCTCCTTATTTTCCACTTATTAAAATGCTTCTGTAGTTTATGCTGATAATCTATTATAAGATTTTACTAATAGAGCTGTATCAAAAATTTTATGAATGACACAACTTACTACGAATATTTTAAATGTAAACGAATTAAATTTACTAAAATAAAATGATAATAAATAATTATCATGTTAAAATTAAATTTCGGTTCTTTCTTTTAAGAAATCGTTATAGTAAAGGATTTTTCGCTTTCGATGGAATCACGCGTATTTTTATCTTCCTACAACCGGAAACAACTTCCTGGATATTGTCTGTAGTTATCAACTTTCATATTTGGAGTAGCTTAAGGCTAGGTTAAACAAATTCTAAAAATTAATTTAATGAGTAAAAGAAACAATGGAAGAATACGATGTTAACCGATGTAAAGGGTAGTTAATGGTAATTTAACAAACTTCTCCACTATATATCAATTCGACTATATTGCCCGCGGTTGAAGACAGGTGTGTTTGACTGCTGCGGTTTTACGTTCGAGCCAGTCTGTAAGTTTATTTATTATTTTATTCGTTGTTTTTTGTTTTTTTTTTCAAAATTTATACGACAATTTTTAACAAACGTATAATATAAAACTATCTCGGCACGTTTAGTAGTTAATTAATCATTTGAAATTAAAATGAATATCACGATATACGATTACCTGTATAAATAGATTCTAAAAATAAAATATGTCGTCCGATACGATTTTGTAATTAATAACGTTTTTATATTTAATTTTTTATCGGTTGATCAACTTCCGCATCTAATCGTTTATTCAACTATGAACGTGAATTAACCGTACACATCAAAATGTTTGAAAAGTTTGTAATGTGATTTTTTAAAAATAAACAACAAAAAATAGAGTTGAAGTCACTGAATTTTTTTCTCTTTATGAAAAATCACAAAGCTTTTCAGCTGTTAATTATCGAATGAATATAAAAAATAAATTATAAAAATATATAGAAATTTATAAAAATATAAAATGTAACACATATTACTTAGATACACAATTTGCAAAAATTATGAAAGTGATAAAACAGTATTTTTAAATAATCTGCTGGCGAATGTAGTAAACAACCCAATAAACAATCAGCAATATAAAATTTATACATAAACGATAACAGAATAGCAAATGAAATAAAAGTAAATAAAAACATCCAACAATATAAAATTTATACATAAACAATTAAAACAATCAATTATATAAAAAATTTTTATCATTGAATGTTTTTATTTATTTTTATTTTACTTCCTACTGATGTCATTGTTTATATATAAATTTTATATTGGACGTTTTTGTTTATTTTTACTTCACTTGCCATTTATTTATGCATAGATTTTATACTGCTGATTGTTGATTTTGTCGTTTATCACATTCACTAGCAGATTACTTTAAAATGCTGTTTTATAATTTTGATAATTTTTGTAAATTGTGTGTCTAAAATATTTTTGACATTTTATATTTTTATAAATTTGTATATATTTTTTTTTTATATTCTCTCGATATAATAGCTGAAAATCTCATTTAAAAAAAAAAAATTGTGATTTTAACTACCTTTTTTTTTTGTTTATTTTTTATATTAAACTGCTCTTGTGGAATAATCTGCAATCATCGAAAATTCCAAGATTTTTTCGTTAATAACTTTTCATTAAATCCAGTCGATAATTCTCATTTTACGGAGAAAATCATTAACGACTTTCGGATTGTAAATATTATAAATAATGGTATTCGTTTTACGCGATGTTGGACGTATTTCTGGCAGACTGTAAACGTAACAGCCAATTGCGAATATAGATTATATCCTTTAGTGGTGGTACTTAAAACCCGTTCGCAAGCACTTATTCGAACTAAAAGAGTATAATTTTAAATGTTTGACAACGGGAAAAAATCATTTTATTATAATGTATCGAACTAATTAAACTAAATATATAGGGTGCCCCAGAGAAGACACGATTTTGTTATTTTTTGAATCATTCAAAAACTACTCGATCAAAACTTTTTATTGAAATTTTATTAAAAAAAAGCAAAACCAGACATTAGTTTACAATCATTTGTGGAACACAATATCGTTCAGACGTCATTTGCAACGATACATTCATTTAGCTTTTAACAAAATTTTCGAAGACTTTTTTTTGAGCATACTTTGCTGAATTTGGGAATATACAGTAATTCAGATTAGGAACTTTATTTCTTTATTTTCTGGTGGGGACCTGGGCTCTTCCCTTATATTCGCCGCTAGTAACAGTAGTCAAATACAGGTGAAATACCTATTAAATGAGCAAACATACTAGTGCATGATTAAAGGTTTGTCAAAGAGATTCCTCCCATTATTTTCAAAAATACTCGGTCGCGTGTGAAATTTTAACGTGTTATGGACAGAATCCTGCAGTTCATTTTGCTTCCGTGGCTTAACGTCATGAATAAGAGCAATGCCTCGACGACTTTTTCGTCTTTACATTCTGTAACTATGGTAATACGAAGTCAATAACTGATATTTTGGATATAAAACTGAAAATAAGTATCAAAACTAGACATATAGGTTAGAAGGAAGAGTTCAGCCGAAAGGATTGATAAGGTGGACAGTTAAAATATTTTATTCTCGATGGAATAAACCCCGTCGACGTCGACGTAGACACGTTACTGCGATATTTCCAATAGTGGATAATATATTTTTGAAAATACCAATTTAATTTCTGTGTTGGTATTTTTTTAATAATACCTACTCCGTTGGCTTTTTATTTTATTAGTCAAATTTAGTTCGTTATGTTTGTCGCAATCCCGAGAAAAGTATAACACGCGCGATGTGATGTCAAATTCCTCGACTCGAACAATTTATTGGCGGTTCATTTTGTAGTTGGTGGAATTATTTGATTTCTCGGGAAGTAATTATACTATGACGTAAGACCGAGTGGGCCGATTACAAAACTTTTAGGGTAAATTTTTTTTAGTCGACGTGGATATTAAACAAGTTGAATTTCGTACGTTGTTCATTATTTGGCGATTTGTTTATTTAAAATATTTTTCCTTTCTAATTGTTTTTATAAGATCACACACGTTGGGCTGTGAACGTTTATATCAGCCGTTAATATAATCGTTTCCGCAGGATGAATATATTTCTGTATTCCATAAATCGGGGAGCAGCTATTACATACGATAATTTGGTGGAAACGAGTTAAGTTAATAATAAACTGTATAATTATTGTAACATTTTGGATCGAACTATTTATCCGCGGTTGCCCTTGAACGCATATCGATTCGAAAATTTACGATTAATAGGAGCGAAAAAATAAATATGTAGATTTTGTGAAAACATTTAATGAATAATATTCCGAGAACGACAGGTAAAAATTAGAATTCGAAATACGTGCTATATATTTTCGAAATAACTCTTCTGAAATATCTTCGTGCATTTTTTAAAAATAATTTTATTTTTATTTCGATTTATTTTTTACGTATACATTTAATTATGTTATCGTAAACAGTAAATTTAGACTAAAAAATCTTTTCGATCGTAAACAATTATTATTTCCGCGTTTACTGAATCTTGTCTTATAGTTAATTTTTTTTATTTTTTTCAAACGATAAGTTATAATTAATTTTTTCCAACGATAAATTTGATTTATTTGTTCATTTCTAAATAATATCGTTTTAAATAACGAATATTTGTTATCGAGAGGTGTATTGTAGATTAAAAATTTAACACTATTCGAGAGTAAGCGAAGTTTAGAAACATTTATTATACACTACATTCAGCCACATAATCGCATCGATATTTATTTATATTTCAAAATAGGGCAAAAGTTTTAAAAATTAATTAATAACACTTAAAATAATCGCCAAAAAACGGACCGATTTTTTACGCTGTTGAAATTTTGATTACATCGCAATATTTTTTGTTTTGTATTGATAATTATTTTTTTGCCCGTTTTCGCGAGAAATTCACAACAAAATGAATTTAATTATTTCTTAAAAATTTGTTTTGATACAAAAAAGAACTTAATATAATAGAAATTATCATAAAAAAAAACAACAGATTTTTCTTTTATTTTTAAATTGTTACTGTATTTACAGTTGGATGTCATCAAATCTTAAGTTTATTGCTTTTCGTACGTTGAAAATTTAATTTCTCTCTGCTGTGCAAAATATTAAGTTTTTAGGTAAATATCGTTTACTCGTATTTTTAGCTGAATGTCACTGTGTGAGCGTATTAGTACTTGTACGTTTAGTCTGTAAGTTTTATATTTCACCTCAGTATTCGTTTCTAATGCCTTCTGCTTCGTGCGATTTCCAATAATCCACGAAATCAATTGCATTACCTTCCGGCTTCAAATGTCTTCGAAATTGCATTTAAATTTTTCAAATTATCAATAATTCGTCCAACTTGTATAACGCAATCTATTAGGAGAATTCTATCAGGCATTGTTTAGGTCTAACGGGAAACTCCTTCCTAGGTTTATGGCTTCGTTTTCAACTCTTGACATTAAGCATTAAGTCGTGTAATTTCGGGTTTAATTGCCTTAGTAGTAGCCATAAAACTGTTACGGGACTTCATCGCTATATTGTATATACCCAATATAGTACACGATGGTCATCGGTTCCTTAATTAATTTTATACGACGTCTTATTGCTGATGGTGATATTCCAAAAATAGCTCTCATTTTTGCGATAGGAACTGGCTTCAGACGTCCTGTGATAATACGGCAACTATCACTTTGAGCAGTATCCAGTTGTTTTGTGCGAGCGGAATTATACCAGATCGAACATGCGTACTCTGCCACAGAGTTGCATAGTGCCGGTGTAGTAAGTTTAGCACCCCAATGAGCTACAATAAAGTTTTTTCAGGATACTCTAGTAGCAATTTTATTCTTTTTTGTACGTGAGTTTTCTATCTAACGTAACACTAAGGTACTTCGGCTCGTCAGTAAAATTTTCGTTCCTTGTCAAAGAATATTTAATTTTTTTCGTGCTCGTCCTAGATGGAAAATGATACATTTTTTTTTTTTTTTTAAATGGTTTAAGTGCATAATATTCCGAAAATTTAACATTTCAATTAGTCAATTCTCTATTGACCTAAAACTTGTTTCTTGAAATGTGATTGCCATATCATCTGCATAAATATAATGTTCCGCATCTGCGAAAATCGGTTGGTCATTTGTATATACATCGGAGAATATCGGTGAGATTGCGAAAAAATCTGATCGATAAACTGAAACATTCCATTTTAATTTAAGTTTATGAAGCTTACTTCTTATTGCTGGTTTAAACTATCGGTTGATGAGCAATTTAGTTTGCTGTTTGGCTGGGGTTTTACTTTCAGTTGAGTCGCAATTCGGTTTTCTCATTAACATCTATGCCTTTTTAATGTCAATCCATCGTTTCTTACGACATTCTGCAATATGTAATACGATTTGCTCACTTCCGCCATGGTTTCTTCTGCGAAGGGATCAATATTAAACATTTCTTCGTAGCGTTTATAATATAGTAGGGTTGTCTCATTATCTAGTTGTGGGATTTAATTTGTTCGATAACTCCAAGGATATGCAAGGAACGTCTAGAAGAATAGGAAACGAAAATATGATGTCAGCTACGTCGTTATTTGATTAAAATAAAATTTATCGTTGTAAATAAAATTTTTAAGTATATACATAATTTATCATTTACTCGTAAATGACTCGATTAAATCGCGTTGCGGATTATTTTCAATTAATCTTACGATTAGTTTGATGAAAAAATTGAAGTTTTAAAAGAACTCGCGTCGCAATATAATCTTCGACAATATTTTTTTTTTTTAATTTTTTATTTTATTATCGAGCGAAAATTACGTAGAATGCAGAATATTTATCACTGATTCTAATGCGAAATATGTGTCCAAACTACAGAACTATAACTCTAAAATTCAATGAAATCGTTCAAAATTTCCAAAAATTTACTTTCCACGTTCTTCGTCCTAGATTTCAGAATACAAGCGCCGTCACTTAACGGTCCGTTCATATATGTCGTGTGTCTCCGTATGTGTTTGTGTTATGTAAGATGCCTAGTTATGTAAATAGATAATTATCGTAGATTTAAACTATACATAATCTGTACGTGATTCTCCGAAATCGAGTGCATCTTTTAAATGTAAGACCATTATATATAATTTTACGATACCTTTTAAATTCTAATGCGCGTCGGGAGTAATTGTAGCAATAGTACACAACCCGGGTAAATTCGAATGTATGCGACAATTTTCTGATTATTAATTATACAAATTGCAAGGGGTGGCTTCTTCTGATTAAGCTTAAACGGACTCTGATATCAATAAGAACATTTAATTTCATAATAAATTTTTAACAAATAAATTATTTAATAATGAAAAAAAAAAAACGAAATATATTTCGTTACGATAATTTTCGGTTTGTTAAGCCGACGGTGTCCATTTTAGTTTCGTTATTTAATTATTTAATGTTCCGTTTGACTTTTAAATGTTCCTATCTGTACACATTTATGTCATTTAGCTGTCGATGGTAGAGAACGACTTGACTTCGAATCTTGTTGTGCAAAAAAGCTTCCGGTCGAACTAGTAGGTAAATCAGCTTGCCGAGAAAGTAAAGAAGCCAAAGTAATAACTACCTATCGTATTGACCTGCCAGAAAGCTTTAGCCGATTGTCTACGAATTTTCAGTTAAGAGACGAGGATCAGACTAGGACTTTACGATTTTTTCCCACCTTTTTGCGGGTAAAAATTGCTCGTAACACTCTATGTATAGAAACTTTACTCGGTGTATCGTGTAAAAAGACAAATTAAAAGATAGTATATACTTTCATATTTATATTACTTATATATTTATAGAAAACGTTTATTATTTATTATATTTCTAACGCTAAATAAATTACTAATAAAGTCATATACGCGCGCTATAAAGTTATCACAAAACGATGTAAACATTTTACAGCTGGAGAAATTCAGATTAAATGAGACAACGGTATAGTCTTTCTTGTTTATATGATTGTTTAAAATCGAGATCTCTTGTTGTAAGTAAGGAAGAATATATGTGTCGTTTAAAATTAATCGTGGACAATTTTCAATAACGAACGGCGTTAAATACAAAATCCGGACAGATTATTTAATTATCGTCTCATTATCTCTTCAATACTAAATCCTTGCTTCTTAGGAGGAGCGGATTTTTGTTGTTGTTGTATAGGTGGTTGACTCGATAATGGGTTTTTTTCCCTTAATAATGTAGTAGACGATGACTTCATCGTAGGTGTTCCTTCAACCGCCGGTGGCATGCTATTTAATGAATAGTCGGAAGAAGGAATATAAACGGATTCGGACTTTTGTTTAACCACCGGTTTGTTTGAGACAAGATCTGACTTTAGATTTTCCGGTGTTGGTATTTGGTTATCCGTTTTCTCCGCTGTAACGGGTTGATTTTCAGTAGCGATAATAGTAGCACTAGTACCACCGGTAGCGCTATTACTAGTAGTAGACGGTAGCCATATATACGGAGGATTATAAATATCTTTACGTATTTGAAATTGAGGATGACTGGACGGCGGTCGCATTGTATACGAAGAAGATGAAGTTTCTTCCGGATGATGACACTTTGTTAAATTAGGCGAAGGTGAACGACGACGATACGGTATAGAAGGCGATTGTCTTCTAAATATCGGAACGGAGGACGTCGGCGAATGATGACGAAATATTCTGCTCGCCGGAGGGATATGTTTCGCGTTTGAAGATGATGAACCGGAAATGAATGAACTTTGTCTATAGGCAGGTATCGACGATGGCGAACAACTCCTATTATTGGGCGAACGCGATAACGGAGAAGTACGTCGGAATAATGAAACTGGAGATGGCGAAGTAGATCTGAATAAAGGTTGCGCAGCCGATGACGAATTCGGAGATGTAGATCTTAAAAACGTATTAATGTTACTTCGTCTGTTTTCGGGAAATATAGGCGACGTGGTTCTTCTGGGAGATTTTCTTCGAGGAACAGTCGGAGTAGTAGAAGGGTGTTCGTGCGAACGATAATCCGCATTGTCGCGCGAAGGTACGTCGTCCCTGATCGCGTAATTTTCTACAGGAGGACTACGAGAACGTCTTCTTCGAGTGTCGGACGATCCGACAATGTTACTGGACGAGGAGGACAAAGCTCTGGCCGAATCATCGGTAGTATCCTTAAGATCGTCATCTTGCAGTCGGTCCTCATCATCGACGATGCTACCACTAGGAGAAGGGGATCTAGCTGATGGATCTGGCGGTACATCGCCGACTGCGTGCGTAAGAGCGTGCCGTCGTAAGTCGCAATTCCGTCTAAAAACTTTACCGCAAGAATTACACTCGTACGGTTTATGATCGGTGTGAGTTAACAGATGAGTTTTCAAATTCGATCTTTGATTAAAACTTCTACTGCAAACCGGACATTTGTGCGGCGATTCTTCTAAATGCAATATTTTATGAACGGCTAACGTTCTAGACTGGCAGAATCCTTTCCCGCATTCTGTACATTTGAATGGTTTCTCTTTAGAATGAATATATCTAAAACATAAAGAAAAAGAAATTCAATTTTAATTATGGCAATATTAAAGAACGATATAGAAGTTTACAAACTATATTACCGGTTCTAATTTATTAATCTTGATCGGTCTGATTTAATTTTTCGATTAGTTTATAATTTGTCATAATGAAGTATATAATAAGCTTATTAATAGAGTGTAGAGAAATACGTTTTTAGGGAATTTCATCAGCGAGTACCGAATTATACAGAATTGAATGAATATTGATAAATTACACGGAGTGAGATATCATTTTAAAACCATCAATCGATACACCACCGCGTAAGTGTTGATAACCAATTTGGATAAATCTCGAATAAAAATTCTAAGCAGATAAGACTAACAGAGATCACATCACAGGTGGCGGATAATGGAAAGGCTTTCCATATATAATATAGGGTTCCCCATTCCGAACTTACATTTTATTATTAAAAAAAAAAAAATGTGTATACAGATAAAATGTATGTACGTGTTGTAATGTAGCTGAAACAAAAGAAGAATGCAAGTTTTATTTTATAGAAAAGGTAAATTAAGTTTTAACTTAAGATGAAAAAGAGGATAAGTAAGATATATTTTAAGTTGAGTTATGTAAAAGCAAATAATTATAAGTAAATGAATTACTTATATTTATAATGTAACACTGTGTAGTAGTATATATATATATATCGAAACAATACAAATAATGAAAATCGAGAACCTAAATAAGGTGTCAATAAAAAAAGATATTAAAATTAATAAATCGAAAATATACACTTAACTAAAATAAACTAATAACTTAAACCGCGAAGCAATAATTCAATTTAATTATACTTGAATATGTATATAGGAAGATGCGTTGTTTTGGGCGGTTCTTTATCAATCATCGTGTTTATCGAGTTGATTAGACTTTCTTTATACACACATATACATAAAACATATAATTTAACATCCCTGCGAGTGGTATTCGTTGACGTTAATTTAACATTTTTCAAAATTAAATTATTCCATATATGCTAATATGTAATTGAACACGATCGTATATACGCTACTGTTCTGGGCGAGCTAAGCACCACCGATTAGTTGGGAGAATTAGCCCCTTCACCAGTACTCATCATCGCGATGGATAGTAGATAGCCGATGAAAACCACCTATTTTTCAATCGCAGTTATTATAGAATGTACCGATCAAAATTTCTGTCACATATTTTATAAGTAATGGAAAGATTATTTTAACTGTTTTTTAAAGGTAATGTATTTTAATCATTCCTATGTAGGTTTTTGAACAGGCTTTAGAAATGATTATTTCTTATTATTAGGGTTTATGAATAAATAATCGTACAAAGCGTTATTGTGAATACGTGGTGGTGTTCACGACTAATTTCGTCGACCGTTAAAATAGACGTCAACGCTGAAGGATGAAATATTATGTACAAACATGATACAATAACGCGAATAATTTGTTCCGTACGAACGTTATTTTTTGATTATTATTATTTTTTGATTATTATTATTTTTTGATTATTATTATTTTTTGATTATTATTTTTTGATTATTATTATTATTTTTTGTTTATTATTTGATTATTATTATTTTTGTTTCGAAAATAAATCGGTCGCTAAATTTCGTAACGCGAGCACGTATACAAAAACCTGACACGTATGACAGATTGTTTCGAGGTTACGAACTTAAAGTTGCGGTATTGTTTCTTTTTTATACGGTTAACTGCAAGTGGTTCGTTTCGGAGCGTCTTTTATGTGACAGTAGGTTCTACACGGTAGAACAGTACGTGAAGTCGGCCAGTGCGCTTTGAGTAAAGTAAAACAGAACATGACTAAACGTTGAAGATAAGACGTGCAGAATATCAGATAAAAGCGACCAACTTCCGAGGAAGTTATTTCACAGAACTGCAACCATATCTCGTCGTATTTCCCTCCTCCGTCCGTTTGCCTTTCTGTCGAATCTTTCTCTTTCTGCCTTTTGTTCTTTTTATTACAAAAACGCGTTTTTCTATTACGTCCGATGACTGTGTCATATGTTATCCTATTGTTTATTTCTGAGACGTTAATCAGTTGACCGGTAACGACCCGGCGTACTTTAATTTGCAAAAAATTAGCCCGTTTAAAATTAAAAAAAAAAAAAACAATTCGCCAAAGATATAAATTTTTAATTCCGTTGTTAATTAAATTTTTCTATTAATATTTTCCAATTCTCCGGCTTTCAAATTCTTCTAACTATAGTACAATTTTGAAGAAACTAGTAACACTTTCGTCCGATCAAACGTAACAATTAAACCTTTATCAAATTGTCGACTCGAAATTATAAATTTTATACAGACGTTTAACAGCTTCTTAGATGTAGATAATTTCCGACATTTTTATATAAATACTTTTAAAGACATTTCAGGCGAACCAGAAAATATGAAATTTTTTGTTAGCATTAAAATTCCATCTACCATACATCGCGACTAAAAGGGTTAAACGCGTAAAAGTGACTAAAATTCACCTTCTTCGGGCACGGTGTCGTTGATATCAACAGCGTAGATTCTAAATTTCTATTACTTGCGAATGATCCGGAAATTTATAAGCCAGTATTATACTCATTGATGCTGAGTTCTTCAAAGAGACTAAAAGTGTATGCGGAGTATGTGGAATGGGGTTGCCATCGATCGTAGTAAATCAGTTACATTATCTTCTGATCGTAATAAGAATTACATTTTCGATAATAATATTGTATATAGGGCGGTCCGTTCGTGTTTATGTTATACCTTGATAGAGGTACTAGATATGCTTAATAAAACTCTTGTCCGTTTCGAATTAGGATATTGTTCGATAATTTAGGATACATTTTATAATAAGTATACTATAGATGTAGAAAGGATTCAAGTTTTCGAAATAATTATTTTTTCGTGTAATAAACGATTAATAGATCACACGTAATTACGTACCTTTATATAAAAAAACGGACAATTTCCACGTTAAAGTTTTTACATAACTCGCGCAATAATTCACGACGAATATTTCATTTCGCGAATTAGTTACGTAGTACGCCAGCAAGATGAAGACTAGAATGAAATTTCTTTCGGTCTTCGGTTCGATACACCACTTTCCGTCTGCATAAAACTCATCCGCGTTGGCATATATATACATTTTCATTTGGTTTAGTGAAATTTCGGTTTTATGCGCTTGTTATTACTGTGAGAAAGGTATTGGTAAATTCGTTTGAATTATTGATTTTATAGTTTTTAATAATCGTTATATCTTTCCATACGTATACTAGTTTTTGAAATTTTCTTTAATATATATACTAATGTACACGTATATATTGCTGTTCATTTATAGGATAAGAACCCTTCAGTATAGCAAATGTATGTATGTGTGAGCAATTGTACTTTTTTCTGCTTAATGTGTATTGTGAGTGACTGCGTTCACACATATGCATATACCGTTGCATAAGTATTTTTTTATATTACTTTATTCGTTTAATATTTTTTCCCCTATTTTTTCGGGTTTAATTCAGTTGTACACGCGTATTTCATTTAATTATTTACTGGAATTTGTGCGAACTGTATATAAATAAATAAATCATGTAATTTACTTTCAGAAAATTCGCAGCAATTGGGAAGGTGTCACGCAGACTCCGACAAAGTAATGATGAAGTATAAATGTAAATCTCTTGACTTAAGAAAAGGCGACTACGATGTTCGAGTAAATACGCGGTAAAAATGTTAGAAAAAATAACCATTCTCCTGCGGTCAAATAAAGACTCGCCTTGGACGTCCGTAATTAGGCTATAATATTTTTTACCAAGAACGTGTTAATGATGACTATATAATGAAAACAATTCTAAAAAATGCACGAAAAACGCTAAGTTTAACACGTTAAATTATTTCTAAAGAGAAGCTTCTTTTATATTTTAGAAACCACATGATACGTCCTCACATTGATTTAATAGAATTTTTGTTACATACGATACAATCTGTGCGATAGTTTTATAAAAATATTTAATAAGCATTTTTAAAGTATTCGTCTTCGAAGATTAATAACGGAAAAGGGAATTTAAAATATACGATCGTAATAACCTTTAAAACTCGTTTAAAATATTTCCTTCGGTGAACTAAATTTTTAAGTAAACGATTTTTATACGCGATAATTTCGAACAGATCTGATTTAGTTCTTTTCGTCTTGCGCGGAGGTAGATACAAAAGATAGAATTAAGAAGATATCTATTAATTCTTTGCCGTTGGTAGTAACGTATAAACACAGCCACATACACACATGCGAACAAGATGCTTATAAAAAGCCTTGTGACCGGTTGAACTGTATGTGTATCGCTATATTAATATATATATATATATATACAATGTGTAGAATAGAATAGGCAAAAAGAGTGTACACAATTTGGCCAGAGGCAATGTTAATATGACGACTTATGTTGGAAGTCGAATACTGCCGTGAAGGTAGATAAGCTATCATCGTGTATATATATATATATATATATATATATATATATATATATATATATATATATATATATATATATATATATATATATATATATACAGTTTCCATACACATATTTATGTACCGATATATTAGAATACTTGGCAACTATGCTCTCGAACCGGTCTTCGTTCTTGATCGTTGACGTGCAGACCTCTTGGGATTCTTTATATTGTCGAAGAAAAAGTATAAGCAATTGTAAGGTAGAATAACTAAAAGACTCTATAATAAATATGAAAAGAAAGATAAATTGAATTCGTCGTCAAACGTTCCTAATATACTCATACTCAGATCCTATGGTACACTGAGATGTGATTATTAATACAACACAGCCCATGAAATATGAAATATTCTACTTATTACTTACCAGATATATATGGAACAAATGCGAGAAGAATAAAAAATGATACACGAGCCTATGGGTGTACACGGAATACCTAAAACATATTTCGTCTAATTTGGTAGTAAGGTCATTACGAGAAAAGTATCTCATCATCACGTACATTTCAAGTTATAAAGCTGAAGCTAATATGCTAAATATCAGAACGTAGTCTTCGGTAAAGAACTAGCGTGTAGTATTTTAAATTGTAAATTATTCAAGAACAATTTTATTGTTCAGCAACTACTCTGTGATAATAATTCCTTTCGATGATAATAAATGCGGCTGATAACGATTGATTATAATTTTTGTTTTATTTCAAAACCAATCTCTATATATTCGGTTACATACATTGAATAAGAACGCAATAGTATATCCAAAATCGTAGGTTTTACAAATTTGATTAATGATATTATATATAAAGAAAGTTATTGGAAGATAAAATGTAAAGAGATTGAGGAGCTTCAAATTAAACACGATCTACTAAATCTACACAAAACTGTTAAGGAGGTATCCGGCATATACAAGAAATCAGATAGAAGAATACTTCTTGATAACAATGGGAAAGCGATAATCGGAATTTCAGGAAAACTACATGAATGGAAAAGATATATTAATAATTTGTTCGATGATGAGAGAACATCGGAACTACCTGATGATCAACTGGGATGCAGTGATGCTGGACCACCCATTATTGAAGAAGAAGTAATGTATGCTATCAAGCGACAGAAAACCGGTAAAGCAATCGGTCCTGACGGAATATATGCAGAAATGTTTAAAGTCATTTCGGAATGTAGTAAAGATGGTATAGATAAGATAACGAGAGCATTCAACAAAATTTACACCACAGGAATAATTCCGAGTGATTGGCTAAGATCCACATTTATCGCTATACCAAAGAAGACAAAATCTTCTAAATGTGAAGACTATCGCATGATCAGTCTAATGTCACATGCATTGAAGATATTCTTAAGAATTATACACACAAGAATACATAAACGGTGTGAAAAACAAATAGGTAACACACAATTTGGGTTTAAGAACGGAATGAGTACTCGTGAAGCTTTATTTGCAGTCCGCATACTTACACAGCGATGCCGGGACATGAACAAAGACGTATATGCATGTGCTATCGATTACCATAAAGCCTTCGATTGCGTTAATCACGAAAAACTCATTGATATATTGAAGATGATTCAAATTGACAGAAATGACTTACGTATTATAAGTCAATTGTATTGGGGACAAACAGCGGAAGTAAGAGTCGAAGGAGTCGAATCTGAAAGTATAGCTATTAAAAGAGGAGTTCGCCAAGGGTGCATACTTTCACCCTTGCTCTTTAATTTATATACAGAGGAAATTTTTAAGGAAGCCTTGAATAAATACGACGGGGGAATTAAATCAAATGGGTACACGATTAATAACATTCGGTATGCAGACGATAGCTACATAATAGCGTATAGTCAGGACGAACTACAGAAAATAGTAAATAAACTTGTTACTCATAGCGAGTCTTTTGGGCTCTCAATTAACAAACATAAAACAAAAGTGATGGTATTTTCCCGGAAACCAAGAAAATGCTCGATATGGATAAACGAAACAGAGCTGGAACAAGTCTCAACTATTAAATACTTGGGTACCAATCTAGAAGATAGTTGTAAATCGAAAAGAGAAGTACTATCGAGAATAGAGCAGGCAAGACTGATGATCACAAAAATCAAGAACGTGCTAGTTAGGAAAGAACTGAATCTGGATTTACGATTAAGAATTGCCAAATGTTATGTCTTCTCGGTGCTCCTATACGGATGTGAAAGTTGGACGCTAGATGCTAGCCTTGAGAAGCGCATCGAAGCTTTTGAAATGTACCTGTATAGAAGAATACTAAAAATTCCTTGGGTACAAAAAGTCAGAAATAAAGAAGTTCTCAATAAAATAAATAAGAAGCATACAGAACTATTAAACTGTGTCAAGGAAAGGAAGCTTCGTTACTTGGGACACATTTTGAGAGGACCCAAATATGAAATATTACGAATTATTATTGAAGGCAAAATCGCTGGCAAGAGATCAGTGGGACGTCCTCAAAATTCATGGATGGGAGATTTACGACGCTGGTTTGGCTGCTCGTCCATTCAATTACTTCGGGCTGCTGTGTCAAAAGAGACTACAGCCAAGTTGATCGCCGACCTTCGCAACGGAGATGGCGGATGAAGAAGAAGAAGAAGATATATGTAATAGATTTGTAAATGCAAATAATGGACGACACTATTTCATCAGAATTTTTTCGCTAACAGGTTGTTGATAAAATATTTTAATCGATAACGAGTTATTTCGTTAATGATTTTCGAACGACATAAATCACGAAAAATTATGATTAAATTTTTCTACTAAATATATCGTAACAAACTATCGTATATACTACGTATCTAACTATCTAACATCTTTATTTCAATCTACTCATTCTGCTTACCTCTCTCTCTCTCTCTCTCTCTCTCTCTCTCTATATATATATATATATATATATATATATATATATATATATATATATATATATATATATATATATATAAGAAAAATATCAAAGCAGGGATAGAAGCACCATTGATAGAAATGTGAGAACTAGACAACTCGATATGGAAAGCGAGAAAAACTAAATTAGTGGAAGAAGACGGAATACTGACACATATAACGAAATGTAATAGACTTGAAGTAAATGAAAAAAAAAACAATAATTACGGGTGAACAACGTCGAATACGTGAAAAGGTTAGGTGCTTCTTAAATGCGGGTGTATCGACCTTTGCTTATAGACCGACCTTGTTTCTAATAAAGAAGTTTTAAGTCGGTGCAACTCAATGAAGACATCGAGAAGCTGCAAGATAAAATATTAAGTCAGTGGAAAATTTTTTATCCCTACTGGGGGGTACAAGGAAAAATGCTGGAGGTAGCAACGATATGTTCAAACACCGGATTCAATAAAACTAACGATGTCATAAATGTACTGACTCGTGATATGTTCAACCCTTTCATGTGCAATCATTATTTAAGAAAATGCATCAAAATGACGATACATACATATATATATATGTGTGTGTATGTGTAATATTAGTAAAAATTCATATTGAAAGAACTTAAATTGTAGAAAATTTAAGAAAAGTTATAAATTGCAAATAAAAATATGGAAAAAAGATTAGAGACACTATTATTTGTTAATTAACAAAACAAAATTAAAACAAAGTTAATCACTATAAAAGTTACTTTATTAATGCAAAGCTTTTCGACATTAACGCGATTTAAAGCTTTGCATTAATAAAATAACTTTTATAGTGATTAATCTTGTTTTGTGATTTCATAAAATCACTTTGTTAAGACAAATCCTATCATAATTACGTAGCGTTACATTATAGTTTACGTTAGAATGGGTTTATTTTTTTTTTAGTATATTGTAAATATTATAAAATTATAATTTAATAAAACATTATTATATTATGTGTTTTTGCCTCTATATATTATTTGCGAATTGATCAGAAATATCGTCATTGTTATGATTGATTAAAATCACTGTACAGTGTGATTACGCACTAAAGAATTGTTCTATCGCGAAATAGGTTTACTTTAATTTATTTTTAAATATATTATAAAATTCTAAATTTAATAGAATTATTACACAACTTTCCGATCTTAATACTTAATTTATAGTTGCGCTCCCACACTTGCGTGTCGCCGTTTATTTAAATTAATTTTATTTCGATTAAATAATTCGGTTATATTATTTACAAAATATACCTACTTATTTCGCCTAAAATTTACACACACATATATATATATATATATATATATATATATATATATATATATCGGAGATTACTTTTGCAATTTACATAAATTATACATTCTAGGCTAACATAATTTCCGGTGTAACTGAAAAAGAATAAAATTACTTTTAGAATAAAGAAATAAATCAAATCCAGAGAAAACGCCGTTAAAGTGTCCGTGATAGAAAAAGAAGTTAATAGTTTACAAGTGTGTATATGAATGTGTGTGTATGCGTGTATATATATCAAAGGACAAGAACGATGGTTGGCATATTACGGTGAAAATAAAAATGTTATATTTCGCTACCGGTAAATAAAAGTTAATTACGAATTTGTTTTCATTACGTCTTGTTTTTTAATAATTACTATGCCAACTGTACATAGATTTCAAACTATTCGCTGTTTGTATATTTACCAGCGTTAATTAGCCAGCCGGATTTCTACCTGGCTAAATACACCACGGATGTATATATATATATATATATTAACATTCTACTATGTTCAAATAATTAGACAAATTATCCGATTTAAAAGAAAAAAAAGAGAAGCGAGAAACAATTAGGTATCATTTGATGGAAATTCCTGTTAATGTATATCGTAGTAGGCTCCCGTATATTACATATCTCTATCTTGTCTCTCTTTCCATTGTATATATTATATATATATGTATATATTATATATACATATATATAATATATACATATATATATTATATATATGTATATATAATATATATATATATTATATATATATGTATATATTATATATATATGTATATAATATATATATGTATATATAATATATATATGTATATGTGTGTGTGTTTGTATGTGTTTATCGAAATAATAATCATTCAGAGTGATGATAGTTAAATATAACGTAAACAGGGCTGTAAAGAAATGAACAGATTTAGTTTTGAATAATTTATCACGGCTACCGTAACGGTTATTAGTTGAACAAATAGCGTATTTTTAAATACGTATTCGATGCTCTCAGGATTTTTTTTAGCGTTTCCGAAAGATTAAAAGAAAAAATATGAACGCTTGAATTTACATAAATCAACTGTGAGAGCTTAAAATTATATTTACCAATATGATTTTCTTTCTATCGTTATAATCAAAATGTACGTATTCTCATTAAACGGCCGATTTTGTATATTCTCGAAGTAATTAAAAATGGCCTGTACGGAAATTACGAATTTTGCAATTTTAGACTACAACCTCGATAAAATTTTGGAAATTCAATTTTTTTCTCATCGTCTTTTTTTCGATGCTTATCGAAATGTAAATTAAAAATTTAAGCTCGATGGAATTTCGAACGTTATAAGCGTAGAAATTTGCTTTTACCCCACACGCGTTAGTGAATATAATTAAAATTTTATATCTCGCGTACCATTTCGATTTAAGGGTCTTTCGAAACTTATTAAGAGATTTAATTAAACCTATTAGAAACGAATTTGTTCTTATATTTATTCAGACTTCTAACCTAACCTTCGACATTTCATTATTTTTATAACCATTCGTTCATTCAATTTCCTAAACTAGTTTCTATTGTTAACGCAAGAGTAACTGTATTCCTCGGCATTAGTTTTTTTCATTAAATCTATCCAACGTCTTAATCTGACATTATTTTCACTCTCGTCATATAGATAATAGTAATAAGAATGGTATACAACCTAAATTAATATATCAGCAATCGTAACACGAGTCGTAAAATAATAATAATAATTATAATAATTATAATAATTATAAATAATGACAATGATCGGATCGTAAAATAATTTATTACGTCGGTATTTTAACCTCTAGTCTTCAAAAAAATTGCACGTCCGGCCTCGAATAATTTTAATCGCTAATAAAAAATTTTTTTCCTCATAAACAAATTCGATTAATACTTAAGATTTTCGTTAATTAAAGAAAGGAACAGTCGTAAAAGTTCGCCTTCCGTCGCATGGAGGCGGCAGAAATATTAATTACCGGTTAATAATTAATAAATAATAATATTATTATTAATTTCAATTAGGCGGCTTTTTCGCGAAACGACAACGTAAATCGTACCCGTTTTTGTCAAAACAAAGGAAACGTTAAAGCCTTATAATTTAGCGGATATGTTACTTCGCCAAATATATGTTTTATATATATATATATATAAATGAACATATTTTATGTGAATTTTACTTTAACACTATCACTGCTGTAGTGATCGTTCTGAATATCTTAATATCTTATTTATGTATGTTACTAACTATAATGTACATGTATTTACTGCTTTCGATTGAGAAAGCGACCGAGTCGATTCAATTAATATACTTCAATAACTGGTTATTTTTATTTAACCGCACGCGCGCGTATGTGTGTGTATGAAAAATTGTAAATGTAAGTTTGTTTTGTTGTTGCGTGTGAATCAAGGGACAGCGAAGAATAATATTAGATTTATTAGGGTATTCGCATAAATTATCGCCAGAAGTATTTTCAAACGTACGGACAAGAGTATAAGAAAAGATTTGGTTTATGGGTTTTATTTTATATATATATATATATATATATATATATATATATATATATATATATATATATATACGTCTTTGCTATCCTCCTGATCGAATCGGAAAATTCGTATCAAACTAATCTTTATATATTTCCAGAGCGCATTATAAAATATCCTCCGAATTTAATGACGATAAAAATTCGAAGTGGAACATTTTGCTCGAACTTAATAAAGTCGGATTTCAGGATGATATACGTTATTATTTTCGCCGGAGGCTGTATTTTATCGCTAGAATAATTTTGCGGACGTGCAATACGTGCAAACGAGCTGGAGAAAATGATTGCGCAGGGAAAAATCAATGGAAAAAGTAACAAAGGTATATGACTCGTTATACAGATCAAATTGAGAAAATAAGTACATTGGATTTAGAATCGACACAAGTGGTGACGTCTGGTGGTAGCTTGCATTACATGAGGGGGGGTCACGGCATCTGGGTACGGATAATAACGAGAGAAGATGGAATATATATAATAAGTATATTTAGTACAAATTCGAGTTGATATAACCTACGAGAGAAAAATAAAAAAACATAACGAAATTATGTACATAAGCGATGATAAATATAAAACGTAATAACTAAACTTTAATAATACTCGACTTGCTGAAATAGCTTATAGTTAGCGATGTCGCGAGATTATTTATATAATTTTAAAGACTTGTAGGATCAAATTTGAAAAGTGTTTTCTATAGAAAATGACAATAGCATATTTCGCTTTTAAGAACTTTGTACTTGTCAAATGTGACAAATGTGTGATTCGCAGTAATATCGTCGTTACAATTAGGGCAAATATCGCAGCGGGTTATTTTTAGTTTATTGCGAGTAATATGCAACTGATATCCATAGTTAAAATTAAAAGATGAATTATTAAAACGGTCCATAAAATGTTGGAAAAAATGTTAAATTAATTATTTTTCATTAGTTTTATTATCGTAACTGTTGCGCGCTATATCTGCAGTCTCAGCGATTCGTAGAAATAATTACTCTATTACTTCTTTACTTTTCTTTATAACTATTTCATATATGTTCCTTTTTCTTTCTCTCTCTCTCTCTCTCTCTCTCTCTCTCTCTGTGAATCATTCCCGTTTATCTGTCCTGCTCACTCTGTTGAGAGTAATCGGTATTTCATACGATATCCTAGGAATAAGTTAATATGTTACTAAATTATTAGCTTCGCCAACAGTGGTCAGTTCATACTGACTGGAGTGGTAGATGGTTACTTTTCATTGTGCTTTATTTTATTGACGTTACCATAGTGGCACATCTTTTGTTAATAAATATTAGAGACCTGTGTTTGATACATTAATCAATGAGATATATATATATCATCATATCATATTCAGCTGATCAACCTATATTTCATGGTGTAGCCGCTTCATGAATTAACCACATATTTTGCGCTATTTCTTCCAGTCTTGAGCAACTCTGGTCCAGGTAACTCCTAATTTTTGTCTGACCGCGTAATTCTATTTCATATGCGGTCGTCGCTGGGGCCTTTTTCCCCCTCGTGGATACCACTGTGAGATTCTTTGATGTCCATCTTCGATCTGTTCTTCTCATTACATGACCGGCTCACTGCCATTTCATTCTATTTATTCTTTCTATTATATATCTGTTACTTTTGTTCTATCGCGGACCCATTCGATCGCCTCCCGGTCTTTAGCGATTGATAGCATGCATCTCTCCATTGATCTCTGGACTACATGTAACCTATGTTTGTAATTCCTGGTTAACGTCTATATTTCACAACCGTATGTCATCACTGGGAGGATGCACTGATCTAACACTTTCTTTTTTAAGTTCAGTGGCATTTGGATCTGAAAATAACCAAATTCCACCCAAACTCTGTCCATCCCAGTCTGATTCTTGTAATTATTTCTTGATGCAATGAACCTACGATACTAACCAGTTGGCCCAGATATACGGATTCTTGGGCTGTTTCCAGATGTTCGCCTTCAACTTGGATATCTTTATTTGGTGTAAATTCGTTTAGCATTATTTTAGTTTTCTGCTGGTTAATGCTTAAGCTAATTGTTTTGCTAACTTCATTTAGTTCTTCTATCTGTCTCTGTAACTCATCTATACTTTTTGCTATCAAAACTATGTCATCGGCAAATCTTAAATGATTTAAGTATTCCCCGTCTATTTTAATTCTCAAGTTTTGCCAATTCAACTGTTGAAAGACTCTTTGTAAAGCAGATATGAATAACAGCGGCGAGAAACTATCGCTTTGTCTAATTCCTCTTTTTAGTCTAAATTCTGGTGTCATTTCGTGTAATCTTACTGCTGATTTTGCATTTGCATAAATGTTCTTCAATAGTTGTATGTATGGGTCATCTACTTCTCGTTCTTTTAATGCCTTAATTATCTCGCTTGTGTTTACGGAATTAAAAACTTTTTCATAGTCTATGAAAGCTAGCGCCAGTGGTTGTTCATAAAATGACATATATATTGTCGACTGTACTAAATCCTCTTCTGGACCCTACCTGTTCTCTTGGCTGTACTTCATCTAGTACCTGTTTTATTTTATTATTTATTATTTTTGTAAATATTTTATACACCACAGTTAGTAGGCTAATTGGTCTATACTTTTTTATCTCGTGTATATATATATATATATACGTTCATATATGTTTATATTTTATAATCGTTATTAACACTACAGCGCGTAGTGTTACTAATAAGCAACAAGTTCTACGACATGCTCACATTGTTATATAGGACTAAATTTACAAGAAAATTATCCTGTGTTTTAAACCAGAGGTTTAAATGCAAACATCTGCTTTTTACAATGGGTTTAAATGCAATCCTGTGCTTTTAAATATTTGATTTTCTGATTATGATACTCGTATATATTACACACACACACATATATATATATATATTTAATAGAATACTATTTAACCAATAATATTGCATATATGCAGTGGGATACGTATTAGAATGATATGGCTGCATAATTTTAGTTTCTAATTATTGTACGACAGTATTTAATTATAGCAATTTTTTCTAACAAATAAAAAACTCGTGCATTTTAGGGTGAATTATTTCTTTTTCTAATTTATTTGATCGAAGTTATTATATTTTATTATTAGAAAAATTGCAATTCGCAGAATTAAGAAACTAAAATACTAACAACGTTTGATCATACATTAGTTTTAAAAATCGCGTTACAGAGTATCCGAATAGTAACATTGTAAATGATTGCGATTAGTCGGATATATCGTTAACCACATTAAACTAATAAGTCTTAGATGATCCGTTCACAACAATCTCCGGTTGAAAAGTTAAATTTTAAGAAATAAGTCATAATAATATAAAAGAAAGTATATTTCAAGCGGAAAAATCTCATTTATCTTGTAAAGCAGTCCTGCATGCCAGACGCGAATACCCTGCCTACATCCAGAAACACCGCTGAACAGTGTAATTTGCGATGCAAAACCGACTCGATTGCGTCGACAACTCTATGACACTGGTGAACAGCCGAGTGCTTAGTTCGGAATCCGAATTGATGATCCGGAAGTAAGACAATCTCGCTCTTAATACCACAAAGAATTCGCTGAAGTAATTTCTCAAATAGTTTCCCAAATGTATCCAATAAACTTATTGGTCGGTATAATAAAATGTCAGAAGCCGGTTTTCCATATTTGCGAATTGGTATAATTATTGAATGTTTCCATCTTCTCGGAAAATAAGATAGTCGCATCATCGAATTATAAATGTAAAGGAGTAGGAGAAGATCTTTTCCAGGCAGATGTTTTAGGGGATGTTATTTGTAATACCATCTTTTCCCGAGGTTTTATCGTTTTGTAAGTTCAAGAACGTAGCTTGTTTTGCTGTAAAATAGTATTTATAATTTGGACAATACTGAATAACTCTGGTATTTTGTTGCATAACTTTCTCAGTACGTAATGGATTATCCAAACTATGAGGTTTAAATTGGTTCTCAAAATAATCTGCAAAAATAACAGCTTTCTCATTATTAGTCTTCGCCCGTACAACATCGGGTTTCCTCAGATGATAGGAAGGAGCCGACTTTTTTGTTAATGTCCTCGCTACTTTCCAGACAGGAGTCTGCGCTAGTCAAGGTTGACAAATAATAATGACAATGCGCATTGTTATATTTTTCAATAACCTCTTTTAACTGCTTACAAAGTTCTTTGTATGCGTTAATTAGACGAATATCTGCCGTGTTGCCATTTTTTCCTAGTTTTCTTCTCATACCGATCAATTTACGGATTTGCAGAGGTAATATAGCGCAATTATTACTATTCAAAATTGAGTTATATTGTGTACATTTCTTACAACTGTCTTGATATCTGTCAAGTAATCAACCGCTGCATCAATATCGTCGGCTACTTTTAGCTTTAGTAAATCGATTTTTCCCGCGAAAAGATTCCCAAATTCGATCCAGTTTGTTGATTTGTTGATAAGGTGTGCCCCTCGTTATTCACATAGAGGTGTTTTATCGCGATATAGTATCACTGGTATGCGGTCAGATGATAAGTCAGGAATAGTGTAGCATAATTTATGAATATTACATAATCCTTTAGTAAAATAAAAATCCAATAAATCCGGTTGACGATTAATGTGCTTAGGCCAATATGTTGGTGAAAAAAGGAGAAACTACGTCTAAGCGTATTTAAATTAAACAGTTGAACTCTACGTTTTGTTTTGCAATCTTGATCCAAAACGGACGTGCTTAGCATTATAAGCGTCCCTGCAAATAAAGATTTTGCCTTGATGACGAAATAAATTCAAAAATTCTTCATTCGGGATATAGTAATTTGATTGGCAGTAAACTGAAGTTACCGTGATTTCTTTTCTTCAGGTCTTCATAATTATCTGTGTGTGTTTCTTGTACAACGATCACATACGGATTGGTGAGTTTAGAGACTCTACTAATACACTCCGATTTGTTGCGGGAGATAGATTCTATATTTATTTGTAAGATCTTGAGATTTCCGAATTTACTATTCATCGTCATGTAGCCCTGAAAGGGCTTTTTCGGGATACTCTGGCTCCTTATGGCAGCATTCGTTTCAATATTCTGCGAATTACGCTAAGTATAATCAACTGCATCCGGGGGCACCACGGGGAGGTTGCTGCCTTTGTTTCATTTAACAACGCACATGGCAAAATCGGAGCTAAATATCACATGTGGAAGTGATAAACTTTAACACCAATCCTAGATACCTCGGTGTTACGCTGGATAGATCATTTACATACAGACCGCATATTGAAAAGTTGGTACAGAAGATAAAAACCAGAGTGGGTTTGGTAAGAAAACTTGCCGGCACGGAATGGGGAGCAACAGCAAAGGTATTAAGAATAACAACTCTAGCGCTTACTTACTCAGTGGCAGAGTATTGCGCACCTATTTGGTTGAACAGTGCACATACAGAAAAAATAGACGTCCACCTGAGAGCCGCGATGCGAATAATTAGCGGCACATTAAAGTCGACAAACAAAGATTGGCTACCCGTTCTTGCACATATCGCTCCTCCAAAAATAAGGCGGGAAGATGCGTTTAGCAAACTTTGGGAAAATTTCTCAGTCTCACATAACTGTCTCTAATGCATAAAGATAAAGAGATGGCCACCCTGGAGAACAGTAGAACATATAAAGAGTATACCACCAAACTGGAAAATAAGATGGAACAATGAGTGGATAAACTGCAAAGCTACTAATGCGGACTTGGTACACGACCCTACTGTGGAACCCCAGAGAATGGGTCTACCAAGAGAGGCATGGTGCAGAGTAAACAGATTTCGCACGGGACAGGGTAGGTGTGCTTACACTTTAAACAAGTGGAAAATGATCCCGAGTCTCAGTTGCGAATGTGGAGAGATCCAAACCTTGGATCGTCTATATAATTGTAAGATTTTCTCAAATCATGATATGATTAATAGACACGATGTGCATAACATCACGAATAACGCGTTACAATGGGTGTTGGGATTAAAATTAAACATGTAAAATAATAATTTATCCTATTCGGCTCCATAAGATCGAACGAACCGTGATTTCTTCATTGTCGAAAGTGTTTATACAGACTGCAACTGCTTGGTACGCTTCGGTATGGCGAGTAAAACGTAGGCATTGCTTAATATTAGCCTTAACCAGCACAGCAGCACCACCCATCGCGGTGTTGGAAGGGTGGGTTGCGTGATGACATTTATATCCTGGAAAGTAAAAGCTCGTAGGGTTAATAATGTGCGTTTCAGTACTGAAGTTCATGTTTCTTATGATGGAGACCATTCGCATTCCACAGGATTATTGATAAAGCTTAATCGCTTAACTTGTCTTTACTCATAATAATTTATCTATTAATTTAGTTAGCATTGATATTAATGGTGAGAATAGATTACGGAATGATGTTATCGTTGCACTAATTGTCTGTTGTTCATTAGTTTGTTGTGATACACACGATTGATTGTTTTGATAGAAATCGGATTAGATTCAGGACAGTAATTATTAAAAACAACTAAAAAAGCGGATTAGGTTTCATTTCGTTGACAAGGTTTCTATACACGACTACAAGATTTGGTTGTGAGAAATTTCAGGAATGCTTTTGCGTTACTAGAGAAAGAGAGAAAGAGCGAGAGAGAGAGAGAGAGAAATAGATGTGGAAGAATGGACGCCTTCCTGCAGTTCGGTAAATAGCTTCATTACCATGGAGACCGACATGGTTAGGAATGCAAATAAAAATTCAGGAAACTTAAGATCTAGCAAGGAAGTCATGGACTACCAATATATGAGTTGTAAAATAAAATTATGAAAACACTTGTAAGTGATTTGGAAAGGATGAGGAATTTAGAAGCGGACGGGAATTCAAGAAACTCAAAAATATCAAAGGATTCAGCTGTGAATATGGAGCAGAATTGAAGAAACAGAAAGCGATGAGCGAAAGGGGGTATAAAAAAGTATTTTACTTCCGTGTATAAAAAAAAATATTTTCAAACGTAAAATTTATTATTTTCTTAATAAAATTCTTTTAGTTCACGAACATGTTAAACTATTAAACGTGTTACGCGTAATTGTAAACGGAAAATGAATTTTAATTATTTTACGGTTTATAGATGCCGTAGAAGTGAAAAGAGGCGACAAGGAAGAAGAATGATTTCTTAGCTTCAAAATCTAAAGACACGGATTGGAGTTTATAACAGGTAGCGAGAATCTAGGATTCACTTAGTCGAATAGCCGCTAACAGTGGTTAAATTATACCGATTCGGGTCGCGAGGAAAAACGTCAACAAGAAAGAGACTAAGTCGGCCTGAGCAACTTAACATTTATTCGGATTACCATTATTGAGTTTTTGTGTTATACTTATATTCTCGCGTAACTTCTTTTATCATTTTATCGGTTTTCCTAGCGAAAAGAAATTATATATAAAAATGGAGACATTTAGATCCCGATGTTTTTCCTTCTTAAAGACGAAGAGAGTTGCTAATGGGGTTGAAGTCGGGGGCTAACAGAGTAAATATTATGTAAAAAAAAAAAAATTAAAATAAAACGTAAACATCTAACTAAGAACCGGAATGGTAGAAAAATTAACCGGATTACGAAACTACGTTCGACCGAGAAACGCGGATAAGTAAAGAGAGAAATATATTACTAGAGATACAGAAGCGAGACGAAAAATGACGATGGAAATTCGGTATTTCAAGGCTAACCACACAGGTAAATGATTTTACTGTAGACTTGGAAGATTTTTTTTATTTATTTATTTTTAAAGAGTTCAGAAGCTAAATCAACACACACCGCCGGCAAATCACTATTATTATTATTTGACGTTATTTAGGCTTAACCTAGCCTTTATTTCACTTTACCTAAAACGACCCACACACATACATAACACACTCGTTGTACAGGTATTGGGAAATAATCAGATTTTCTTGTCCAATTTTTTGTCTTATAATAATTTTACCCTGACTGTAGTTTTCCTATTAGTACGGGGTTTAAATTCGTAAATTCAAATACCGCACCCAGTTATTCAGAAAAATACTTTTAACTAATATAAGAGAAATATATTTAACGGATGCGAGAAGTTCAAAAATCTTATACACGTTAATAACAGGACCAGGAACAGAATTCCGGTTGGTTACACGCTGAGCGTTTAATTCACATTCCGGTTATTATTTATTAGGACTAGGATCATTTTTTGTTTTTTTTTAAATACACCACTATAATGATAATAATGATTAATAATAGCGGCCCTCCTTAAGTAAAATATAAATAAAAGTTTCCAAAGAACGTGCAGGGTACTTTTCCTTTTTTTTTTTTTTTTGAGCAGGCACATTGAAGTAGTACTTAAAAATTTTTAAAAGAATATGCGCTGTAGGGATTCGTTGCGTAGCGTTAATGTGCTTACACAACCTGAATTCGAATGGACAAGACTTTTAGAAGGTTTAAACAGGACTCTATTGATTGGTAAATGAGTATCAACTCAGCTGTCCACCCAATTGGTCGGCAAATGAGTACTCGCCCGCCGAGAAGTAAAGAAAAACCGAAGAAGACTATGGTAAACCACCCCGTATTAGTGAGGATGCGTCGTTTAGCCGGTCATCGATCACTTTATCAACTTTAATGAATATGAAACTTTATTTACTTTACGTTATAGCGTTGACGTCGAGTGAGTATTTTATACGTGTCTAATAATATTTCCTGGCAGTATTATATCGTGGTTTCAAATCCGATGATGCACTAAATAAGTATAACGCAGTTTTCAACCGAAGTATTTTAAGAGTCATTTGCAGGTTTCTTTTCTCACTTTTCTGCGGGGAATGAATAATTTAATATTTCGGAATTATAATAATTTTGTAATCTAACTGCCTAGGCGAGCTCTTTTTTAGTATATATAATACTCGGGGAAAGATAATATTAGATCAGGAAGGAGAAATCACCAGTCTTATTTAACGCGGTTTTGGAACAACTATTTAGGAATCTATCATGGAAACAATATGGAATAAACATCAATGGTACACATTTAACAAATTTACGTTTCGCAGATGATGTGACACTTATCTCTTCCACGATTGAACAATTGTAGACGATGCTTAACGAAATAGGAAAAATTGCAAAAAAATCAGGACTGAGTATAAATAACAAAAAAAAACAAACGAATTATTAACTAATCAACTTACGGCAAGTTAAAGGCAAATTGGATCATTGGGAAACATCTCACCGTGAAAACAGACGAGAAGAAATTGTATTATGCAGAATCCGTATTGGTCATACGAAATTAACACATGGTCCACTGCTCCAGACAGGACTCCCGCCGTCGTGTATATACTGCGGGTAATCAAAAAATGTCCATCAGTCACGTCATCACTGAATGTCCAGAATTCACCGAGGAACGAGAGAAAGCGTTCGGACATAGAAAAATGACGACAGAAGAAATGCTTGCAAATGATGAAGCTATCGTTCAATATGTTTTTAGTTTTTTAAAATGTATAAATGTATTCCATAAGATATAGGTTTACTTTTCCGTTGTATTTAATTATTTAAGTTATAGCAGACGCAAATGACCAAGATGTCGAGCGTCTTCAAATAAAAATATACAATACAATACAACTAATAGCACATGGCAAAATGTGACCATTAACTCAAACAAATTAAAATAGGTTGAAGTTATACATCTTAGGCAACTAATTTCATTTAAAGACAAAACAGACAAGGAAATAAATAGAAGAATAATAATCGGATGGAAAAAATATTGGGCTTTGAAGGAAATGTTTAATAAGAAAATGAGTCCATCATTAAAAGCACAAGTATTTAATACATGTATCATACCGGCGATTACTTATATGGTCATATAATATTAATCAAATAAAAAAGTTACAAATTACGCAGCGAGCGATGGAAAGGAAAATGTTAGGGGTTACAAAATTTGATAGAATAAACAACAAGGCATTAAGAGCACAGTCAAGGACAGAAGACCTAATGGAGATAGCGAGGAAACTCAAATGGACATGGTGTGGTCATGTCATGCGGAAACAAGCAGATAACTGCACCAGAAAATGTATAGAATGGATTCTGCTGGATAGGAAAAGGAAAATAGACCAAAAAGACGATGGAAAGACGACATTGTTAAATATGTTGGGATCAATTGGATCCGGAAAGCAAGAGATAGAACGATTTTGAAGAAAATGGGTGCTGGATATGTTTTTTCAAAGTAAAAAAAAAAAAAAAAAAAACACGGATAAAAGCTTTATTATTATAATATATATATATATATACCACGTTATACCCATTTCAACCCGCTGCTGGGTGTACGCATGTTCCATACGTTTCCAACGATATAGCGAGGAAACTCAAATGGACATGGTGTGGTCATGTCATGCGGAAACAAGCAGATAACTGCACCAGAAAATGTATAGAATGGATTCTGCTGGATAGGAAAAGGAAAATAGACCAAAAAGACGATGGAAAGACGACATTGTTAAATATGTTGGGATCAATTGGATCCGGAAAGCAAGAGATAGAAGGATTTGGAAGAAAATGGGTGCTGGATATGTTTTTTCAAAGTAAAAAAAAAAAAAAAACACGGATAAAAGCTTTATTATATATATATATATATACACCACGTTATACCCATTTCAACCCGCTGCTGGGTGTACGCATGTTCCATACGTTTCCAACGATTCTGGTTTTGTACAACCCGGATCCAATTGATCCCTGCATGTTTGGAAATGTCGTCTCGCCACCGTGTTGTTGGTCTGCCCCTTTCCCTTTTTAGAATGCAATGGGCGCCATTGCAAGATATGTTTTGTCCAGCTGCCATCATGTCTACGCGCCACGTGTCCATCCCACGTCCATTTTAATTTTGATATTCGCTCCACCGCGCCGGTAAATTTTGTGCGCTCCCTGATCCAAGTAATGGTTTTTCTGTCTTTTAACTTGACGTTTAATATTATCCTTTCGTGAGCTGTTTGCGTTTTCCTGATTTCCATAATTATTCCCTTTGTGAAGCTCCACGTTTCTGTTCCGTATGTTAACACCGATAAGCATTGGGTATAAAGTTTACATTTTAAACTGATCGGTATATCTTTGTTTCGAAATATGTTGGACCACTTCCCAAATGCAGCCCATGCGATAGATATTCTCCTCCGTATCTCTCTCTGATATTTTCTTCTCTATCTGTAGTTATTTCTTGTTCTAAATAAATATACGAACGTAATATATATATGCAGAGAGAGCAGGCGTTCAAAGAGTTGGAAGGAATTAGTAACAACAGAATTAAGACAAACGGAATGAATATAACATCGTTCAGATTTTCCGACGACATCACCGTAATGGTGGAAATTAAAAAGGCTCAGATGCATATAAAAAAGATACCATTAATAACAGGTGATGTAAGATGCGTGCAGGAAATATGGTCTAGAACAACGTCGACGAAGGCCGCTTTTATTAAAAAGAAATCTCTGTCAACGTCGAAAAATGTATAGCTCTGAAAAATATAAACAAAGGTATACGTTTGAAGCGTACTCCTGTATGGCTCCTAAATTCGAACCGTACATAAAAGAGGACAAAAAAATAACGGAAACGTTCGAAATATGTTGTTGTAGAAAAATATAAAAAAATTAAACGGACGGACGGAATAAAAAATAAGCGAATACTCCAAAAAATGTTGCTTAATGAACATCAAAACAGTGTATGTTACATGTAGTAAGAAATAACGGTTATCTGACAACAATAATAGAAAGACACCAATAAATCGCAAGATGGAGGAAGTCCACGGCGAAAATTTATCACTTAGATAATAAAGGATACAATGGTATATCAAGTAGTCATAGGCATAATCGACTAATTATTAGTATCGTTTTTAAAAATCTATTAATGAGTCGATTTTTATAAGTCACATTTGCTTCACATAATATAACAGATATATTCAATGTTTTTATGCAATGCCGCTATGTAATGTACTAAATATAAATCATTAATTATTTTCAATTAATTATAATAAAATTTTAGTCTAAACAGTTATTTATATTTTAAATATCGTTCGTTTTAAATTTAATTACCCTAACCAGCAACAGGTTTTTTAAAACAAAAATATATAAAATAATATACGATGCACGATATTTCGAATGTAGTAACAAGTGTAAAACATTTGAAAAGTAATAACGAATAATGTAAATTACAAATTATTTTAATGAAAAATTATTTAAAAAAATAATAATAATAATAATAAAATCGAATGATTTTTTGAAAACGAAATAGTTGTTTATCGACTTATTATTTGCTTCAAAGCAGTAAGTTGTTAAGTCGGTTTCGCTGAAACGATTTAGTCAAATTTATACTACGAAAACCATTTAGTCTCTTAAGCTAGTTATATTTAGTTACTTTCTGTTAGTAGTTACTATTCGTTATTCGATTATTGAACGCGTAATATAGTGTTAGTAGACTACAAATAACTAATTTTATTCGGTTTATGAATTATTCGATTTTTTTTGGTAACATTTATTGAATATTACAATATGTTTTTCCGTTTTTACCGATTACTAATATAATTTACAGGTGTTTATTATGATTTGAGTAATTGCAACTTGTCAGTAATGGTGTAAAATTCATTACTTTTAAACGTATATTTTTAAAAATTTGAATGTATTCGTAGGTATAAATAAACAAAAAGTTAAAGCACAAATGTTTGAACGTTTTAAAATTTTCGCGGTTAAATTTCACATACATTCAACGTAATTAAATTATCGATATCACATGTTTGTAATGTAATATATTACCGTGTGTAAGTAATAATTCCAAATTAGCGATATAAATAACATAACGGAATACATTTAAAAATTATACAGTTTTAAACAAATACTCGAATACACGACGTTTACGAATAAATTTAATTTCGAAAATTAAATTCATAGCGTCGGAAAAGAAGTAAGATTTAAAAAAGTTAAATTTGCATTTCTTAATTTTCACGAATAAATGTAAAGCCGGATAAAACGTTCTATGATTCGATATTATTGGAAAGTTTTTCTTATCATTGTAAAAATGGGATTAGCACTTATACGTAATATATCGATAAATATTATCGATACCGAAAATAATAAGATAGCAGCATAAAAGAACAGTTTACTCTCCGAAAGCTGAATAAACATTAAATAATATATAATTATTTACAATATTAATGAAATAAAATATTAATCATAAACTTATTTTAAATTATTTAAAAATAATATTTTATCTACATTCTTTTTTTATGTAGCCCACTTTGTACTTCTTTTCGAATGTACTTTTAAATTAGAATATTGTTTATTGGCTTATTATTCGTTTTAATATTTAGAACAGTCAGAATTAATAGTTAGTTTAATAATTGATGTTGGCCTATGTTCCGGTAAAAAGCCTATAAAGAAACATGAAACCGAATAATTAGTCGGATTTAGATTTAAAAGATCGCTTATTATCCGATTATGTCCATCTCTAGTATCAAGTATTAAAAGTGGCGGAGCAGAGCGTTAGGCTGTTATTCCGGTTGTCCACCGATCAAATGATCGAGAAATACAAAAAAAAAAAAAAGGCTCCATTGACAGGAGGCTGTGTTATATGTATGAAATAATTAATAAATGCTTCTTCTTCTATAAAGGTCATTATGTGTGTGTATGTGTATTTTTACATGCATTATTGCACGGTTCATATATATTTGTTTTTAATTTACTATTATTAGTACATTTTAAATAATTTTTTGTTTACATTCGTAATAAAGTTCACTCATTTAATAATTAGTTATTATAATAATGTCATAATTTCGATCTTACCTAAGTCATTCTAATCTAGGTAAAATGCGAAGAATTCAAATCACTATCGTATAACTTATGCGTACATACAGGTGCGTACGCTACTTTTTATTACTATTTCGTCGCGTTTTGTCTGACAAGGCCAATTAATGATATTCTTATCTTAGAAATTGACATGAGGTAGGCAATCCTTAAATGTGACTATATTAAAATTAATGCACGATAATTTTTACATGAAATATTAAAAGTACACACCCGGTAATAAATTCTTTTTCAAATTCGGCAATATTCCTGCTGTTAATAACATTTACGAGTGTATAAGCACGAGGTTGCAGTTAATAAGGTACCGAAAAAAAAACAACAAATACAACAACTACAAAAACACAAAAGGATTAAGCATAATTTTTAAAGTGAAACTTCTATTAACACGGTTTACATGGGAAGTTAACCAGCAAAACGAAACAAACATATATATGTATATAATATACGTATATACACCAACGCCCGCCTATCAAACCATGTTTTGTTGCGTTAGGTGTGTCAAGGAAGTAATGGTCGGATATATATATATATATATATATATCCATTAACAAAAAATAAAAACGAAGTTAATCGCTAAAAAAATTTTTTAGTCATTTTCAACATTTTTATTTGTAACGTTTTCAGCAATAGCTTGAAAATGACTTTATAGTCGAAAAGCTTCGCGCTTATATAATAAAATTTTTTTTTTAGCGATTAACTTCGTTTTTATTTTGTTTTGTTAATTCATAAAATCACTACTCTCCGATACATCAACATTATATATATCCAGTTCGCGTGTACAGCGTTATCATCACCCGTCATCAAATCACGTTTATACACATAGGTAGGGCTTATTCTTACATATATATATATATGTTTATACATGTGTATGTGTACGTGCGTTGTGTGTGTGTGCGTGCGTGTATGTTTATATATACGCGTATGTAAAAATAAAAAAAAAAAACTCCGTATCGAATTTAGTTAAAATGTGTTTAAGTTTCACTTCTTCTCTGCGCTCCCGACGGATGTTTGATTTTTCTAAGAATTACGTCTATATTTTTAATTTTATTTCTAGGAAATTATTATAAATCGACCAGTATTGACTTAAATATCGGTGTTTCAATGTCGAAATCCCTCATATGGGTTTTTCCAACTCGCGTAGACGTAGGAATTTACGTAATTATTGTATTCTTGTTAATTTTATATACGATACACGGTAAGGTTTTGTGTAATTAATACACGTGTATTTCGTTATCGCGCGTAAATACGATTTTATTTATTTACTTAAATGTCTACACACCAGCGCAAATTCTCCAATCGTCCACACCCTCTCTGAAATCCTATCTGATCATCGTGCTAAAGTTGAACGCCCTCCTTCAATTCCTCGAGATCATCAACTTATTTCAATCTATTTAATTCTTATATTTCCATACCTTCGGCCTAGGCGGCAGTACACGGCATGACGACGAAGAAGATGAACGAATTTTACGCGGAGGTTCGTTGTCGAAAAAATTTATTTTTGGCGATGTTTCACTGGGGTAAATGCGGCAGGGACAAATAGGAATTACCGACGAAATATTATGTAATTTATATTTCGAACAGTAGATTTTCTCTAAAAAATAAAGGCAAACTTTTCTACTACACATCGCTGAAACTAGTTCATTTCGTTTAAATCAATCCCGGATACGTACACGTGTAAAATATATAATTATCCATCTATACCAAGTCGTGTATATTCAAAAGGATAAGCGATTAAATTAGAATTATTAAAATTAAAAATAAAACTACGATCGCAATGTCGGTGATAATTACAGATTACATAGCGGCTCAAGGTCAATAATATTGTAAACTATTCCCACTAGAATTTATAGGTTCGTTTAATTTAAGTTCATCGAACCTGATTCGCGGATAAGCAGTTTTGAACTAGTTTTTCTTATAGCCGTCCACCGTCACCCTCCTATGACGCGGTAGTGGATCTTTTTGATAAACGATCTAGTTTATTATCGACCGAACTGGCCGAGATGAGAACATATTTTTGCATCCGAGCGTTTGTACTATAAATAAGAAATGCCAAGTTGAATTTCTAGTTTCTTTTCTTGATTTTTTTCGTTGCAGATTTTTATTTCATTCCGTTTGAGGTTTGTTTTGCAATTTCCTGGAATTTTTTTCATCAATTTTTTGTTCGTATACAGCTTCCGTATATAGACTACCGACATTAATGTACTTAAAAAATCCGGTTTATTCCCGAATTGTTTGAGAAATTAGTAGTTATTTCACGAATAGCGGAATGTCTGATTTCAGAGTAAATTTCCTCCGCTCGTTCGACAATTATATTATATATACATATATATATGTATGTATGTATATATATATGTATATATATATGTATAATAATGTTTTTACGCTCCTTTCAAGAGTTAATTTATTATTATACTCGAAATATTATACGCCAATTAATTGAACGTAAATAAAAAAATGAGAAGGCTTCTGACAAAAGAAAATATTGTGTTTTTCACGCAATCATGCTTAAACTAAACTTTAAACGGTAATGTTCATTTTTAGAAATTTTACTTATTTCAGATTAGATAGCAATGTAGGGGCGTACGTTTCGTGAACATAAAAAGTGGTAAATAAAGTTCCAGGATGAAATATTAAAGATAAAATGGTATAGCCCTTAAATAATTTTACCGCATGATGGAATGATATATATATATATATAAGTTAATATAATTTTCCTTCATATCTTGTATTTACTATATTAAATCTTAGTGAATAGAAAATTCTATGTAAGACTGAAAAATTACAATTCTGCCATACGATATATTAATGCGAATAACCAAATTTTTCTATAAACGGAAAATCAAAGTTAACGATGAGATGAGTCAATAATTTTTACTGGGCCTTCGTTAAATCATTTCGTTAAAATTAAAAACGTTCATCTCGTCTGGAAAGAGCGTGTAAAGCATTTAGGTGTCATCATGGATAGACGACTTAACCACAAAACATATTAATGATCGTGTAAATAGTACGAAAAATGGATTGTATACTTCCTCTGTTTAACAAAAAGTCCGCACTAACAAATTTTTAATATACAAAAAAGTAATTTTACCGAAATTGCTTTCCTGCTCAGCCTGGTCTTATAAGAAGAGCAGAAATAATATAAACTACAGGCGCAAAGATTGCAAAACCATTGCCTTCGAATAATATTGAATAAACTTCGATTTATTTCAGTCAGATCTTTACACGATATGTTACAATTCCTTTATGTACAAGAAATGATTAAAGGTGTATAATCGAAAATTTTTTGGATGTTTGTACACATTCGGATATTGTAAATTCTATAGGCGGTTCACCAATCTCTACGATACAGGCACAAAAGATATAAGCACGGGCGTATTAAATACGTCCTTTTCCAGTAAGCCCCAGCTATAAACCCTAAATGTCGACAAATAAACTAACGATATTTATAAGTTCATTTTGATAAGAAAAGTGCTTATACACTCCGTTCTTTTTAGGTTTTTTGTATTTTGAATTCTTCCCGCAATATTACGTATAAGTTCGGTCTTTATAAATATTATTAACTTTTAATTTTTTATATAATGTGGAATGTAGTGATTTTTTGTAAAAAATCAATTGAAAATTAGTTAAATCACTAATATTTATTTTCTTAAGGAAAACACAAAGCTTTTCGGCATTTACGCCATTATCGAGTGAAAAATTTAAAAGATCATAATTTTAAAAATATAAATTAAATATAATTACTTAAAAATATGTGATGGTAATTGTGAAAGTATGATCCAAAAATGATGTCTGCTTCTGTCGGTCTATTTTTTTGATTTGTTGAAATTTAATATCAATATATTTGTTTATTAATTTAGTTTTTTTATATTAATTTTTTCTTCAATATTATTTTCCTGATTCTGTAAAAGTTGTATACTGTTGGAATTGTAAATTTTTCATTTACTATTGCGATGTATGATGTCCAAACGTAAAATATAAAATATAAAAATATACAACCACAAAATTTTAAAAAAAAAACACAATTTTACAAATAAAATGAAAATAAATATTAAAAATCTGATAATCCTGTTAAAGTTAAATCACTAATATCAGACTTTTAATATTTATTTTCATTTATTGAAATTCCAAAATTTTTTGGAGGTGTACTCGAGGTCGGGGCACAAAATGTCAAAATTCGTAATTTCCGTACAGACTATTTTTAATTACTTAATGAATTACAGGTGTGTACAAAATTTCATCGAAATCGTTAGTACCTTTTTCGAAATAGCAGCGCGTATATATAATATATATATATATAATATATATATATTATATATATATAATATATATATAATATATATATATATAATATATATATATAATATATATATATAATATATATATATATAATATATATATTATATATATATATATATAATATATATATAATATATATATTATGGCTTGCCGTCAATTAAATCGTCGGTAATTGTAAATTCTTTCCGCGGCAACTGAAATAAATATATGTGCCCAGATGTTACAATGACTATCTAGATATCAAAGAAGAAAATCCCAGCACTGTCGGTCCGATAACCGGTGCGGGGTTAGTAATCAGTACGAAGGTCGCATTAATCTCTCAGCTGGATCAAAGTTTGGTTTATCCGGGAGTCTAGTGAACGGATATAATGAAACAAACCGGTTGATTAGTTGGAGAAGTTACAGCTCTATCTTGGTTATGCCGCATAAAATAGTTACATATCCATTGTTATATACATTCGTTCTTGTTTCTGTTATTACACGTTACGTATTTCTTTGAACCGATCTCTGAACTTCTTCAGGAATATTCCAGACAAGAACCTGTAACTTTTATCGGAAAAACTAACACTCAATGTGGTCCATAGGAAAAGTTTTCCACTGGTTAACGCATCGGAAAACACCAAAAAAATAAAATAAAATAATAAATAAACAAACAGGCTATTCGAAGAAAGTCTTCGCATCTTCAATGCCCAATGTATACTTTTGAAAAAAATATTTTAACTAGAACACTTTTGATCATCTAGAGCCCACCAAAAAATGTCTATCTTTGCGGGATTTATGTGTGGGCATTAAAGGGTTGAAATTAATTACAAATTTTGCCGACTTTCGAGAAAATGTACGTAAGGGAAATAGCTAAACGCAGAACAAGCATTATAACCGCGATTATTTGGTTTGATTTTTCGATACAAAGTTTATTTTGTTACATTCGCTTAAATATGAAATTCCCTCGAAATATCTGCCAGTCACTAAAAAATGATACGAGCGAAATTCATCTTCAAATACGCTTAAACGATTTATAAATATAGCGGCATTTACTATTTTTCCAAACAGATAACGTGATATAAATGAATTATTAAAAGAAATTTAATTAAATTTAATTTTTAGGATATCGAGTAGTTTAAAATTAAACTAACTAGAGAAAGAAATAAAATAAATGGAAATAAATTTATCTGGCGTACTTATTAGCGACATATGTTCAAAAAACGTAAGTTTAAATTGAACGTCATAAAGAGGCGCAGCCAATTACTAGTAAATAAATGTTGAGTAGTACACTTTTAGCAAAATATCTCCTCGCAATTTTCCACAATGTTTGGATTTGATTGCAGGGTTCAGTTTAGTTCCTAACCCATCCCTAAAGTTTTCACTTTTCTCAGTTTCGCCTCTTGGGATGAAATAAATGATTACTACGTCTTTCATATCCCAGAATAGGGTTAGCATAATCTTATTGATGGTTGACGTTTTAGATTTCTCGATATACGACCATGATGAATGTATCCAATGCTTTGTAGCCTTACTTTCCGTTACAGTCACGACTTGATGTAAAAAATCCATCTCCCGCGTCATAATAACAGTCCATATGTCTACGACCGATGCAAACAAAAATCGAATCACTGCCCTCATTTCTTACTTAGTGCAGATCACAATGGAGTTGACATGTTTAACGGTTTATTATAATTTAACGAGTAACGCAGGAAAACGACTTACGTTGGAATAAAAATTACACCTTGTATAAAGGTGTTGGCGACTACAGACAAACGCAGAAAAATTATTTACCTGAAAAACTATTATTGTTACAAAACTCTGAAAAAAGAAAATAAAAAAATCCATTCACTTTTTGACTTCATCCGTATTGCATATATCTAATTTGTCTGATGTATTAGATGATGTAGTCTTAATATAATTTACAACATAAAAACTACTAACATATATGTATATATTATATATATTAAGAATTGTAAACTTGATTTATTTGTAAAGTAAAAGATGTTTAATTTCAGCAAATTAATATACGATCATACATCGTTCAAAGTACTTACAAACGTACACACGCACACACATACATGTATATATATATATATATATATATATATATATATATATATATGAATTCGTAATAGACAAATATTTTAAAAAAATCAGAAATGTACGAAAGTTTCAAAGAAAATTAAAGAAAAAACATCTGTGCTTCGGAGCACAGGGAAAAAGAGAAACTTAAAGATATTTATTATTGGATCGTGAACTAAGTCAAAATATAACAAGATGTATGCACACAAACACACACATATATATATATATATACAAGTTTCCCGTGACGCAATGATAATAAACGTTCTGTTAGCACTATCTGAGTGTAAATCCGATCGGACGATCGGGGGCAACAAAAAAGAATCTTCCAAACAACTTATACATCCAATTAGACGATAAATTAGTACCTAAACCTTTATCTATCAATGTTCAGGTAAAGATCAATCATAATAGTATTTAATTAAATATTATGAACCTTTTTCAGTAAATCTTATAACCTATTGCTGAAAAGGTGTGTTACGGTTTAATTATTACAAGCGATTTATATTCATTGTTGATTACAAATCACTTTTTTTTTTTACTACCTCTGACCATCGGATCGAATATCGAAAATCGACAGGCGATTTAATCAATCGTTGTTTAAGTAAAATCGTGTTTTTCTAAATCCCGATACGATGCACACCGTGGACATAGTCTACACGATTGTCATCGACCTGATTACGGTATTCAATATAAATTTCAGATTATTTTTAAAAATTGCGAAATACTATATTATTAATTATTTTTTGTAATACTAAGCAGACGTTCATCAATATTCGTAATCTTCGTCTTCTTCTCTTATGGCGGATAGCCAAGTTAGCAATTTACTTAATTATAATTCTACGTTCAGACCTTCTCATGACTAGCCGGATGGCGTTATTTAGTTGGCAAGTCCCCGTTAAAACGTCTTTTTGGGCACTCTAATAGTACATGTTCAACGGTCTGTTCGCCGATGACCACAATCACAGACGCCGGATTATTAATTATCTCCGCATCTGCCATGCCCCTTGCGAATGCGGTTGAGTTATACTCACTCCCTTCGTGGTAGATCAAGGACTTTGACCATTTCATTTAATACATCTACCAGTCTGTGTTTGACCAGGTTTACCGACGTCCATTCTTCCTTCGATTCCTGTTGACCGTCGTAATCATCAAGTTTTCTTGACTTGAGGCGTTTAGTCTCAACCGCATCCTGATGTAAAGGTACTTTCGGTATCAGTTTATATTTCCATCATTACTTCTTTGTTGTCAACGTTCGTTTTTATCTCGAACGATGCGATATTGTTCAACATGAGCAGTAACGTAGTTTCTATCTTTTTTTGTATGAAGGCTATTAAACCATATCGGCACGGCTTATGATGTTCTCATAGTACTCGCTGATGATCCCCGTGTTGCAAGTTTCCGGATGATTCTGGCTTTAGCCTTAGCTGCTACCTTTTCCGCGTGCTTTTTACAAGTAAGCGTTCTATCCAAAGTGACTTCCAGATATGTAGGATGTTCGTTAAGTTTCGATATGCTTTCCTCAAAGTTTAAGCCCGTTGTTACAGTTTCGGCAGCATTTAGTTTCAACCGGCAGAGGGAGAAGTAATCGGCCAGCATATTACTAGTGTAATATCATCGGTATAGATAAATTTTCTACATGTAATTGTTGGTATGTCATAGATGATCAAAGAACGCAGATATTGTTTAAATATATTTTATATATATTAACCGTTTACTAAAAATTCTTCTTACCGTCATTTTAATAGTTTGGATACTTGTTATATATCAGCTAAATTACATATATATACACACACATATATATATATATATATATATATATATATATATATATATATATATATATAAATGCAAACGTCCGACTTCTCGATTCGGCATTAAATCGACAAATGTTGACAAGAATTCCTGAATAGTAACCGTACGAATAGAATAAAATCTTGATTAGAAATTAAAATGCTTAAAAATTAACCTGATACGCATTCTTAAACGACCCGGCTAATTTAGATCGTATCTTGATATAATTCGGTTTAAAACAACTTTTAATGTCGTTCGTTTTACTGATTTTTCTAAAATTTATTCTTATCTTTTTTCGTAAATTTTAAAAATTGTTCTTGGACGTTATTTATATTTAAGCAGAAATAATCGTAAACGATATCGTTTATTATTATGCGGTAATTTAAATCTTTTTAACTCGATCGTATAAAATAAAAATATCATTCTGCTCCAAGTACGACGTTTCTTTCTTAACGCATTTAGTCACATTTTGATTAATAAAATTAAAAATATTCATAGGCATACGCGGAATTAAAAATGATTAAATATCTCGATAGGTAGTTTGTAGATATTTTAAAATGCCTTATATAAATACGGTTATAATTTGAAGCGTTCTTTTCTATGAATTAACAACAAAAAATCGATAAATATTTATATATAAAGAAAAACACAAAACTAAGCCATTATCAAGTGGACGTAAAGAAATAAAATCTAAAAATATAACATTTATAAAAAAATATATATAAAAGTAAAATAAATTGTAAAAATATACTTAATTTAGATGTACGATATTACAAAAAATAACAATGCGAAGAAACAGTCTTGATTCACATTACAGGTACGGTCACGCTTCGCTCTCGAGCGCGTTTCGATTCGGTAAAATATTCTCACATGAGAAACAATTAATTTCCGATATTGTTAATTAATAATTATGAATATAATAAATATAATGTTAGTATTTAATTTAGTTTTTTATACGTCGATGCACAAAAACGTTTTACAGAGTCAAGTGCATTACACGAAATTAATGCAAATTTAAAAAAATTTTAATTTCTAGTGATTTAACGATATAATTATTATTATTATTATAATTTAGGTAAACAATTAATTTATTTTTTTTAATTTTATTTATCCGTTGCTGTACAAAAACGTTTTAAATCGTTTTAACACGACGAGTGTATCGCGGCAAATTTTTGAAATTTTTAATTAATTTTAAATATAAACAGATAAAAATATTTTTTATCAAAAGCGGAATACAATCGAATTTGATTATTGACTGTTCAAAACTGTCTGAAGCCTGACTATGTGAACGTTACCATATCAATAATGTGAAACAAGCCTTATTCATAAAATAATCTGATACAACACCATCGGTAGATCGGAGACATAAAATTTTCTACATAAACAATTATGCTAAGAAACACTGAAAAAATTGAAACTTTCCGTCTGATGTAAAAATTGCTTAAATTTATAATATAGTTCTAATCGTCGAATTTAAAATATTTTTTTTATTTCTATTTTATCTAATAATTTTCTTTTTTTATAACGTTTTACCTTACGTAAAATTTTTAATATTATCGATTTGTGTTTGACTTCATTACGATATTTCCCACAAATGATTTTTCACATCGTTGTTCGTATATATATATATATATATATATATATATATATATATATATGTATATATATATATAATATATATATGAATTTTATATATGAATTTAGATGTATTATCTGTGTATTCCTTTCCACATTGATTACAATTTATATATTCTCGAAATCTTTAGTATATATCTATCTCCTATTTTGTTGTTACTGATTTCAATAATGCGTCATTATTTCTTATATATATGTTATATTTGTTAAATATTTTTATTTTATAGGTACGACTTTGTACGTAATTTATCGAACCTAAATAATTCTATTTATCTTTTTCCGTTTTTTTATTGTATAGTTTCGTTAGTAAAGTTTATATAGTCTGAAAACGACTGGAATTGATAAGAATGAATTGAAGATAATACAAGATTTGTACTGAAATCAGACGGCGGAACGTGTCATTGAGAATGAAATAAAAATTGACTTTGAGGTTAGATTCCCTTTTTCTCATTACCTTTTTTAATCTGTATTTGGATAAGATTTTCAAAGTAGCTCTTACGGAAACATAAATTTAGTATTACGGTGAATGACGATAACATCAGGGATGATGCAGTAATTGTAGCCGACTCGAAGAAAAATTTCGAAAAATCACTCAACATCGTTAATAACTGCGACATTTTTGCGATAGATAACACTAAACGAGTGTTTAGTCAGTATGAGAGCGGAAAATTAAGAATCGACGGAAATGAAATTGAAAGTGTAAATAAATTCAAGTACTCGGGGTGTTACCTTACGGAAGACCCCAGCAGTTACTTAACACCCTTAGCTCGACATTAAGACAAGAGACGGTGAAATATCTATTCAATCTTGTATGGGATCGAACACGATGAATAAAAAATAATTCGATCGTTAGGCAGTTTGTGAAGTCAGGTTTAATCGAATAATGTTTTACAAATAAGAGTTCAAAATATAATGTAATCGAAAAATCCGATACTTGGCTCATATTAGTCGTGGAAAAAAATATGTCATCCGGCAATTAGTACTCGTGCTGATATCGTGACAGAAGAAAAATCGACTGTTTAAAAAGTTTTAAAAATTGGACGGCAACGGATAACATCGGGAGCTGAAGAGTAAGAGGTCGAACGATGTAAACTCAGTGTTGAGTAGGACATGAAAGAAAAAAGAAAGAAAGAAAAAGATAAGTTTATGATAGAGAACATTCGGACTGAAAGAATTCATCGAAATATCCGATGCTGCTACCAATTGAACGCCGGCTATTCCGCGGTCAAAAGTTTTCCACGTATCGATTTTCTTTTGCTTATTTTTAATTAATCATTAATATCGTTCGTTACGAAGTTAATTTCGAACGACTTCTCATTAAATAAAATCGAGACAGGATGGCTTAAATTGGTCTTCCGAAAAACGACGAGTATTCCTTTCGGTCAACGCGATAATTACGCTTCTTCGTATATTTCAGAGCGTATATACACGATTAATACGTCATTCAATAAATAGACAATTACGCCCCGTTTTATCATTATCATCATTATCATTATTTATTTTTAATGCTTTGCGCAACGAAGTAAATAGAAAAGGATAAACAATTCGAGAGGAAAGAGTAGAAATTCGAACGATTTCCAAGAGAGTCGGTCGCGGCTTAAGTAGAAATAACGAAAAAAGTACATCGTAAAGATTTACAGGTGCGTTCGACAACGCGTTAATTACAAGAAACGACCCCTCGCCCCACCGGGTAACTTTAACGATGATAATAGTAATATATATATACATATATACATATATACATACACATATATATATACATACATATATATATATATATATATATATATATATATATATATATATATATATATATGTAAATGGGTTACAAAAATTATTAAAATATTATGCGTTTGCTGATGATTTAGCGATAATGATTTCTTATAGAGGTATAAAAACTACAAAAATAAATATGCCGAATGATCTATTAATAGTTAGCAAATGGGCACACGATATTAACCTGACGATAAACGTATCAAAAACAAAATGTATGATGTTGAAACCAGAATTTGAACCATGGAGATACGGAATATATAGAAAATAAAATAAAAACTACGATACCAATAAAATACAATTAGAACACACACGCGTACACAGACGAAACAAAATCTAAAGCAGACGGTGACAATTCACCAGCAGCTTATTGATAATATACTACACTCAATCCGATTAAGCGATGGTTGCACCTCTCCGGATGCGGAAGTGTATGGAATTATGTACCGTATTCAACACATAAAAGTCAGTGTACGCCTATATCGAAAATCATCGGTTATAATAGACTCCATCTCCTCTCTACAACTAATATGCCGTCGAGACAACAAGAATACGATAATATTAGAAATTCAACACTAACTACATAGGGAAGGTTGTGAGCTACGCTTTCGGTAGATCCCAAGTCACATTGGGATGCACGGTTCTGATAAAGTAGACCTTGAAGCTCGGTCTATTGTACTTTCACTAGTACCAGTGTACTCACTACCTGCAACAATATTAGTACATGTACTCATTAACAACAGCAAAAAGGAATGGACTAGCGATTCCTGAGAAGCATATAATCAACCATAGAGGCCTCCAGATGGCACAAGCGGAAAAGACTACGGTACCCTAAACCGTTTACGTGTGGGTCATACAGCCATATCACACAATTACCTATATAAGACCTCCACCAACAAACAGCCGCCTATGCGGACATTTAACAGAGCCAACAATCACACACTTAATCTACACCTGCCAAACTTTCACAGCACACAGGTTAAAACACAAAATACAGGGCCCGATGCAAAAAATCCTCTCAAACAGCCCTCAATCGATAGTTAGAATTCTGATTTTCGCCAGAGAAAGCGGACTCCTAGCATACACATAAATTAGACACACTTCTCCTTATGCTGTACTAAATGTGGTAGTTACAAACGGCATATGATGATTTACATAATGTAGTAATAATATATACTTCGAGGAATTATGTAGAAAAAATTACATTAAATATTTTGCTTTAATAGAATCTAAATTTAGATATTGCGAACTAACCGGGAACACATATTCTAAGAAATTCAAAGGCAACAAAAGAATGTTAATTACTGAAGAAGGGGGTAAAACAATGAATGAATTGAAAAAAAAAACAAGTTAATGTATTAGGTGTGAGTGCAGTTAATTTATTAGTACAAAATATGGGACTATTTTATAAACAAAAAACTTGAAAACACGTTAACAAAATATTGAGGATAAAAGATAAGATACCAGACTAAGCATGGCGGGCAGACGGATAAATATATTATAGTCAAAATGTTAAATGTCAAATAACACCTTAAAAGAAACCAATTTAAAAACTAAAAAACAAAGGCTGAAAATTTGGCTAACGGATGAAAAAGTTGTAAATAAAATTATAAAAAATCATTTCAATTAATGAAATCTATAAAAACGATTGAAATAAAAATTACTATAATAATGATGCTCGCCATGAAAATGAAAATAATCCAGCTTCTTATGAAAACTGTAAAATTCGTCAAAATAAATTAATTCGGGTAATAGGGAATTACAATATGGATCACCTACGCATATACTATAAGCATCGTAGATTAAAACACAGATTCTTGTAATTATTCCCCTATTGTTAAGTATAAATATTTTAAAGTTAAATTATTTCCAAACACACTGTTTTTTGTTTATTAATTTATTAATTAGTGTGTCTGTTTTTTCTGTAGTTTTTTTCCCATGTTTTCCTGCATTACTTTCTTTAAATAATTTCAAAAGTATATTATAAGTTTTGTAATTATTCGGAGTCGCTACGGTTTACGTATAGGTATTTAGCTTTAAGTTATGAAAGAAAATTGTTTTCAGTTTTTGTATAAAAAATATAATAACAATTTTTCATTTCATTTCAAAATAATTCATTAAAATCGAGTAGAATTGTAATTATAAATATAAATTAGATATACGCACAGGAACAGCGACACTACGGAGGTGCATCTACAAACATCGATACTATAATAAATATAAAATAAGATGTGAGAGTGAAAATGCGAAAACAATAGCGAGCAAATGTGCGTGTGAGCGTAAATGTGTTTTTGAATAATAAGTATATAGATATTAAGAAATCAATTGTAATTTTATTTTATAAGTAAATCTGTCGATATGCAAATGCTTGACAGAACAATTATAAAACCTTAATCAAAAGTGTGTGTGTTAGTATATAAATATACAATATATTAAGTTTAATCAGATATGCGATTTTTGAAAAAAAAAATTAAAATAAAAAAATAAAATAGTAATAAGTAAGAACTTATAGAACTATAAAAATGTTGTGAAATAAATACGCAAAATAACGAAGTTGGGTCGTGATAACCACAAAAAAAAAAAAAAAATGGCCGAATTTAAACATTATAATTTATTCGAATAAATACGAACATTTTACGATTATAGTAAATGCGGAAATATAGTAGACGAAAGTGTCTAGCCTAGCCGATTTAGCGATTTTGTCAGACAAAACGGAAGAGGCGGTAAAACAGATATTTTAAAGGAACAAGCGGGAAAATTACAAATTTCTTTTGAAAAAACAAAATATATAACTAATATCAGAGATGCTCCGAAATATATAAGAACGAAATCCGGCAAAATTCAAAGAGTCATAAAACTTAAGTATCTGGGAGAAATGATACAACCAAGTGTGTTGGACAAGGAAACCATTATAGGAAGCATTTCAATTAACGAAAAATTTATGTAACAAGGAATCGGTGTGTCTATAAACGCAAAAATAAGACATTATAATACAGTGATTAAGCCAGAATGTCTTTACGCGCCAGAATGTCTTACAATGAATTTAGTAAACACTATTAATACGATCCAAAAGAAAGAAAGAACGATAATCAGGAATATACTCGGACCAAGATATGGAAATGAGGAACTAATAAATATGAAGTAGTCGAAAAAATTACAAAAAAGAAGGGTCGGATTTTACGATCATCTTAAAAGGATGGAGTTCGAAAGATTATCCAAAAAATATTCGATAATAAAAATCAGAACACAAGAATCAGATGGTTTAAAGGACTCAGACGAAATGAAGATAGAAGAAGAAGAAATCCAGAGTAGAGAACTATTTAGAAAGAAAATAGAAAATTTCGAAAGTTTCAAAGAAAAACAGAAGAAAAAAACTAATATGGACGGATGAAAGAAAAGGACGTCGGCAGTGCATGAAGAAGTATTGGCTGCAGAGAAAGACGATGGCGTAAATTATTTCACGCGTTGGATGACCTAATTCGGGGGGGGGGGAAAGTAGAAATTGTAAAATCTTATAAATATTCGGCAGTGTTGGTAGACGAGACGTGTACAGTGTGCGAACGGAATATATAGAGGAAAAGATAAGAACTGTACGATATCGATAATGTATACTTTAAGAATATATTGTAAACGAAAGTTAAATCGAGACTGTGCCATTGGCCAGAGAATTATACGCGGTTAAGATTAATTACGAGAAACCGAAAGAAAATACGATATAAATTAATAAACGAAAAATAAAACAAAAGTTTGTACGTAATGATGAAAATATGTAAAGGGGAAAATAAAGTAGACGATAGGGAAGGTTAAACGAACAAGCTGTTTATATTCCGAGGAAACATTTTCAATAAACAGACGAATTACGAGAATATTAAATCGTTCGTCGGGATAATAAGAAAACTTACAACAAAAAATTAAAACGATGTCCACAGATGAAATTGGGAAAATTATCTAAAAATTTTCTTATAGCCATGTCCTATCTACAAAATGAAAGTCTTGCACCAAAAAAAAACAAAAAAAAAGTTTATTAAATCAGACTTATTTATTCTTCGACGTTTAACGGGTTAATCTAAAACGGTAAATCAAATGGCGTTTTACAACGATTACGTTGATGGTGATGATGATGATGTGGGAATTGTTCGCTAATCGAGAATACGAAAGAAGTAAGTTTCGAACGAATTGGATATGGACACATTTCTAATACGAAGAAATATATGAATAATAGCCTTAAAAGCAAATACAACCGTCGTCTACGCACACACAGACACATACACGCTCACAAAGAAATAAACTTAACACACAAATATCAAAGTACGTCTGATAAATAGAAATTCGACGATTCATTAAGTTAAGTTACCGTGTAAACGCGCTTCCGTATATTCGATAATTCAAATTATCTTCATTTCGCGTCAGTTGACGAAATTAGAATTAATTCTTTTTCTTGACATCTTCGACCGAAATTTGACGATCAACATAGCCGATCTTTTTTTGGCCTTGGATAACCTTTGACAACTCTGTACATGGCTTTATACGATCGACGCCCATATCGTGACGTTCTCCTCCCTGCTGGCTTCGGATGTACCCATTCAGGACAAGTTGAAATAAACAATACCATTCCGGATATATATATATATGTATACGACAGTTTAATTTTTTGGAGCGTATAGCGGTTACACTTGTTTTCACATTTTTCGCCAGCACGTCTGTATTGGGATAATACGATCTATGTTCGAAATTATGATTAAGAATTCCTAACATTGTAGTATTCCCCCAGTTTCGAGATACAAGCAGTTCCGTGTACAAGTACCAAATGACCGGAGAAAGTAAAATGGTTCTAGATCATTTTTAACGGTCTCTACAGATATTTTTCGAATTATGAAGAAAACGTATCTTATTACGAAAGTAGGCAATTTCGTAAACGTCACAAGTTCGTGAACGGAATATATGCAACTGAAACGTCCAAGTCAATTTGATGCGCCCGACCTTGGTGGTATGTAAAATTATTTTTAAAAAAATAAGAACAGCTTGCAATAACGATCCGATTAAGGGAAATAAATTTAGACATTTTTATAGCGTTCCGAATAAAAAAGGTTTTAAAGACTATCAGAATTATTTTCAAAATTTCGTTTAGAAACTTATTATCGAAATATATATATTTCTTTTTTTTATAATTCGATAGTTCCCGATTAAGAATGATGTCCGGATATTAAAGCGCTTATCAATCTGTTTTGAAGATATTTAAACATTGCCGACAAGCGCAATCTGAAAAATTACTCGACGATGTTAGTCGTTGAAATGTATTTGTTGTTTATTTTACCAATGTGTATTTTATCATCGTGACTATTACACTAATTAAAAAACACCAGGCAGGGTGTCGCTAGAAATTTTTGTTTTTTCAAAGCGTAAATTTCACTTTAAAAGAGTGTAAATAAGTTTAGTATTCACAGATACTCGAATATTCACATGTTAAAAAAAATGATATTATATATATATATATATATATATATAACAAAATAAAAACAATGTTAATCACTATAAAAAATTACATCTGGCTAATCAATGTTAATCGATATATATAAGTTTTTATTCATATTTCTGTTAATTTATTTGTAATGTTTTTGTAATGCTTGAAAATGACGTAATAGTCGAAAACCTTTGCAAATAAAATAATTTTTATAGTGATTAACATTGTCTTTATTTTGTTTTGTTAATTCATAAAATCGCTACTCTCCAATACATCAAAATTATTATTATATATATGTGTGTATGTGTATCCGAGCTTCTCATATTTTTTTGTAACATCCGGAGAGGAAAATATATTTAGATACAAATCGCATATTATTAAGAACCATTACATACATAATTATAACTACCTTAATCGTGTGGAATTTCGTTTCATAAATTTCCAGAGTTGAAACAAAAAATGTCACAAATATTTCATCGTGTATTTAGAAGATGAACTTTGCAATTTTTCGATCCGATTTCTTCACTTAAAATAATTCTCTCGGTTAATTAAAAAATATTTTCGTATGCCTTAAATCAAAACAGAAGAACATAAAATTTCAATTATATTCACAGATACGTGAGCGGTAAAAAAGCAAATTTTTAAGTTCATAACATTCGAACGATTAATGCGATCGAACTGAAATTTTCCGATTAAGTAATTAAATTTCGTTCATTTTCATCAACACTTATTTAAATGTACGTCGAAAATTTCAGTTCTTCAAATGTTATAAGTTTAGAAATTTGCTTTTTACCGCATGTGTTTCGCTAATTGTAATGAAAATTTTATATTTCGGTTGTCGTTTCGAATATTCCGGAAATTATTAAATTATTTTTTAATCCATGAAAAAAAAAAGTAAAATATCCGATCGAAAAATTCTAAAATTCGTTTAAAAAAAGAATTTAAAAGTGGCTGCTTATAATATTTGGCGAACCTGATATTTTCGTTTATAACTTTCGTTTTACATAGTCTAAGGAAAACGAGCGCGATACTTTTCGCGCCATTTTTCGTTTACATAGTCTGAAAAAAATATTGGCGCTACTTTTCGCGCCATAATTCGTTTCGTACAATCTAAAAAACGTTCCTGTGTTCTTTCCTCGATCGGTTTTCTCTCTTTAATCTTTATAAATAATCCACCACGAAATGTCGTTCGCATAGTGATAACGCTCTGATATAATTTTTTTTCAAAGAGGAACATATATATTAATAAACTTATATCAATTTTATTTTTATCTGTTCGGTATTTTTTTACTTATTTATAATGTGACCTTACGATTAAGTTGGTCGATGAAGTTATCGCTGACTATGCTCACCGGCATGAACGCAGACTCCAGAAACATCCTAACCCGGAAGTATCCGTTCTCATCAAAACCGGCAAAGATTCAAGACGCCTTAAACGTCTCAAACCAAAGGACCTAGTCCTTTTGTAAAATATTTATTAAATGTGTACTTGCATGCTCGTGTGTGTGTGTGCACGTGCAGCGCATGAACTTGCGTGTATACCTATGTGTTATATATAAGTGTGTATGTGTGTGTGTCTGCTGTAAGAATACGGGTATATTCATAAATAACAGTGTTTAGCTATTGAGCTATCTCTGTAACATGTTAATAATCTCGGTTTTAATCATGATTATTACTTATGTAGAATATATTCTAAGATTGTAATATATATATATATATATATATATATATATATATATATATATATATATATATATATATATATATATAGTTCTCTAAATTATTAAAAAAAAATTATTTATAATCGTGTTTTCTTCGTGGAGCATGAGAGGCGCCTCCATCAAGGTTACGTACATAAAGCGGAAGTCAAATTTTAAGCAATAGGGCGCCTCGTGGAAACAAATATTCTCACTCCCGGATATGGTATGCGAATTAATCAGTCTTAGGAAACGTTCTTAACAGAACCAACGATTGTAAACATATTGGACTGAAGCAGTATCTGGATACGAAAAACAAGTAAGTGTAAAATATGTTTACGTACGAATCAGGATGAGCTATAATGATTTTTAACGAATGATTCAAAAATCTATTTCCGGCAAAACATTTGTCCCCTTTTTAATTTTTAGCGCCATTTTTATTTAAAAATGTAAATTTATGAAACGAAATCGTCTACCATTAAAATAATTATAGTTATATACATAATGGTTTTCAACAATATGTGATCCGTACTTCAAGAAAAAAAAAGCCCACGATTATACAAACAATACCGAGTAAAGCTCAGTTCACTCAGGTACTACATACATACATACATACATATATATATAATATATATATATATATATATATATATATATATATATATATATATATATATATATATATATATATATATATATATATATATATATGAATGGTATAGACGTAAATAAAATTATTGCAGTTCCTTGCATCGAGTTTTGTATACTTATACACATACATATATTATTTATGTTTGTAAAAATGTTGTAGAATACCGTGTATGCGAATATATATACATATATATATTATTTATATATATATATATATATATATATATATATATATATATATATATATGAGAGAGATGGAAAGTATAAAATGAACTATAATAATTATATTGACTGAGTTTATGTAAAAACATTATAATCATATTTACAAGCACATAAATACACTTTTTATTTATTTATTTATATATATTATTTATATATATAAAAGGTATGTGCGTGTAAATATGATTATAATGTTTCTACATAAACTCAGTCAATATAATTATTATAGTTCATTTTATACTTTCCACCTCTCTCTCTCTCTCTCTCTCGCGCACACACACACACATATATATATATATATATATATATATAAATAATGTATATATATGTATGCATATTCGCATACACGGTATTCTGCAAAATTTTTACAAACATTGTTTTCGTATTATACATAAACTCAGTCGATAGGATGGTTATAGTTCATTTTATAGTCCCTACCTCTCTTCTTAACAATGTATACATTTATCTATGAGTATATGTGTATGTATTTATACATACACGTATACATTTATATGTCGCACGGTATTCTATAAAAATTTTGCAAAACATTATTTTCGTCTTACCTATTTGACGCATACACTGCTGACAATGTTGTTCACATAAGAACGGGATATTTAAGACGGATGTAATAAAGAACGTGACAAACGTATTAAGATATTTCGCGTTAATTTAATATTCCGATGCAAAAAAAAAATATGAACACGGTTTCGTAATTCTGCTGAAAGTTTTTTATTACGGCGGCAGAAATCGTTAACCCCGTCTAGAACTGTTTTTATTATTCTTCAGTTTTCCCGTCCGTTTTAAAACGGAACGGCATACGGAAACGATCGTAATAAAATTTACAAGTAACCGAACTAACTACGACGATGTCTTAATAAACGGTTTTCACATCGTCGTCTTAATCATTACGAATAAAAAGTATTTCCTTCCTGCGCGCAATGTATTCTCTTGGCTTTATTCAACCGTAATGGTTTAACACATTAACGCTCTAAATTTGAACAAAGAACCGTTACTTAAGAATAAGTAAAATTATGCCGGTTATATATGTTTAAACGTTGCACATATTAGTAACTAAGTATTATTTTTTACTAATAACTAATCGTATTTAACCCTTTCATTTGAAATTTCGACAAAAAATATAAAAACAAATAGTAATTTTATATTACAACATTGTTTTTTAGATAACTCTAGACGACTTCCAACGTGTTTATATAAGTATCGTTAGAATTGATACTTTTCGCGGGCAACCAAAAAGTATATAATTTTGTTCGTATTAAAATTTCACGTACCTATTATAGTGAATATTCTGACTGAGTCGATACTTCGGAGAATTTTAATTCCAATTCGTTTTTTCCGAATTTTATAATTACAACTACTCCTAAATCTATAACGTGAAACGATTCTATATCGTTTATTATCGATAGAACAATCAGAAAAATAAATAGTATCTCCCACCCACCTGTGATCTCTAAGATGATCTTGTCGTCTGAAAGCTTTTCCGCATATATCGCAAGAGTAAGGTCTTTCATCGGTATGCGTTCGTTCGTGAATCAACAAATTATACGATTTGGTAAATTGTCGGTTGCAGAATTTGCAGATAAATTGTTTCTTCGGTCGTGACGCTCTACCCGGTGCTCTTAATAAGCGGCGATCTAAATGCGAATGCGGCGTAGCGGTACCCGGCGGGAAAACGGATGTAGAAGAGGAGGAATTGCCGGACGATGCAAACGGAAAAGTTCCGTAAGGAGACGGATTAGATTGCGACGGTAAACTTTCTAACAGACGAGCTGCTGCGGAGTGGTGGTGTCCTCTATGATGTTGGTGAGGATGATGATGATGATGCATAGGTAATAGCATAGTAGCGGCGGCGGCTACTCTCGCAGCTTCTTCTCTTAAAGCTAATTCTTTTTGTTTATCGGCCATCATGGCTATCAAGTTATCGGACGGAGCAGCCGGTGGAGGTGGCGGCGGCGCTGGTCGATAAAGTTGTTGCATAGTTCTGGACGATGGTACAACCGGTACGAACGCGGATGATTCACCGCCTCTACGCATCATATGATGGTGATAGGAACTAGATGTCGATGATGAAGAACCGGCTATCGGGGATTGCGTCTTTGTCTCGTTGAGCGTGCCAACGTCTGAACTAGGCATTTTGACTATCTGAAAATATATAAGCAACAACGATCATCTATCTCGTCGGAATATAAAGGAATTACGTAGGGATCGACTTGTGTGTTTTTTTTTTTTAAATTGTTCTTTTAAATATATCAAAATATATATATATCTAATAAATAATTAGGAATCTAGTCGGCACGTAGAAAATTGTGGAAAAATCGCTTAATTAACGAAATAATGGCTGTAATAAATAGTAATAAAAATAAATGCACAAATTTTAAATTCCTTCGATTTGGATTTGATTTATTTCACTGGTCGTGGGTGATTATAAGTCAAAATATAGCCGTTAGAAATTAAGCGTTAACAATCTGCTTCAATACGAAATTGTAATTTTTCTACGGCTCACAGTGCAAGAGAAATACGGGATTGTTCTGTCTCAACCGTATACGCATATGAATGTGTACGTAAGGATGGTTAATTAAGTGAAAGAAAAGTGAAACGGTCTCCACATCAACATTCATTATCGCTAATATCGAAAAAATCTACAATTGACAATAATAGATGATAAATATATGTCAACAACGCACGTTGATTACCCGAAGTAATTAATTAATCAGAAATAGGCAAGACATATATATATATATATATATAGACTTTTACTAATTAGAAACGTTGCTATTACTGTATAGGTAGGAGACTATTAAATCGATTTTTGTTATCATGATGCAGTTTAAAAAAATATGGTACGTATGTATGCGTGTCGAGGTTACAAACCTATCGACCCATTTTAATTTAAATCCGATAAAAAAATTATATTATACACACACCAACACATATATATATATATATATATATATATATATATATATATATATATATGCATGCAAAAAAGATATTATTAAATAATTAATTTTATTAAATATATAACATAATTGTTTATTTAAACTCAGATTCATTTAACATCTACACGACCCAACAACTTTGTCATCCGTGTTAAGCTTGCCGAGTGCCAGTATTTTTCGCGTTCTTGGTCGAAAATACCAACCGCACAGTCAAACGCCTTGTCCTAAATGTTCGGAATGCTCTGCGGCATATTCAAAACTCTTTAAATGTGTACAAACTGTCGTGCGCCAGTATTGAATATTTGTAATTATTTTATCCCTATATCTTTTCGAATGCGTTTTTTAAAATCACCGTCTTCATTCGACGTACTGCGAAAAAATGAAAGAACTTTGTATCCTACTATTTCTCTAAGTAATAAATTCGTTCAAACTCGGAAGTATATCTACATTATTATATAAATAGAAAAAATAATACTATTTTTATTACGTTTATCTCCCGTTAATTCAACAAAGGAAATTAATTGGATTCCGTACTCTATTCATTATATATACACACAGTCACACACATATGATTTCTAATAATATCACAGTGACGACACTTGCGGATGAATTACAGTATTTCATTTCGCTATTGACGTATACGCTTAACTTAGCAGAGAAGCGGATGAAACACCGAAAAAACGAAAACAAAAATGTATATAAAATTACTGCAACCGGGGTAGCCTAGTCAATTTTTGTGGTACTAAGACGTACATCTAGACCACAACTCAGGGAGAACGAGATTAAACAATTCAATATAAGACTTCGCGCAGTCATTAACTGGTGATTTTGCTTTTCTCCAGAAACAAGCTACTATTTTAGATACTAAAACTTATGTAAACTTATGTAAACTTGCGCAAACTTACGCAAAATTACCGATTAATTTGCGTTAATGCCACAGATGTAAACTTTATATAGAACGATTTGCATCTAATAACAAGACTTCGGCGAAACTTAAACATGCAAGTTTTTAAACGTCATTAAAACGCGATCATACGGTGCACAAATCACTTACTCGACAGTTCGAACGAGATCGGACAAATCCAACGTACAGAACGCCTCGATTTATGCTAAAAGGAAACATACTGTTAAGCATGGATACGGGTCTCAATTTTATTTCAAACATATGCTGCGAGGTCAAATTGACTATCAATTTCTGTCTATCTGCGTATAAGCATAGACAATATACAAAACGAATTTTTACTAAGCAAACATTAGGTACAACAGCAATATGATGTTCGCTTGATAACGTAAAATCACACGGATTGGAGTTAATTCACTTTCCAGGTAATAATACTTCACAATTTTCGAAGAAATTTAATGAAAAAGTCGGAGAACGTTAGAGGAATATTAACCAAAAATAAACACGAATATTTGTTTTCGCCGTTGAAAGATTTTTTTGCTAAAAATGATTTAATAAGCGTAAACAGACGTACGTGTATATTTATTTACTCGCACATATTTATGTTTTGTAATTTAAATTTCGATATTTCTTTTCGGGAATATTTGTCAACCGTGAGAAGTCATAGTTGATCTTTATGTAACGCAGAAATTGAAAAGTACGATCCGTTTTTGTCCATTTTATCAATTTAATCTGTAAATAACAACTAAATAAACTGTTTCATTCGATTGACAACTACAATTTTTTCGGTTAGCGTTTCATACAAATGCTCCATAATCGTATGAAATTAAAAAAAAAAAATTGTTTCATGTTAGCGGATAACTTTACATCTTAAAAAAATACCGACATAACGTAAATATTTCGAGATCGTGAACGGTTTAAGAATAGAGTAACGAATGGAAATAATGAAACGAATTACAACGAAAGCGAAATAACGAAATGTTTAACGTTACAAGTAATGGCGCGAAATTAACTACTAACATCGTAAATTTGGAAAAACTTTGATATATAATATATTCAGCTCGACGGTCAAGGGTCATAAATAGTTTATAAAGTTTTTCATCATTACGTAATTCTTAATTATCACGAAGATGGCACCCCACTCCGTATAACATCATATTATGCTCGAGCATCTGCATTGCATATAATGCTAGTCCATTTTATACTTAAAAATAAAAACGTACAGTTCACCGCGTTCGGCAAACAAAAATGCGACGACGGCCATAATAACGATTATTACTATATACTACGTACGTACCATATTGAAGAAATTAGACTAGGACTCTGTGAGTATAAGAATTGATGATGAATATTTAAACCACCTAATATTTTCAGATGATGTAGCGCTAAATAGCACTAGCCCAAAAACTCATCAAACGATGGTAACTGAATTAAAAATACATTCAAATAAAATTGGATTAATTACAAACTCGCGTAAAAGTAATAAATAACAAATACTCGAGAAAGTGTACGAATGGAAATAAATAATTCGGCAGTAGTAGAAACAGTTATATGTCGGACTAAAAATTACGACTGACAAAAAAACGACGATGCAGACAATATTATTAGTACGAGTATCGGAAAACTAAGTGATATATTTAAAAACGACGTTTTACAATACGTTTAAAGCGGAAACTTTATAATCAGTGTCATCTGTCGGTTTTAACGTATAGCTCACAAACATGGACTTTCGCAAAAGCAAATATTACACGAATTCACAAACAGCGCGGGTGAGATTAATACCAAATATAAGACAAGCGAAATACCTGTATAAGGAAAAAGACCGGATTTTATAACCAGCATGGCTCAAATGAAGTGGAGCCCAGCTGGGTAGGGCACATAGCCAGATGAAGGATAATAAACTGAACGAGTGTTGGAATAGTGGCCGCTCTATCATAGAAAAAAATGCTAGCAGACCTCTGACTCGTTGGTATGTTGATATAATTCAGGTAACGGAGAAGAACTAAATTCAGAAAGCTCGGAATGTAATAGATTTAGGAGAAGCTACGTCTAGCAGTGGAGCGATATAAGATAACAAATTATATATATATATATATATATATATATATATATATATATATATATATATATATATCAAGAGCGTTGCATGGATTAGACAACAAACAAAATTATTAGACGCGATAGAACGCACAGCTAAACTAAAATGGAATTTGGCAGGGCACACTGCCAGACGAGATGAGAACAATATTGCAATGGTGGCCGATTAATAATCGCCGCAGGCAAGTAAGACCCATGACTAGATGGAGAGAGGACATTGTGAAAGTAACCGGAATCAATTGGATTCGCGTCGCACAAGATGAAAAGTTTGGGGAAAGCCTACACAGCAGTGGTTTGAGATAGGCATAACGTAACGTTATATAAATATATATATATAATATACATTATATCATCATCATCATTCATCCAATCGTTATTTCATATTATCGATTGCTATAGCTCTTTGCCTTTTCCTTTTCGCAGCAGTCCGAGTATTTTGAAATAACTGGTATAACACTTATAAACCTTGACGATTTTAATAAATACAAATTACCGTCTCGCTAGGTCGAATTACCAGTAAAATTAATTTTCTGACGACGCAATTTATTTATTATGCGAAAATGTAACAGTCGGAATGATTCTGTAAGTACCGTTGTTCCGGTAATTTTGTCGACCGTAACGACGTTCTAGAAAGGAATCGGCGTTTACCGTTTTTACATTATCCGTTTATTAATCCATCCGGTCAGGTCGACGTGTTCGTGACTAAAGCTAACCCTTCCGTTAATAATTAAACGTAATGAAAAGCGTACATCCTGTTTAAAAGCTGTCTACGCACTAATATCGTCTATTAATTCGTTCTACTCATTACAATGTGATAATAATAGTAATAAAAAACAAAATCACATTAATAAATAATAATCAATCAATCAGTCAATCAATCAATCAATATATTTCGAGGAAATAAAGCTACAATAGTAGACATTTAGATATATAATGCTCGCAAATGACGAGTTAGCAAGTTTAATTAGATATAAATTGAAATTAGTCACTAGTTGTAGAACACAAGAATAAGCAACAAATATTTGAAATATAAATTATAAGTATAACATTTCTTTACGATAGAATTTATCAGGAAAATAAATTTCAGACATAAGAATGTAAACCTTCATAAGTCTATATATAACGTACATAGGGCTACCAATGAATACATAAAAGCTAGTGCGACAACTTATAATAGAAGAATGAATGTACTATTTTTCATATTAAATATATCGCATGAAATTAAACAAAACTAATTTAAAGTTACGATAAAAATAAAAATATATAATAATTTTAATCGCAATAATGTTAATCAAATAATAAATAACGAATAAATAGTAGTAATGTTACATATATATATATATATATATATATATATATATATATATATATATATATATATATACCTTGTTGTAATCTAGGGTATTGTCAAACACGGCGATATAGTAATCATTTCTTAAGTACTGTATTTGCTTTTTCTATTTCTAGTTCCGATCCGGTTTATTAAATTTTTCATCTCGAGGACGCAACCAATGAATCGTATTTTCGATCGATAATAATTTTTCCCTTCGTTCAAATTTTTAATAAGAGAAATTTGAAAATAATGTAATGATTTTATAAAGAATAAATAACATGAAAGGATTTAAAATCGTAAAACTTTTCAGCAATTATCAAGTGAACATAAAGTAAAATATAAAAACGTTTAAATATGCACAATATATAAGAAATATAACATGTAAAAATATTAATTTAGATGTATAATTTATAAAAATTAACAAAATAACAAATAGTCTTTACCATGTTCACTATCAGATTATTTATGAAGACAGTTTTTCGTTTTATTAATTTTTATAAATTGTATATCTAAATTAGTACTTCTATATTTCTTACATATTGTACATATTTATATATTTTTACATTTTATATTATATTCACTTGACAATGGTTTGATAGCCGAAACGTTTTTTGATTTTTATAAAATGTTTAACTCCTTTCTTGTTTTTACTTTGAAATTAATTGAAAACTTCTTAAGATGTGTTTAATTTCTTATATTTTTAGAATTCGTGTATATATACATATATATATATATATATATATATATATATATATATATATATATATATATATATATATATATATAATCATCAGCATGATTCCATATTACCGAATGTCCGCTAACATTTTACTAATTCCTTTCTTGTCTAATACGTTTCAACTGTATTTAAGTTATACCCGCGTCAATTTCTGTTATCATTTTTCTTCCTTGTAATCTCTGTCCATCGGTGTTGCTTTGTATAAGAATGTAGTGAAGTGTAGTATATTCTTCCGCGTGACGCATGATGCGTCCATAATTTTTGCGCTTTTATTTAATCGATCCAATACTTCATAGTTTCGAATTTTGTCGGTCTATTTCATTTTAAGTACTGTACGATACACAGCCTATATTTCGCAGGCCCGTAACTTCTTCTATAATGTTGAATATATCGTTGAGTAGTGATTTTATAAATTATAAACCAAACAAAATCGAAACACAGTGTAATAATCACTAAAAGTTTTTTATTGACAGTTACGTCATTTTCAAGCATAAACAATAATATTTATTGTTTATTGTGTATGCTTGAAAATGACGTAACGGCCAAAAAGTTTGCAATAAAAAACTTTAAAAAAAAATTTGTAGTAATTAAATTGTGTTATGATTTTGTTTGGTTTATAAATCTTCTATAATGTCTTCGTTAATGTTCAACTTTCAACACCATGTAGTAATACCGAAAATATGTAACGTTCTATTAATGTTAATTACCTTTAAATGAAAAAATGTATTTCACGCTTCTTCGATCTGTATTTCGCCACATCATCCCATCTCGTTCGTTTATTTGATACTCGATGATTTTTTCAATTATTTCACTATAAATGTGAATGTTCTTAAATTTATATTTATTCTATTTATTATTACTGTGTATTTTGTTTTATGTGTGTTTAACAACAATTCGTACTTTTAACATGCTGCGGGTGAAGACGTATCTACGAACTATTGTAGGTAATTCGATATTAAAATGGCGTCATCCGCCTATCTGATATTATTTATTAATTTTCCGTTTACTTTAATATCACTATTGAATTTCGTTTGCGCTTCTTTCTTCAATTTTTTTTTGCGAATATATGTTAACTACATGTTCCGTACTACGACGTTCAATTATAAATATTTGCTGTTTCATTTCAGTACAAATTTTTAATTGTTCCTAGATATCATCGATAACTGTTTTACTTAGAATGTCAAATAAATTTATTAAGTTTCACATTATCAAACGCTTTTTTAAAATCACAAAAACATCTATATTTTTTTTATATATATTTGTTATTTAGCTGCGATACATTAGTTTAGTCGCAGCGTTATTTAACTTATATTTAATTTATACGCCTATGCAAAGTGTGATATTGAACGATTAAACGACTTAATGAATATTTAAACCTACCGAGTTATTTATTACTGATCATTCACGAGCGAGCAACAAAAACTGCTAATTCTACGAACATGTTCGGTAACATTCAAATAGAAAATGTTCAACCTGAATCGATAATCGCAAAATAAACAAATATCTGACGGCCTTATATTAAAACGTTTAAAATACGAACCGAAATTGTCCAGACAGCGCTTGACTGGAATAGAAATTTATCTCTAACTGGTCTACGACGTTAAATATATTTTTTATGCTATTAAGGAACTTGTTATTCTACCAAGCAAAACTATTGCTCCGTCTTTTCTGCCATAAATCAAATATAATTACGTTCATTTCCTTAATGGAAGAATTCTCGCTATTAATTATAATTTAACTCGATACTAAACTGAGAGATAAAAGATTCCAATACGTTAGTTTTAACTATAAACATTTTAAACTCAGAAATTAAAGCTGATTTAAAAAGACTAAAGCTCAGTAGTCAGTCGATTTAAGAATGATACCGCGCTTAACTGAAAAAGGCATATCTATACATCGGAACATGTAACATTTCTGCAGCCGACGATTAGTACCCTAACGCCAAATAAAGCATCTGTAGTATTCAAATTTTTCCTAAATGCAAAGTGAGTACCATTTGTTTTTTCCTGTTATCCTGTGTATTCTTAGGTATATAATATATTTATAAAACATAAGATCGCAATCATTTTATATTGATTTGCGAAACAATGACGAATTATATCCCAAAAATAAATATCCGAAATATTTAACCGTACTGTTAATTAATATACATCTGAATAACAATACAAGTAAATTATATAACAGATTAACCTACGTTGAATATGTTTAATAGACACACACACACACACATTTTCTCACATATATATATATATATATATATATATATATATTATATATATATATATATATATATATATATATATATAAATCAAACAAAATATAACACTGTTTAATCACTAAAAGTTTTCTATTACGAAGTTTTTCGAGTTACGTCATTTTCAAGCACCCACAATAAATATTACATATGAATTACCAGAAATTGTGGGTGCTTGAAAATGACGTAACTGTCGAAAAGCTTCGCAATAGAAAACTTTTAGTGATTAAACAGTGTTATATTTTGTTTGGTTTATAATTAATAAAATCACTACTCTCCAATATATTATATATATATATATATATATATATAGAGAGAGAGAGAGAGAGAGAGAGAGGAAGAAAGATAATATTATCATTAAAGATCTATAAAACGGAATATTCCTGCCAGTGAAGTTGAGGTGTGTGTAAAAAAAACTATGAACCTAGCGAACAGCTCAGTGATAATCAGACTATTGCCGCTGTTCTGGAAAATTATGGTGAAGAAACTGTGAATAAGGACTCGGTTGGGGATGATGACAAACCGCCTACCCGTATTTGAATTTCATCTGCTAAATAAAAATCTATAACTGATTTTTTTCCTGAATAAGTTTTTACTACATATATAAATACATATGCTATTTCTATTTTTAAATAGTAATAACAGCTTTTGTAGAACTTATTGCACTTTTTTCACTGTAGAAAACAGTACAATAATTTTTGAGTTCCGAAATTGTTTGTTTTACTGTAAATCCTTCAGTATTTTCCGATAATGAGATCTTTTTTGAGCTCCGACCATACCCTTAATCTCAACGGTGACGGGATACAGGTGTTCTACTGTACATCCTTTCCTCTAATTTATTAATATAGGCCGATCTGATATATTTTTTCGAAATTATCGAATATACTGACTATGCTTAATTTAAGCTGCTAATTGTTCTCGGTTTATAGTTTTGTAATTTGCACTTTTATACAATTATCAAATCAATTGCGTACGTTGTTATTTCTTCATTTTTAGAATAATTCATTTTAGAATAATTCATTTTAGATAAAAGTTCGATATATTCGAAAATAATTTTATTTATTGGTGAACTGCAAAATTTATATTTTTCTAACGGATATATCGATTTAATAAATCTAAAACGTTATAATTATATGACAAATTTAACATTATTTCGCGCGCTAAAACAATTAGCCTTTTCCCGAGAATATTATGATTCGCTGTCGCGATTTTTAATTATCAATTTTCGACGTAAAATTATAAATTACAGCGTATTTTTTATTTTTTACAATAATTAGCTTAAGTCTAATAACCAAAATTACCCATTGTGTCCACTGCTAAAAAATCAAAAAAAAAAGAGAAAATTTTAAAAAAGAAAAGAAAAAAGAAAAAACGACTTAAAGACTAATTTTAGATATAAAGACGTAGGTGGCCAGAGCCGTGAGAATATCGTTGTTATTCGTGGTGGGTGGGGGGTAAATATTTAATTGTAAAAATTTTTTGATAACTGGTATACAAATCACAAGCAAAAATCACATGATTAGCGTCGGCTATGATTCCCGCATGTACAGGGCAGTAGATTGATAAGAGTACAAATGGCTAGGAAGGCAATTGTGGTTGGAACGAAGTCTGACCAGGATTGAAAAGAAAAGTCGAGCTGGGAGATTTTTAGGAGACGTAAGAGCGAGAATGGATGTGGAAGGAAAGATCCATTCAACCTATTGAATGGATCTATAGCATATGAAAAGATAGTTAAAGGGCTGCTAAGTTAAATACGGTTATACATTGTTTATTTTCAAGTTGTAGAGTGTTCGATATAAATGACTGGAAAAATGTCGAATATAATTATGTCGTTGTACAATACAGCTTCGAATGATTATTATTAGACTATTGTGGATAATTATTAAGGCATTGTTGAACTATTTTCATAATTAACGCGTTCAATTTCAACCGAATATCGCAACTAAAATAGATCATTTTGTTTTGTTATCAACTGCGACTATAGGTTATCGCTGATTTATTATAACGTATCATTTCATTATAAAACTGAAAAAAAAATCGAATACTAAAGTGGAATATTTTATCAGAGTTTTCTCGTAATTTACAACGTCCACCGCTATTCAGCTTTATGGTAATGTCCACCTGTAAGATGCACCTAAATGAAATACGGCATCGGCAGCTTGCCGAGTGCGACTGGTTCGGTTTGATTATTATTATTTTTTGTTGGTTCCTATAAATATTAATGAATCAAACATCGGGCTCATCCTTTAAATCTGGGAAAGTCCGAGACCGCTAAATGTCGGCCTCCGTTACTATTATCATAAAACTAGTTTAACCAACGCTTTTATTTATAGCGGCGGCAGCTTTGTATTCTTCTCTTCAGAAACATTATTTGGATTATACTTCAAATATATATATATATATATATATATATAAAATAGAATAAATAAATAATATAATCTACCCGTTCCTATTATAAAAACGTTTATGAACATTCAGATGACGGAAAGGTGAACGCAGTATGCGCACGAATAAGTAGATTACGTGAAAACATATCGATACGTTCGATAATTATTATCGAATAATTATAATTTTAAAAAATGTCAGTACTACGAAAAAAGACTACAAGCGTAAGTATTGACGTAAATAATTTAGAAATCATTTAGAAAATTTTGACACTCCTCGTTTTCTATTTTCAGAATTTGGTAATTCACTCAAAAATACGTTTATTATAAATACTTGTGTGTAGTGGCGCACTCACGGGCGGATACCAGGCTTAAGCCTCTCCCAGAAGGCTTAGAAAAGTATAAAATACATATCAAGGAGGCGCGTAACTTGTAAGCTTCAAACGCTATCACTAATAAAACCACATGTTAAAGAGCGTGCAAAACAACCTAGATTGCAAAAAGTACTGTTAGAAAATATTCCTCACATTCTGTGTCTGCTAATGAAAATCCAGTTGACTGTGCAACACAAAGAAAAAAAAATGGCCGTTGGTTGGGCCGTTCGGCATTCGAATTTGACCCAGGTCGTGTACGGTTTTTTTTTTTTTGTAGTTATTACTTGTTTCGTTATTGTCCGTGATCGTTTATAGTTTGTTTGCCTGTTGAATTTTGTTACACATTCGGCTGTGTACATATAATTTTTTAATTTTTTTGCGGTGGGGTGGGGGATGTTTCAGCCCACCCGCAGATACAAATCATGGGTTAGCAACTGTTTGTGGGCATTCTTTTATTTTCTGATTATATACCGACTATCAGTTTCAGTGTCACGAGAATAAATTTTGTAAATTATCATCGCGGATGAAACTATGAAAACTATGAAAAAAAAAAAACACATTTAGAGTATGTTATTTTTATATTTCAAAATTTATGTTTTTATTCGATTAAAAAATTCTTCTTTATATATAACTAAGAAATATTGCTGCGCATCGTCGGCGATAATAAGTTTTTAGAAATATCAAAGTATTGCGATTTTTTTTATATATTTATCTACATTGCTAACGTTTACCGATTGCGATAATAACTACGATCGTTTAAAGCGGTCGTACGTATTCCGAACATAACAAAATCGATACATTCGAGAAAAGTTATAATAAGGCCGATAACGCAAGTTTATAATAACGTTCGTTGATGTGGACGAAGAACGCTTTAACACGTGGAGTTCGCTGCATTCGATTTTGTTTAATTATGTCTCGAACGGAATGTTCAAATCGTTATATTCGAAGTTAACGTTCAAATCACTAGATTGGTCAGATATAATTCCTGAATAATTTACAATTTGCAACTGACGAATTATTAATAGCATTCTCTTTCGATCGAACGCAAGAAATTTGCAGACGCGAGAAAATAGAACGGGATTGATAACGAGAAAACGAAAATCCAAAAAGGCTGTTTCGGAATAACAGAAGATAAGATTATAGAAAAAGTAACAGAATTTTTATATTTAGGCCAGTTACTAATTCGATTTAAGATCAAATCAACAGGTGAAATACGTCATCGAGTGTCGATAATGCGGTGAAAAAAGTACTCGAAGACGAACAACATTCCGCTAAATTTTAAGGTCGTAAATTTTAATCATTGGTGGCTCCTATCGTTAATTTACGGTTCTCAAACAGGTGTAGTCGCTAATTCAAAAGCAATATACTTAGAACCTACCAAAATAATTTGGAGAGGTCAATACCGAACATGCAAAAACTAAACAAAATTCAATTAAAGAGCATCAAAGTGAATGAAAATGCAATATGATTCGATAAGCCACGTCGTACGATAAAAATAGAGAATGGTTCCTGGAATAACGAAAGATTGTGATGGTATACATGCTGGGATGACCAGTTTAAAAATATTTCGGAAGATAGAAGATCTATGTTGGAAGAGACATACACCGGCATGAGACCAGTATAACAACATATACTTATAATATTTTAGTACTAATAAAAAATAATTGAAATAAAAATAATATCGACAGCATTAATAATAATATTAATAATGTACAATTTGTACGATAAATTATATTAAATAATATTTATTTATTCATTGATATATATATATATATATATATATATATATATAATGTTGAATATATTGGAGAGTAGTGATTTTATTTATTAATTATAAATCGAAAATCGAACAAAATATAACACAATCACTAAAAGTTTTTTTAATCGCGAAGCTTTTCGACAGTTACGTCATTTTCATGCAGGCACCAAAATTATTACATCTTTTTTTATATATCTCAAAAAAGACGTAATAATTTTGGTGCGTGCTTGAAAATGACGTAACTGTCGAAAAGCTTCGCGATAAAAAACTTTTAGTGATTGTGTTATATTTTGTTTTGTTTATAATTATATATATATATATATATATGTATTAGGGCAATGCATATTTAAGCACGGGTGGAATACTTTGCAAAAGAAGTATCTGAATATTCTTCAATAAGCGCTCTAGTATATTTCAGCTCCATTCATGTAGCTATTGTCAGCCATAATAATCGTAACAATTCTCTATAAAATTCTTGCAAGTCATTTGCCCAACAAAAAAAAAATAAAAGGCGATTGTTCCATTTTTGTAATACAAAGTGAAGTGATATCGAAGTTTAACTGCGATCTTCTAAAGATTTCTTCTTTCATGAAACTATTATCCTACCGATGGCTTATTTCAAATTAAAACAGTTTCCTCCGTTTCGCAAGATAAATCGTATATTTAATGTGTCCGATTAAAAAAATAAATTTTAGACCGCATTTGAAATATTCTGTACTAATAAAAATTACTAAAAATAATAATATGGATAGCATTAATAATAATGTTGTTTACAATTTGTATGATGAGTTATACTATATATATATATATCGGCCGATATAGATTATATATTTTTGGTGAGGCAAGATTCCGCTCGCTACCTGCCGCTCGTATTATAACCGAGACCCATTTGTATACACCGAACTAAAAGAGTCGAATACGCAGTAGTTTTGAATGTTTGAAAATGTAAAAAATTATTTTATTACAACGTATCAAACTAATTAAATTAAGTATATAGGCTGACCCGGAGAAGACTAGCGGTTTTGTTGCATTTTGAATAAATTAAAAACTAGTCGACCTAAATTTTTGAATGAAATTTTATTTAAAAATAGGAAAACGAGAGATTAGTTTACAGTCATTTGAAACAATACATTCATTCAGCCTTTTCAAAATTGTCAAAAATCACCGAATTTGGGAATCTACTGTAATTCAGATTGCAGTTCTTTATTATTTCTTTATTTCCTCATTTCGGGGAACGCCCCCTCTCTTATATATATATAAATATAAATATATATATAACTGTTTTCACGCGTTAGTGTATATTTTAGTAAGAATGAAATAATTTGAGTATTAATTATTTCATTAGCTGTATAATTTAAAATAATTTTCGAGTTAGCTAAATCATTTCTTTTCCAGTTGATGATTATTTTTGAAAATGTCGTCAGTTACATTTAGAACTGCCGGAATTACACGGAACGCTTCCTTATTTTTAATTTATGACCGTTTTTTTTTTTTTTATGAAATAAAGAATTTATTTTTATTTATTCTTCTTCTTCCCGGGTTGTCGTGCTGTTTGAGTGACGGCGATTATCATAACACGAAGCATTACACAAAACGTAGAGAGCGTTTCTCCGCCACACGGCATGAAAATTATACACCTCTATCCAGTTACAGATTGTATGCAACCACGACATGGCTCTGCGTCCAATTCCACGCTTTGATCCTTCAATTTCACCTTGCACGATCAAACGTAGCAACGAATATTTTTAATTCCACGCTTTGATCCTTCAATTTCACCTTGCACGATCAAACGTAGCGACGAATATTTTTCTTCACGTAGAATGTGTCCGAGATAATTTATTATTTACTCCTTTACGTTTGCAGTTGTCTCGCCTTTTCTATCCTAGATTTAATTTCGGTACGTGAATTTCGCTTTTTCGTCAACTCACATTGTCATCCATTTGTAACAGGTATTGGATTTTTGTGAAACAACAAGCAACTTGGTTTTGTTCACAACTATTTTTGATTCAGATTTTCGGTAATTTGCGTTGACCACATCTATAATTGCTTGCCGGGGTCACGAGGATTACCGGCAATTAATATTATCCGTCGCTTTACTTTAATACACACCGGCTCCCCGTACACCTTTGGAAAGCTTCGGAGTAAAATTTTTATACAAGCACCTTTGGCGTGCTCCTTTTAATCTCGATGTCAACCGTCAATTTATTACTTCGACGCGTACCAATTGATGCCGATATAAATTTGCTACCATTCTTAGACATTTCCCATCGGATTCCACATTCTGCTGTGGCATTTCATGAATGCATTTAACGTTGTCGAACGATGTCTTATAATTAATAAAGCTCACGTATGCGACGGAAAATTACTTCCCTGGTTCTGAGCCCAGCTGTATTTTCTAAAAAGCCGAGTGTGAAGTATTCGTAGAAAGATTATTAGACTACGACTTATTAAAAAAATTGAACGATGATCTTCACATTTAGTACTTTCGGTCATTTTAGCAGTATGACAAATGCCGAGTTCAGCCAGTATCATGTGGGATTTCCCCATTATTATAAATGTGGTAGCAAAGTTTTAACAAATAATTTAAACTTTCATCAATCGGTACTTTGAAATATTCTACATAGATTTGGTCAGGACCAGAAGCATTGTTACTTTTAGTTACCTTAATTGCATAATCTGCCTCTCTAGATCAGATCTCGTAATTCTGGAAGAACTTCTATCGTCAAATAGAGAATAAGTTTAGTTTCTCCGTGCTTCTATAACTTTACTCTGTTCAACAATGATCCTCATCATCTGTTACATGAGAGAAGTAATTTTTCATACGAGCTCCTGTTAAATGTTTAATTAAACGGTATAAATTAGTCGGGGTGACATTTTTTTTCAGTAATTTTTCTAATTATTAGCACGTCTATTTCACCCGTGTTTCCTTAGTTTCGCGGATTTTGTGCTCGGATCTTTCGGAACTTTAGATACGTATGTACACGCACACACACATGAAAACAGATAAGGTCCTAATACACTACCCCGCGCGGTGCTCTCGAGCGATAAGTTTTGATAAAGGACTTGCGCGTGAAGCGAGCAATATAGAGATTTCCATCGGTTAAATACGAACTTAATTAATTAAATATAAGGGAAATTTAAAAGGCGTTCGTATATAATATCACGATATAATATTTCCGCGATTTATATTGAAATTAATTTTTCATTTTTCATAACGTAATGAAATCGTCTATCCCTGTAATGACAACGATTACAATGTTTAAATCGAAAATATTAGATAATCTATCTTTTTCAGAGCGGAAAACCTAACCTTCTCAGTCACGATGTCCACTACCTTTATTTTAATTTTGAAACTATATTTATGTAAATACACTGAAAATTATCTACAGTTCACCTAAGAAGCGGTATCGTATAATGATATAAAATTTATAACTTTGTCTCGAAATTTTATAATATACCGCTGAAAGGATTAATTTTATTAAAATATAATTTCGATCAAAAATTGAGACAAACGAAGTAGAATTTAAATAAATAAATAATACAAAAAAAAAAAGAACTGGGAACACCTCATCTTCCTAAGCGATTAAAATTGGGAAAATCTTTTCGTACGTTATAAAAGCAACGCGTCGTTTAAATTGTCGAATTTACCTTCTTATAATTCTCAAATTTTAAATTACATCTGAAGATTGTTATTTAATCGAATTCAAAAGCCTATTTCAAATCACTGTTTATTCCCAACGAAATTGGTCGAGTGAATAATCTCGATAATGCACTGCCGACTAATTCTTTACGGGAGACTGTCTAATTCGCTGCGTTCTTTTCGAAATTGTAAAACAAACGCATAATGTGTAATATTCGGAAGACGGACAATATTGAACGGATGTACCGATTCATTCCGAAAAAATATTAAAAAATACAACAATTTGGCCAAATCTTCGAAAAAGTCGTCTACTAACATTTAAATTAATTATAATATTTTTATTTGTCTTTATAAAGAATTTATTATTTAAAGGATATCGCGCACGTGAAATGGAAAATTGAATTCCGATTACAAATAAAAATCCAAAATTTTGTTTATACACGCCGCTTAATCGTAGAAAATAAAAAATATTTTACCTTTCCGTTAAATTCCTTCGGTTACTTCGCATACCCTCCAAGTCGTCATGGTAGTTTTTCGCACTAAATAGCACTTGAATTAATATTTTTTCTAAACATTACCGATAAATAAATTGTAATTTTTTATTAATTTTTTTTATTTAGTTTTTATTTTTACACGAATTCTCACGTCGGGGTTAGAAGGTGTTAATAAATTGATACGTAGCGCAACATAACGTACAACATATTTAGATTAGACGTATCGTAAGCTAATACACGTATATAATTCGACAAGGTATTCGTTATTCGGCGATACCGATGCTACCTGGCGGCAGTAGCAACAAAACACAGTGCGAATGTCGATCGGCTTCTTCGAGACTCCGAACGAAGAAGTAAATCTACTTATCGATCGAGCGGTGAGCAGTGCGGTTTAGGCCAGATAAAAAATAAATATGTATACATATATATATAATGTAAAGAGGGTTGGGGTCATGCAACGGTTGCCGACGCTGTTGGCTGCTGTTGTCTTACCGCTATCGCGTCTGTAGGAACAGTTTTACATGCTACCTAGGTTCGGTGGCTTCGCGCAGTAGCACCCCCACCTTTAGCTGCTACCACTAAAGAAGACAAACCAACGACTACATTCGGCCGATTTTACTATCCGCGTCCACGGATCCAGTTTTTTATCTTATAGCCCTTTCTTACGCGCTATAAAATTTACGCCGCTACAACAGATGATAAATGTATATTCGTATGTTCATTTTGTGCGCGAGTTCTTCATCTTAACAACGACTTATCCGTGATTTCTTATCTGTTTGAATTACAAGCAGTCACACGTGCAAACGAATATATATATATATACATATAATATATATACACACATACACGCATACGTACGCGTATGTATATTATATTGGTAAGTTGTTCTACTCCTATCTCGGACGTATCCAACTTTAAACATCGTTGTTGTTGTTTGACTTTAAATAGTCCATCACGTTAGCCGATCGTTTGGACACGCAATTGGAAGACAGTTTTGACAGGTGACTGTTGAAATTCTGTGTCTATTCTAGAAATAACGTTACGTTATTATTTACGATCTTCAGTTTTAGACTAGCCGCGAATTAGAAGAAGTGTCCGCCCGCCTATTTTTACGAATGAGAAGAAATTCGTCGTCCGTTTTTCATACACCTCCGTGCATTGATTTACCATCTTCAATATTCAAGTCGGTATATCGTGATAATTATTAATATCAATCGGATTTCACCGATCAAAGCCACGATGCGGGGGAAAAAATGTAATACTTAACCGTTCCGGTGATACGTTAGAAAATTTTGACACAATTTTATACAGGTGTTTATTTTTTTGTTCATTTTCTTTTTTCCAAGCTGCGAGGGAAAAATCTTCAAAAGACACTGATATATTTATAAGTAACGTACATATTTTCGAGAGCAGCGCATGCACTTAGCAATTGCTGCTGGATTCCAAAGAAATCAGCGTGTGGGATAAACCGACTCCTGTTGAAAAAAAAAAAGAGAAAAATATACATGTAAATATGGAGGTCCATGAGCAAGTGCAAAGACCTCCACATTATAATAACATAATATGTAACGGAAAGGGGATGAAAAATACATAATCTCTTATTCCACCAAGGGAGCATATAACGAGTTTGTGATTTATAAAATATTATAATAAATCTCGATATAAACTTATATCGTAGTATAAATAATAAACTACTGTATAAGCTTGTGACTTACAAATTTACATTTAAAAGAATAACTGTTATTACAAGAAAATAATATAACTTGAAATAAAATAAAAAATAAAAACATATTGTTAATAATGATTTACACCACAATATAACTATATAAATCGCCACTGTTTTTATAAAACAAAGTATAATCTTCATAAATAAATGTACATGTATTAACCAGTAACAGTTATATACCATTATCTACAAGAAAGTAACAAAAAAATATGTAAACAGCAAGTAGTGTAAAAAGCTTAAGAAATAATAGGTAAAACGGCTGACCATGATAAACTCAATATTATTGATATTGGGATAACGTTTGAATTAAGTTGAAATAAAAACAATGAACAAGATATTCTTTTTAAAAAAAATATTATGTAAATCTCCATATGGTGTTTGTAACTACCAAGGTTATTACAGCATAAGGAGACATGCGTCTAGTTTATATGTATGCTAGGAGTCCACTTTCTCTGGCAAAAGTCAGAATTCTACCTATTGATTGTGGTTTGTTCGAGAGTATTTTGTGTTTTAACCTGTGTGGTGTGAGTGTTTGGCAGCTGTAGATTAAGTGTGTGACTGTTGGCTCTGTTAAATGTCCGCATAGGGGGCAGTTTTTTGTTAGATGGCTTTTGGTATACGGATGATTGTGTGATACGCACACGTAGACGGTTTAGGGTACCATATTCTTTTCTGTTTGTGCCATCTAGAGGTCACCAGGGTTCTATGGTTGATTTTATACTCCTCAGGAATCGCTAGTGCATTCCTGTTTACTATTGTTCACGAGTACGTGAGCTAGTGTTGATGGAGGTGGTGAATATTCTAGTACTGGTGAAAGTACTATGGACCGAGCTTCAAGGTCTACTTTGTCACAACCGTGCATCCCAATGTGACTTAAAAGCGGATTTTCCATCCTTCCTTATGTAGTGTGTGTAGATTGTGTTGGATTTCTAACATTATGGTATTCTTATTGTATTGACGGCGTATTAGTTGTAGAAAGGAATGGGAGCCTATTATAACCAATGCTTTTCGATGCGGAAGTACAGCTGATTTGATGTACTGAATACAGTACATAATTCCATACAACTCTGCCTCCAGAGAAGTGCATCCATCGCTTAGTCGGTTTGAGTGTAGTATATTATCAATTTGGTAAGAGCAAGCTGCTGTAGATTTTGCTCCGTTTGTGTATGCTGTAGTCATTGTATTTTTGAAGAGTGTTTAATACCATTTCTTTTATATTTTTAGGGTGTGCAGATTTATTGTGCTGTGTGAGAGATAAATCTATTTTTGTTTCGAAAGAGTCCCGAGAAGGTATTAATTATATTGTAATTCGATGTTGATTTTGGAATGAAGCTTATGTGATGTATTGATAGTACGTTAAGTAGTTTCGGTATTCATTTGAAAAATGGGGGTTAGGGGATGTACGTTCTTCGGTGTATGCAAATGTTTTATTGTAGCTAAGCAGACAGCTTAAATAGAAGTATGGTATTTTCTATAGTATATATGTTGAAAGGATCCTGCTAATGTACACAAGATCTTTGATGGTGATGATGGATGTACTGAAAGGATGGTTCCAGCATGGTGTACTGTATCTAATGTTCTTAATATAGATTTATACTGGCTGTTGAGTATACCTGACACCTATAGTTGATTCGTGAGAGAATTATAGATTTATAGATATTTAAGAGGATTTGGGTACTTATATTATATTTTGGGTTGCATAAATATTTCAGAATTGGGAGCAGTTTTAAGCACCTACTCTTCACTTCAATTATATGGTAACGCCAGGTTAATTAAGAGTCGAAAAATAAACTAAGGAATTTTACTCTTGTTTTAGCTTTTAAGGGGGGGGGAGTTATTTATACTTAAAAAAAAACAGGATGATAGACGCCTCTTATGGAAAATAATTTATGATGATTTGGATGTAGAAAAATATAAACCTTTCGTATCGGACCATTGCTGCAAACGATCTATGTTTTTTTGTATGTGCATTACAAGGAATACTGGATCACAAGGAAAACTTTACCGAATTTAAATTTTAAACGCATAATTTCTTCTGAATACTCTAAGGTTAACTTATAAAGGGGAACGTATTTTGATTGCTGTACCTCAAACTTAACACGAATAGAAGCAAAGACAGGACACTGAAACAATGTATGTCTAATATAATCATCAACTGATGAACATAGTGAACATGATGGATCACTTTTTAGACTTATATAAATATGATCCAAGCTTACCGTGCCCGGTTAATAATTGCGCATTAATTGTTACTATACAATACCGCTTCTTCTTAGAGGTGAACTGTAAATAATTTTCGGTATATTTATATTAAAATTGGGATTTTTTTAGCATTTTTCACGTACCATATAGCGGACATCGTGACTGAAAGGGTTAATTGTGAACTATAACTCTATAACCCGATTCGTGCACTAATGTCCCGAAAAAAAGAAATTATGCTAATTTCTTAATTTTTCCGAATGCGTTTTACGAGATTAAGTATCGTTCTGTAAGTAGCGATCGGGCAAAGTAGTGAGGACGTCACTTGAGCCCACATTAACAACGCCCGTACTACTGCGCTTTTTTTTCAGTTTTAGCGCAATATGATATTTTTCACTTTTTGTAAAAAAAATTTATCCCATGAAATGTGTCTTCGTCGCTCGAGTACACTTTGATATTGTATTAGTTTGAAGGTGATGAGTTGACTGTTCACTTAATGGCAATATAAATATATATATATAAAAAACTAAAAAGAATTTGCAACCGCTATTATCTAGTAATATTTGTATAAATTGACTCGAATAGGTGTGTTTAAAAATAAATGTTTAAAATGGACTATTACGTAAACGTTGGAAACAAGCTGAAAGATAAATACAAACAGATCCGTATAATATAAAAAATAAAAATAAAACTCAAAGATGAGTACGAGAACGTTACTCTAAGACACTCGCATTACTCCGAGATAAATCTATCGCTCCTTTAGCTGTTTTGAAAAATGTACGAAATCTCGTGAAATTCCAAAAAATAGACGCAACATCCGCGTTAGAAGCCTTTATATCGCGGGAATTTGTACAAACATTAGGTCCGTAAGTTTCGAAGTAGATGGAAAATTATTTGACGAAAAATGTAAAGAGAGATTCCACTTTTAGTATACATATCGAGGAACAGATCATAATTCACCGATGGTTATAGAGAACGATAATATAAAGTTACTAAATAGCGACTGTTGGTAATTCGCGAATGGGAGTTATTAACGTTAGAAAAACGAAGAAATTACAACGAAAACGATTCGAATGTATACGAAGAACTTTGGTTAAAAACTAATTCGCATAAAGAAAAAAAAAATTGAAAAGTAGCACAGGGGAAATAAATACAACACCGTAATTAAGCCGATTTGAATTAAACATAATATTTTGAAAAACGTAGAAAAAAAACCGGATACAGAATTACAAAAAATCTATATAGTAGAATATTGAACAATATCGACGAATTGTTAGACAGATTGATATTACCCGAGGTGAAGTTAAAACCGGTAATACTTACCGTTTAATAATTCACGAAATTGTAAACATTTTACATGGATTTGAAGAAGAGGATGGAAAAGCGAGAAAAAAATTATACGAATAAAAGAAAAAATGTAGCGGATTGATTAACGATGTAATCGCGAGGCTGATCTACCGGGGTTGTCGGCAAATTAGAACGAAAAAAAAGTCAAACCTAAAAATAAGTTAGACGAAGCAGTCGTACAACACGATAGATATCGTGAGTCTAAAAATTTGGGCGACAGACGTAAAGCAGATTTACAACTAGAAAATGAAGCTTGGAAACGTGTACTAAAGATTCTAATTTAGCCGAAAAAGCTAATGCGTGACTTGAAACGCTATGGAAGATCCTGGCTGGGTTACATCAACCAATTAACATAAGTACGGAACGAGGGAAGCTTATTGAAAAAGCCAATAAAGTCGTGATATTATAAATTAATAAAACGAGAAATAAACATTAATGAACGGAAGTTATTAGTATTAAAAAAGATTTACGTATAAAATTATGCGTTACACGACTTATAAAAGTAGGCGGTTTCTTACTTGCTACTGCACCGTCTATAGCGGCTAACCGTTAATAACCAAAAAAAAAAAAACAAAACGATAAGTTAATAGAAAAGCGAATATAATAAATCGATGGAAAGTTTTAAAAAAATATACGCGAGTAAAAACTCATCCCGATTAAACCGTCGAGCGATGTAGAATTGACGAAATACTTCGTTGCGCGCTTTGGAGGCGTATCGTCGTATTAAAGATAGATTTAAGATAATTTTAATCTATAATCAAATACTTTCCTACTATTACTTATACTTAATAGTTTATTTTTTCTAGTTTTAATCTTTTATCTTTTCTTTTGTGCAGGTTTTTTCCAATTAAATTTTAGCTATTTATTATTATAGATTAAGTAACTATTTATTATTTGTAACGCGGTCGAGGTTGTTATATATGTACTCCACTGTATAAATTTTTATATTATGTAAAATCAAATGAAAAAATATATATTTTATTATTATATTTATTATTTGATGAGATATCGAAGAATCGGTCGTAATTTAGATAATTACGATGGTCCTCGATCTCACTGTGGGCACGTTATCGAAAAATAGGTAATGTACATTATTACGACTCTTCCGCGGGTAACGTTACACGAATTACTAAGGTATTGCAGTGCTAATTGTGCGGTATTTTACAATTACGAAGCTAATCGAAATATGTAAATAATTCAACGTTTTATTACTATAATTATTTTTACGAAACGACTACATTTTTTCCAGAGTGTTTTTTCAAACGACTATTTACGATATGATAAACTAAAAAGGTTATCGATCGAGAAAAATGGTTTCTAATTATAAAGTGACGAAATACGATTTTTACGATAAATCTTAACGGAGATCAAATCGATGGTCCATTGCAGGTTACTGATTTGTTAGCTAAAGAAAATAACGATTACAATACTAAATGTTATCGACACGTATCGAAATATATGTTCTTGGAGTCGTTTCGAAAAATAAAACGAGCGACAACATCGTAGCGAGCATTTGGGATCTTTTAATATTTAGAATATTCAAAAACACGTTGAACGAAACATGGAATTACACTGTACCATATTAACGAAGAGAAAAGCGCTATAGTGTAACGAACTAATAATGTGAACGAAAAATTAAAATACTTAAAAATAAATGGATTCATTTAAAAGCTATATACGAACGAATATAATAATATATATATATATATAGAGAGAGAGAGAGAGAGAGAGAGAGAGACGTTTGTCGTACCATACAGCCGTCTAAGATGACTTAATCGTATCGTCGACGAGATAAGAAGCGTATCACGGTTAAATGAGATACTTTTAGAAATAATTGTAAGCCAAACGGGACATCCGAAATTTTCGAGAATAACGGATTTACAAGGTGAACCGAAACATTTTACAATAACTGCCTAAAACGAAATGGAAATCGCCGTAATTAACGTTCATCATTAAGTGTCGTGGCCGTATCGGAGGTAGGCGAGTACTTACCTATACACATTTTCTATATTTTCTTGTACAGTGTATACACACGCTCGTCAGAACTGATTATAATCGCTTTGTTGTCACGACACCATGCCGGCCCGCGTATATTTTTGTAATGTACTATATTTATTATTAGCGCGCCTGTGTGGTGTTATGCGTGGTGGTTTGTCATTGCCTTCCAGGCGAAAATAATATTAGGATTACTTACATTTTGATCTTCTTAATTTTTGTATACCTTCCTAATATCCGTGCTCTAACCACTAGGCTATTCCGACGCTTTAACCAACGTAAGACAAGTTTTTCCCCCGCAATACTATACGGTGCGTTGTATTGCGATCTAGTACTCGCGACAAAAACAAAAGTTTTACCCTATTACATAAGAAAAGGTGCAACTATATTTACGTTCGAAAATACAAATTAGTACGCGATTTAAAATTTCTATAATAAAAATAATAAGAAAAAAAATCGGTTTCCGCGTTATTTGTAACCTAAACGAATTACCCACAGCGTAAACTGTACCGGGGGTAAATTCGATTATTATTTTTCACGATATATTAACCGAGATAAAGACGACATAGAAATACTTAGCTCAATCTTCTACGATAATACTAAAACTTCGGGTATTAGGAAAAATTTTAATTTTTTTAATATTATTTCGACAAGATACTTTTTAGGACAGATTCGTAACGAACATTTTTATTCGACGAATTGGAAATATTTAAAAAAAAAAAAAACTATAATGAATAGTGTTGGAAAAAACCTTTTTTTCTTTTTTTTTTAAATAGACAACGGCGAGTGTATTTCACTTCTTGTACGTTAAATTAATATATACCGTAATGTGTAAGTATTCCGAAGTTAAACTAGTAGAATTCATTTCAGTGTGTCAACTTCGTCGAAAAAAATATATGTAATGTCCAAGTCGCGTTAAACGAACGCGATAAATTAAGCAACGAAGAAAAAATAATCAACATTCCAACTTACATTATATGTAAGGGATTGCGAATTTAACCCGTAATTATTTTATCGAATTCGAAAGCAAACATCTTGCTCGGCTCCCTATTTACCAAATGTTGGGTATTCGCGTCCCTCGTAATCTGGGTACTATTCGCGATTATTCCCTTCATTTTCCCATTTCGATATTTTTTTACACATTTTCCCCGTTTATTTTATCGGCATTTTTATGGTTAAGGGTGAATCCCCGGATGTTTCTTTCCCTTTATTCGTCTTGTAAAGATTTCAGTCGCTATCTATGATGTATAGTCACCGTCTACCAACTTATCAGTCTACTCGCCCAACATTACACCATTTGAAACTGTTGTCAATATACACTATAGAATCGGTGTCTATAAATCAGATTTATACAAAGTACCCAACTGATCGTACAACCTTAGACGAGCGCTCCATGTGGTATACAGAGCTACGAATATGTTCGTGTTGCAACTTAACGTAGTAATCTTTTTTATACTTATAGTTTAATTGCAACAGGTCGTCATTCAAAAAGCTTACCTTCGCAAACGTTAGTCGATCGTCTAATAAAATCTCATGAAACCTACACACGTTCGTTTACGTATTCTGTATTACCGATATTCAACATAATACTCGTTGTTAAATGCAGTTTTGCATTTGTTAAACCTATTTTGTTTTATTTTCATTTATTTTATTTAAATTTAGTTGTTTTCGAAGTAAATAAATAGTTTTGTAATATAGGAGGAGATACTAGAAGAATTTTGTAGAAAAACGCGAATAATAGATTTTAAATTTCAAATTTAGTTTCAAAAAATATAAAATCTTTATTTTTTCGCGGAATTTATTGAGTAACCATCTCTCTCTGTCCTCAATAACATACTATTAGTGTGTTCCAGTGACGTTGAATATTTCCGACGACTATTACTTCTAATAGAATTACATATTCGACGTGTAATAAGTATAAAAATAACTCCGGTGAGTTGGATTGCTTAGGGGTTTAACCTACTTGAGTTTTGGTTATTTACTTAAAGTTCAGTTTAACTCGGGTTTACTGTTATAATTTAGTTTTCTTTAAATCCCCCTCTTCAACTAAGTCTGGCTAGGCCCTTGCACATGTCCATTCGCTTATGTATAGGTAACGCTTAAATTTGATTTGTGTATTTTTTTTTTTTTAATATTTACGGACATTTTATAATGATGTGAAATATATATATATATTATTATAATAAGTAAATTTAAACTTGAATTATTATTATTATCGTTATTCATAAATAATTAATAAAGTAAAAGATACTGAAAGCGCAAAAAGAAAAACAAAAAAAAGTCAGGATATTCCTGCAATAATAATTATGTTTATTATTTTTACTTGTCATTGCTATTATTATTATTATTATTATTATTATTAAATTTTTAATTCGTACAAAAAAACAATGAACCGAACATCTTTATTATTGTTCGTTTCTTAATAAATACCTTTTTGAAGATCGTCTAAATCCCCGAGGTGCTAAATATTGTTACGTTGTGAATAGGGCGAGAGATATTTTAATGAGTATAATATAAATTACGCTTACACGCCACTGGAAATCGCACAATAGCTCGTCGGTTGAATGAAGTTTCTTTCGGAGAAAATAAAAATTATCGTTTGTTTCGTAATGTAATTATTATTCGAAAATCATCTTCAACGTATTAACATCGATGCGGTTTTCCCCGACCCCCTACATATTGACGATTACTATCGGCCGTGAGTATACCATTTTTAAAACTTCTTCCATCGCCTATTTCTTTCTTTGTCTAACGTTGTTTCTAAGCGTACAAACGTAATTCGGTATATGGTCAAATAAATAACAAATACGTTTGTTTTAGAAATACGCGTCGTGTTTAGAGGAATGTTAAAAGTATACAAGATTTAATTTTAGATAGAAAAATATTTACACATACTTTCGACCGATAGTTTTTTCCCCTCCAAAATTGTTTTCAATCTGTCATGTCGCGCAATAAGCAACATTGCTGATAATATGTTTATTAAATGACCGTTGTGCAATAACAGCTATTCATAGTTTCTCTCCTTACTAGTTAACAAAATCAAGGTAACGTTTATTAACAAAATCGAGGTAACGTTTACGTTAAATATTTTTTTGAAAATTGAAGTATTCGCGCGAATAACAGTCTAAGGTGCATTATTAAATAATCCAGATAATTGCGTTTGAAATTCGAGCATCAAATTTCCAACCTAAAAAAGTAACTGTTTTTTAGGGCCTCAATCGAACGAGTATCTCAGATAACCTCAATATTCACCACGATCATTACGCAACAATGCCAAATCCAATAATGCAATTCAGCAATGTTAAACTGAGGATTTATATTATTCTTAATGTTTAAAACTTCCTTACAATTCACTTACAGGCTTTCTTACATTTTTCCAAAATTATTTTTGACTTTAAAAAAAAAAAAAACTCTCAAGACAAAAACTTCCTTCAAAACACAGAGTGGGTTCCCTTAAATTTCAGTCCAAATTGCCAAATTACTAAAAAATTATTAAAAAGAATATTTTTGTTTTATGTAACTATAAAATTAATGAACAGTATCCTAAAAGAAAAAGGAGGCTTCATACACCATTATGACAAAAAGTCAACAACGCCCTATAGACCATTATTCGCGTTAACGCTTCAATTATCAGTTTTCAATAAGTACGATTATAATATAAAACAATATAATCATGCATACATTATATGTGTGTTTCTATAAATAATGCGTTGGAAATAGTATACCAAATTATTAGCCCAATTTTTAGTCGAATTAGACAAATAATCCTAATTTAAGATATGAAAGTAAGAACGAATTTATTTGATTTTCTGTATTCACTACAACAGGAATATATGCAGCAGACTGCTGCTTGAGAGTTCTGCTAGTTACAAATACATATTTCAAGTAACTCGACATATTAATATAAATTTGATATAAATATTAAAACTTATTAATATATCAAAAACTGTAGAAAAAAATAAAAGTTTACTATACGCTGTTAAATGTATGTCATTTCCACCAAAGTAAGTTGTTTCTTTTTTATTAATTTTAATTTTTTTCATAATTGTATTTTTTATATATAGCTGTTTCCTATACCTGCATTATTATATATATAAATTACATACTTGCTAAAAATGGAATTTTAAATGTGATGTCATGAGTAGTGATAAATATGTTTGTGAATTTAAATTAATGATATACAGATAAATAGATATTATTGAGCAATAATATCATAAATACTCAAATATTATGTACTTTACAACACATTTTGAAATTAACAACATTTAAAAAAAAAATCGATGTTTCTCAGGAAAATTATTTTATATTCACATGATAGTACGTAATATGAAATTAGATTAAATTTATTTACAATTACGATGAACATAATTAAAATGAAAACTGCCGGCTTTGAATGATATCGATTTAGTTTACTACAATAAATAATTAAACAAAACACGAATAATTGCATTCGAAAATTTAATTATAACAAGTATACATGCTGATATTTTCCGCAGTAATAATTAATAACACAAATTACAATATAATGTATTGAATATTTATGTGCTAATAGAACTTATATTTTTAAGTTTTATATCAATATTTTATATATGTACATATAAAATAGGCGACTAAATACTTATAAAAAATATTAAATATATATGAAATTCATTTTAAAATATATTATATGAAAACAATCTTGATTAACTTTATTTCAGTATACTTGGGTACGATTTTTGAATTGTTTTATTCGATTTTTATATCTACTTTTTACCACGATGTAATCGATTCGATACCTGTCTTGACCATCAGGTATTGCCTATGTATATTTTCTTCTATGTGGTTGTTTGAAAAGTGTATTTTATATTACCATTTTATTTTCAGTATAAAAGTATATTAATTTTTTTCCTTCTTTATCTTTAGCCTGAGTGCATTATTCTGTAATCACCACTCCAAAAATCGTTACTATTTGATGCTCCAGTTTCAATAACACCTAGTATATCATTTTTATTTATTTCCATTTCAATTTTGATAGTTTCCAATTTTCCTAATATCTTTGAGGATCTTATATTCCATGTTCCGAATTTTATTTCATTAAAGCCAGTAGCATTTTTCTTTTTTCATATAAAGCCATATTACGAGTAGTAGAATATTTCACTCCAGTTATCACACCAAATGCATGGTGGAATGTGCTATCTGGGTCGCATAGTTTTCTTATATCAATATTTGTGCTTTTCATAACTGAACACTTGGGAACTTCATGAGGTAGGTTCCCATTACTTTCCTCATCGCAGAGTAATATGTACTCCACGACCGATAAATACCTGTTTACAGCTGTTCTTGAACATCCTATTCATCACCCGCAAACAGTACTGATAGCGCTGCTTCTACTATCAGGGATCACTCTTCGTCTGGCTTCTCATCTGTGACCTTTCCAGCTTGGGTGCCACTTCTGGTAGTATGTACTACTGCTGGCAGAGCCCACAAAATCATTGAAGCACGCAAACTCCTCCGCCTCGATAAGGCGGCGATCCTCTGGAGGAGAATTGGAAATTTATTACCCACAAAAGCACCCTCAACAGCCCTTTTTTCGAAACTGAGCGGAACCATAAGGAATAAATTTAAACATTTGTAAAACATGGCCTGCAGTAAAAGTTCCACGAATCCTACATTCGTCGAAACGGTTTTAATTCGCCTTCCTACTATAATTAAATATTAATTTATTCACTCGTTAAGAAGATAAGAAGATGTAGCGGATATGATTTTGTTTTTACCGAGAACTTGTATCACTAAAGAAGCAATTATTAAAAGATGATGAAACAGTAGAAAATAATATCTGTCATTCCAAATTACCGTATCGTGTACGAAATCAAAAGTATTCACGCCACCACCGTTAATTAGAAGAAAAGTTGTATTTTGTACGGACGTATGCGGATTTGGCGTTATAGTACGAACGTGTCTGTTGTCATCGCTATTGGTTTTAGAAAACACGCTGACCTATAATAAGTATAGTCGAACAAAATTAATTTACATGTCAAAAGTGATAGACAAAACATCTTTGACTTTCTGGAAAAAACATAAGTTCAAAATTAAATCTATGACACATGTTAACAAGTATGTTCTCGTGTTTGTTATCATTAATCCCTAATTGTTAAGAAATGTGTGGGCAGTATTTAGCAAAATAAGCAGGTTTATCTGGCGCACCATGTTTTTTTTTGTTTAAATTTAATTTCACAGTTGGCATATTTTACTACTTTACTTTGGGTGCAATCCTTAAATATATATATATATATATAACAATTATTAGATACATGACTGTAAGACTAACATTTAAAACATTGAATAATTTTACATTTAAATTTAAATCTTTCCCACGATACCAGACAATAATAAAGTTTGTTACCGTGTATATTATGAATATTTGTATTTGCAGGAAACAGCACCGTGTATATCTGAATTATTTCATTTTCGGCGTTTTGTTTAAAAAATTATTTTATAACATCAACCAAATTTTTAATTTTTCATTTAATTTCTTCTCTTATTTTGTTTGAGTTTACATTAACTGGAATTCTTTTTAAAACCATTTTTATCAGATTTCTATGTATACGGAGTACATGTATAAATATTTTAACGTCACAAATTTTCGTTAAGAAAAAATAAAGTCGTACCCGATGCATCTTCTTGACTTACATCCTGAACGAATGATTAAATTAACATTTAACTAAAGTAGGAAGGCGAATTAACCCGGTTCCTAGTAACGTAGGATTCTTACAACTTGTAATGCATGCCGTCATTTACAAATGTTTAAATACAGTCCGTACTATGGTTCCGCTCAATTTTGACAAAAAGGCTGCCTTGAGGAGGACTTTTAAAGGCAATAAATTTCCAATTAATTAGTTCATTAAAAAATCATTGTAATAAATCGATGCGATATTTAAATGAAAGACTGCTGGTGTTAGATAAATTTTTCATTATCGCGATCGAAACCGCGACGAACAATCGATTGTTGAAGAGATTCTAAAAATTTTCCAGTTGTGAGATCAGAAACTAGCTCAATGTGTTAGGCATGAGCGCTGAAACAAACGAAAAAAAATTCATAAATCTTACTGTGTTTAACTTAACGATAAATTCAACTATGTAATTTAATTCAACAATTATAAAACCTTACATAAATTTTGGGAACTACACGTTCTTCACTTTAATTATATACAGTTAATATAGCTTAACCAAAAAATATTTACATTCACCACTTAATCAGACAACAGCTTGTCTACTCACATTTAACATATTTATTACCTTTATTAAATAATGAGTTATTTGCGTTATTAACTCTACTTGTAATATGTTTATTATTTAACATGTTTTAAAAATTTAATACATAAAACAAATTCAGATTTTCAAAATGTTTCCAATTAAAATGATCAGAACTAGTTACTAAGTACACTTTCGATAATTTAAATAATTGAAAAACTGACAAACGTCTAATTTACTTACCTCAACGCCATTTTAGTCCAATAAATAGGATACATCAATTTCTGTAATTCCGAAAACATTAACTATAACAAAATAACCATAATCATGACGTAACCTATAATGGAAATATTGCCATATTGTCACACGCGTGACTGCTATTATAACTTTTAACAAATTTGTTAATTTAGGATAATTGATATATCAACATTCCAAATTAATTGATGCAACTGGAAAACATGCATATATTCTAATGTAATAAAAAATATATTTAAATTAAAAAATTAAACTGGCTTCAACCAATTGCATTTGAAATTTAGAAGTAATTTTAATTTCAAACAAAATAAAAATTAAACTTTTATAAAATTGAAAAAAGTAATTCATTTGTTTTTACATTTATTTCTTTATCAAAGAAAACTGTAAGATGTCAAGGAAAAATGATCATTATAGAAGATAAGAATTAAAACGTGCCAATCTACTAAAATGCATAAAAATATAAGAAACAGTTTTTTTATTCCCAGCTATTCAGTTATTTCAACTCTCGTTCTTCTCCTATTAAAAATGTGAAACCGCTGCCCAACAACATAACAATGAACACATCTATAATGCTTACTCTTGTCTTATGCATTATAAATGATGAAATTTTATCACATAACAACGAAAAACGTAATTATATTCGTTAAACTGATCGTGCTTAATTTATTTCTTTGGAAATTATAAACAAGTATTATTTATCTGAAACAAATGTGACCGTAAAACAATTTAGGATACAACTTTCTAAAACGAATTCGATTTTAATTATGTAAATTTTATGGTTTAACCACATTATTAACAATAAACAGCTGCAACAACATACAAAAATTTAATTCATACTAACATAGTTTTGGTTTCCATTAGTCAGAATGTATATACAGTAATCGTTTTAAATTGCATTATCATTCTTAACTTAAACACATTTTACAATGTAAATAGTACCTACACATATTTAAAGATGTTACATGTATTTTTTTGCATTACTGTACCTCGACTATCAGTATTAGCTGTAACAAATTATACGTGCTAAATTCTAATATTAATAAAAATAATCCTTAAGTTTCTGTTTGGCAAGTTATAATAAAATGTTTCCTCCTGAGTCTCCATTTTTTTTTTAATTTTTTCAATAAAAGAAATCACTTACAATGTATTCTAATATACATAAAATTAAAAAATATTTATATAAAAAAATGCACCCTCGCCCCTACAGGGATGATTTAAAATGATATATTCTAATATACCGTGGGACGATCTGAATAAAATAAAATTATTCTATTTTATTATAACTTTTAAAATTGAAGTGATATTACTGAACATTAAATTTCTTTTCACCATCAGAAAATTCTTCACAGCATTTGTGAACTGATGATATGGACAACAAATAATTTTAAAAAAGAAACACGAGTTAGTGATTTTATGCAAAAACGATGCAAATTTTAAACCTTGTTATATATAAAGTTTAAAATGTTTAATCACAAATTCTACAAAATATTGTAATTGTTTCTGAGTTTTAAATTTATTCCTTACATAAAGTCCAACACAAAAGTATGCTAAAATGTATTAAATTTTGAACTATATTATGAATATAGAAGACTTTTAAAATAAAAATGAACTCGCTTATATTATTTAATTTTTACTCCATGAAATTCGGCAAAACAATTCCTTGCAATAAAAATATTCCACGTTTAATACAATACATTTTTGTGTACACATATCAGCAATACGCTCAGCTTTATGTTTACGAGATTCTAGTGTAGGTAAAGGCTTAAATGGTTTGAAATCATAGGATCTGTCACTTTCACTGCTGCTTTCTTCAGATAATGCTGGAACAGATAACAGTTCTTGAGCTAACTGCACTCGAAAATCAAAAAGTGACATTTTTTTATGGTATATTTAAATTTTGACAATCTTCTCAATATAATAACCAAGAATTTGGGCAAGCAATGTCAACAAAGTGTAAGATTACGCGTACAGTATCGATTTGTCTTAGCATTGCACCAATATAATGAAAATAATCTGTCAGATAAATCTGCACCTTCCATATATTTGTTGTATTTTGATATCACATCTGGTTGAAGTTTTTTTTATGTTCTTTTTGTTAATTTTGCTCCATCGCTTGCATTTATCCTTTTTTACATTTCCATGTTCAGTTGATAACATGGTTATTATTTTATTATCTAACCATTGTACCGCACAAATGTTGCCGTCTACTCTTGCGAGTTGTTCACTTGAACCTTTTAAAATTACCTTTTATTTTGTAAATTTAACCCTGGCGAGTTTTGGGATTTAATTCCGTTGGCAAGTTCCACTTCCAAAAATTTATCTTTTCCTTAAAATGGAAAATATTCATTCAGTTGTAAAGAATCGATCGAAGCATACGCTGCATCCTGGATGTACAGTTTTGGGTTTAGACAAGCGATTACTGATTCTGCGACCGTCAAATTTGATAACATACCAAATGTAGTAATTTTTCCTTGAAAATTTCGAAATCTAAGATTAATCTTTTCGAACATGCAAGAAAAAAATTTTTGATACCAAGTGAATGAGGTTTTCAACGAATATATTGTTTCAATTTCGTTTGACCAGTGAAGGTACAATTTGTTCATCAATAAAACAATATGACCTCCTTTCTAACTTCAAACAACCATTCCGAACTTCTTCAATAAATGGTTGTACTTTCCACAATTTATCTTTAAGCTTTTGTCCATGCGTTACATCGGTATCATTTATTATTCTTGGATGAGATAGCAAAGCAAAAAACTATTTTTTGAAGTTTTTAGCAGCTGTGGTATACTGCGTCTTGTTTCACGAGGTGGTGTTAGAAGTGTAGATGGGAAGAATTAGTACACGGTAATAATGATGTAGTCGGTGTAAATAAACTTCTTGCACTAGAATTAGATGGTCCCTCAGTATCGGTCTGTTCCAAATGACAGATGTACACGCTATCACTAACATCTAAATCTTCTATATCGTCTATATCAACTTCCCATGAGTTACCATCATTAATCCAATACAAAATATTATCACTAACACGATTCATACTCAATTCGTAATTTATACCGGCGCGCTATTCAAAGTTTTAAATAGTGATTTTTAATGTATAAATAAAACAAAAGCAGAAAACAAAACTTTAAATAACCTAACTTGAAATTAATACAATGAACAAGAGAGGACCGGCTTCAAGATAAAATACAACAATATAAAATTAATTTGTATTAATAAGGTCCCACAGTATATTTAAACGCACCATTTTTAACAGCTCTCTCCCACTCCTTAATAATAATCTGTGTCATAAAATCCGATAACATTAGGATTATTAGTGTTTATCTATTTTATTCAGAATATTGTACACAAACATATCATGAATATCATCCTCGCTTGCGCTTTTAATCACTACTGTAAGAAAATTATAAACGTTTGGGCATCTGGTCACTATATATGTTATTCTTTATGTTTTTATATGTAATTTGTAATGCATCAGAAGCATTTTTAAAATCACACAGAGTACATACAAGCGCCAAAAAAAGGTATACTAAAATATGTCCAAATACATTTTTTGGTCTGAAGAGGGTATATGTATTTTAGAATAACTGAAATAGATTAATATCTTGTAATATATATTAGGATAACATGCGTTAAAAAGTATAAAAGAAAATGCGGCTTCTTTGTATAATTATCATTTAAGACGTTTAAAGAAGATAGTACTCATATTTGTACGTAGTATTAAGTGTGGAATTTCCAAATGACAAATTAATTTTTAAAGCAAGTAATTCGTTTCTCAACATATAACTTTTTTTTCTGCTCATTTTATCGGGAAAGGTTTAACCGCATTGTTTGATAACTGAACTACTAACCGTATTGTATTACCCGTTCTTATAATAGTGTGATTTTTATATACCATTCTATCGTATTGTATTATCTACATTATAATAACGTGCGATTTTATATACTTTCGTCGTACGTAACTACTATCTCGTAATTGTAACATTTAAGAATAACGCTATATGTATAAGTATAATATATATAACCCAATTTCGTACATTACGTGCGATGTCTAAATTACACACCGTTAATAAAACAACTGCGTGTACCAAAGTTGGTGCCGCAAGTTGTAGTGGCAACAGCAATACGACTACTCTCAGTACTGTTAATAGTACTAGTAGTAGGAACAGTAACAATATTAATAACAAGAGTGATGAAAGTGGGAATTGTTATGCCCCTGTTAACGATAATACCAATGCTGCCCATGAAATAGAAATGGAAGAAAGCAACAATCTTAAAGAACCCATTAAATCAGTACCACCATTAAAGATCGTATCAAAACCGCATAATACTTGGCAAATAATCCCTACCCGAAAAATGGCGCGGATTCCAACGCCGGAATTATCACCACAAATATCTTCAAAATGTACAAAAAAAAGTAACAGGTTCTGGCCTTTACTGAACCATACAGATTCTGATACTAATCAAATACTCTCTCAAGAAAACGAAGAACCGACCGCTTTCAAAACCAACGAAGTTAAAAACTTGCCGAAACTACCTCCTATAATTATACACGGGGTAATTAATTACAAAGAAATGATAAATTGCATATCTTCGATTATACCAAAAGAAAAATACACTTGCCAAGCCTTAAACGATAACAAAATCAGACTGAAAACCAACAGCTCTGACAACTATAGAAAAATAATCAAACTTTTGAAAGACCTAAATGTAATCTACCATACTTACCAACTTAAAGAGAAAGAGCATACCGTGTGGTAATTAAAAATCGTCATCATACGATTCCGCCCGATGACATAAAGGATGCGTTATATGAAGCAGGCTTCACAACAAGGAATGCAATCAATGTACTTAAACCTAAAACAAAGCAACACCTTCCAATGTTCTATGTAGCCTTAGAACCTGATAGCAACAACAAAAACATTTACAACCTACAATACTTGCTCAACACGAAAATCAATGTAGTACTACCGTACGCAAGTAAAGGGATAATACAATGCACGAGGTGCCAGTCATTTGGTCGCAGTAAAACATTGTACATTACCATACATTTGTGCTAAATGTGGCGAACACGAAACAAGGAACTGTCATAAATCAATGGATACACCTGCAAAGTGCACCCACTGTGAAGGTAGCCATCCGGCTAATTACAAAGGATGCACTATATATAAACAGTTACTACAACTAAGAAACAATTCCAACAAGATACCGCAACGAAGACGAAAACAACAGCCGCAGTCAATTGATACAAATTATTCACAAAGTATCGGTCAGCCTGATTCTAAACAAAGTAATCATATTTCTAATAGTACTTTCGCTGATGTCCTAAAGGGTCGTATTAAAACTAACCAAGAAACAATAGATCCTGATAAGAATAATCGCGTAACTAATAACGAGATTATCAGTAATGACAAAAATAATAACGATATTATAAGACAGCTAACCGAATTCTTAACTGAATTCAGAACCATGTTCAATCAACTAATTCAGCAAAATGGGATGATAATCAACATGCTATCAACGGTAGTTAACAAATTAATATAAAAATGAGCAGGTTTCTCAGAATAGCTATTTGGAATATCAATGGTCTGGTGCAGTACCGCCATGAAGTGGAAGCGTTCTTAATTACCAACAAAATAGATGTATTAATGTTATCTGAAACATATTTCACTGATAAAAGTTACGTTAAAATTCCTCAGTACATCATTTATCATACACTACATCCAAGTGGTAATGCACGCGGAGGTACAGCTATCCTTATAAAAACGTCTATGAAGCATTATGAGATGAATAAATACTCAAAAGAATACTTACAGGCTACTACTGTAAAAATTGACATCTTGTTTGGTCCGCTCGCACTATCGTCTGTCTACTGTCCTCCAAAACATAATATACAACAAATTCACTTTGAGGAATATTTCAAAAGCTTAGGAAATAAATTTACATCCGGTGGCGACTATAACTCAAAGCATATTTCATTTGGGTCACGGCTGACAACACCGACAGGAAAACAGCTTCACGCATGTATTCAGAAAAATAATTATTGCACTCTATCAGATGGAATTCCATCATACTGGCCAACTGACAGAAGAAAAACTCCAGACTTGCTAGACTTCTTTATCAGTAACGGAATTAATAAGAACCACACATTAATCGAATCCTCTCTGGATGTTATCTCCGATCATTTACCAAAAATTTTAAACATAAGTACAAGTATAATACAAATAGCAACAAAACCAGTACTATCTAACAAGAACACCGATTGGACAGCATTCCAAGAGTTTGTAGAAAGCGGAATAAACTTGAAAGTGCCGTTGAAAACACGAACAGATATAGAAATAGCTGTAGAAAACCTTACTAAGTGTATTCAGAAGTCTGCATACTTAGCCCCACGCCTGTAAATGACGATAAAATGATTATAAGAAAACATCCGAAAGTAATAAAGAAGATGATCTCGGAGAAAAGAAAATTGAGAAGAATTTGGCAGATCGATAGAAATCCCGTTTATAAAACTATTCTAAATAAAGCAGCTAGACAATTAAAAAAAAAAACCTTCTAGAACTAAAAAACGAAACATTTCGAGAGTATATAGAAAATCTAACTCCGACTAAAACAACTGATTACAGATTGTGGAGGACTATAAAAAATATAAAAGCAGATCACACCTATCAGTGTCCCCCTATAAGAATGAAAAACAAAGAATGGGCACGAACTGAACAAGAAAAAGCGGATGTCTTTGCCGAATATCTACCAGGAATTTTCGAACCACACAAAAATGAAAACTCTATTCATGAAAAGAAATTAATGGAATATCTAAAAACACCATTGCAGATGTCACTCCCAATTAAATTAACATCGCCTATGGAAATAAATGCACAATTAAACTGCAAAAATTCTAAAAAAATTACCGAGGAAAGCTGTTACTTTAATAACACTCATTTTTAACGCAATCCTTCGTACGGGATATTTTCCGGTGCAGTGGAAATTTGCTTCCATAATATTGATTCCAAAACCGGGTAAACCTCAAAATGAAGTGTCCTCTTAAAGGCCAATTAGCCTGTTACCGGTTCTCTCCAAAGTATTGGAAAAACTACTTCTCAGGAGAATCAAACCAATTCTTGAAGAAGAAAATAAAGTGATACCAGACTATCAGTTCGGATTCAGGAATCACCATAGCACCATTGAGCAAGTACATAGAATAGTCGACATCATAAACAAAAGTTTCGAAGAAAAGAAGTATTGTTCAGCGGTATTTCTCGACATCGAAAAGGCTTTTGATAAAGTCTGGCACGTTGGCCTATTGTACAAATTAAAACTTAAATTACCTCACGAGTACTACCAGCTAATGAAGTCATACCTAACAGAAAGATATTTCTATGTTAATGTTAACAGGAATTACTCACGAATTCATTCAATACAACCGGGAGTACCTCAAGGCAGTGTATTCGGACCAACACTGTACCAGCTCTATACATACGACTTTCCAGTTAACGAAAATACAGACACAACTATGTTTGCCGATGACACCGCTATTCTCTTGACTCATCGGGATAATAATTTAGCGGCCGAACAACTTCAAAACCATCTACTACACGTAGAAAAGTGGTTTAGACTGTGGAAATTCAACATTAATGAATCAAAATGCAAGCAAGTTTTATTTAGTTTAAATAAAAGCAAAAATTTACCGATCAAGTTAAATGGGCAAACAATTTCCGAATCGTGTAACGTAAAATATCTTGGATTACACCTTGATAAACGGCTTACCTGGAAAAATCATGTTATTGCTAAACGTAAACAGCTCAGAATTACATACCGAAATATTTATTAGCTGATGGGCAAATATTCAACACTGTCGTATGAAAATAAAATATTACTATATAAAACGGTCTTGAAGCCAATCTGGTCATATGGTATCCAGATTTGGGGTACAACGAGAAACTCTAACTTAGACATAGTACAAAAATTTCAATCTCAAGTATTGCAGAATATCGTATCAGCGCCATGGTATGTCCGCAATGACGACATACACAAGGATCTCCGTATACCGTCTGTTAAAGAGGTAGTCAAAAGCTGCGCTGGAAGATACTTGCATCGACTTCAAACACACAACAATCCACTAGCAGTCCTACGTAACGGCGTGCAATTCCAACGACTAAAGAGATGCAGTCAGATTGAATTGGGAAATCGACCGTAGCGATCAACTAGTTTATATATTATATTGTATAATAATACTACGATAAATTAAGGGATAACAACCATTGGGAAGTGTCCCGTTATAGCTTTTAAACAGATCAGTGCTGCCTATTGTTGAACCGAACAGATTGCACGCATCTTTAAGCTTTAAAAAAAAATAAAAATTGTATGAGACACATATCCAGAACGTCATTTTGAAGGGAAGATTGAATAATTTATCGACTACAAATGTATACTATAAAAATGCATATGTCCCTCTAAAGTAATTTTGAAATACACATTTTAAAAATTGTGGAACAGCTTTCTAAGTAAATTTTCCACTCGTATACAGTTTTAAAAATAAAGTGTTTACGTTAAATATTTTTTGTTATGCCGTTGTAAATTGGAAATTGAAGTATTAGCGCGAATAACGGTCTAAGCTACATTATTAAATAATCCGGATAATTGCGTTTGAAATTCGACCATCAAATTTCCAACCTAAAAAAGTAACTGTTTCTTAGGGCCTCATTCGAACGAGTATCTCAGATAACCTTGATATTCACCATGATCATTACGCAACAATGCCAAATCCAATCATGCAATTCAGCAATGTTAAACTGAGGATTTATATTATTCTTAATGCTTAAAACTTCCTTACAATTCACTTACAGGTTTTCTTACATTTTTCCAAAATTATTTTTGACTTTTTAAAAAAAAAGAAAACTCCCAAGACAAAAACTTCCTTCAAAACACCGAGTGGTTTCCCTTAAATTTCAGTCCAAATTGCCAAATTACTAAAAAATTATTAAAAAGAATATTTTTTTTATGTAACTATAAAATTAATGAACAGTATCCTAAAAGAAAAAAGGAGGCTTCATCATACACCATTATTCCAAAAAGTCAACAACGCCCTATAGACCACTGCTGCTTGAGAGTTCTGCTAGTTACAAATACATATTTCAAGTAACTCGATATATTAATATAAATTTGATATAAATATTAAAACTTATTAATATATCAAAAACTGTAGAAAAAAATAAAAGTTTACTATACGCTGTTAAATGTATGTCATTTCCACCAAAGTAAGTTGTTTCTTTTTTATTAATTTTAATTTTTTTCATAATTGTATTTTTTATATATAGCTGTTTCCTATACCTGCATTATTATATATATAAATTACATACTTGCTAAAAATGGAATTTTAAATGTGATGTCATGAGTAGTGATAAATATGTTTGTGAATTTAAATTAATGATATACAGATAAATAGATATTATTGAGCAATAATATCATAAATACTCAAATATTATGTACTTTACAACACATTTTGAAATTAACAACATTTAAAAAAAAAAATCGATGTTTCTCAGGAAAATTATTTTATATTCACATGATAGTACGTAATATGAAATTAGATTAAATTTATTTACAATTACGATGAACATAATTAAAATGAAAACTGCCGGCTTTGAATGATATCGATTTAGTTTACTACAATAAATAATTAAACAAAACACGAATAATTGCATTCGAAAATTTAATTATAACAAGTATACATGTTGATATTTTCCGCAGTAATAATTAATAACACAAATTACAATATAATGTATTGAATATTTATGTGCTAATAGAACTTATATTTTTAAGTTTTATATCAATATTTTATATATGTACATATAAAATAGGCGACTAAATACTTATAAAAAATATTAAATATATATGAAATTCATTTTAAAATATATTATATGAAAACAATCTTGATTAACTTTATTTACGTATACTTGGGTACGATTTTTCAATTGTTTTATTCGATTTTTATATCTACTTTTTACCACGATGTAATCGATTCGATACCTGTCTTGACCATCAGGTATTGCCTATGTATATTTTCTTCTATGTGGTTGTTTGAAAAGTGTATTTTATATTACCATTTTATTTTCAGTATAAAAGTATACTAAATTTTTTTCCTTCTTTATCTTTAGCCTGAGTGCATTATTCTGTAGTCTCCACTCCAAAAATCGTTACTATTTGATGCTCCAGTTTCAATAACACCTAGTATATCATTTTTATTTATTTCCATTTCAATTTTGATAGTTTCCAATTTTCCTAATATCTTTGAGGATCTTATATTCCATGTTCCGAATTTTATTTCATTAAAGCCAGTAGCATTTTTCTTTTTTCATATAAAGCCATATTACGAGTAGTAGAATATTTCACACCAAATACATGGTGGAATGTGCTATCTGGGTCGCATAGTTTTCTTATATCAATATTTGTGCTTTTCATAACTGAACTCTTGGGAACTTCATGAGGTAGGTTCCCATTACTTTCCTCATCGCAGTGTAATATGTACTCCACGACCGATAAATACCTGTTTGCAGCTGTTCTTGAACATCCTATTCATCACCCGCAAACAGTACTGATAGCGCTGCTTCTACTATCAGGGATCACTCTTCGTCTGGCTTCTCATCTGTGACCTTTCCAGCTTGGGTGCCACTTCTGGTAGTATGTACTACCGCTGGCAGAGCCCACAAAATCATTGAAGCACGCAAACTCCTCCGCCTCGATAAGGCGGCGATCCTCTGGAGGAGAATTGGAAATTTATTACCCACAAAAGCACCCTCAACAGCCCTTTTTTCGAAACTGAGCGGAACCATAAGGAATAAATTTAAACATTTGTAAAACATGGCCTGCAGTAAAAGTTCCACGAATCCTACATTCGTCGAAACTGTTTTAATTCGCCTTCCTACTATAATTAAATATTAATTTATTCACTCGTTGAGAAGATAAGAAGATGTAGCGGATACGATTTTGTTTTTACCGAGAACTTGTATCACTAAAGAAGCAATTATAAAAAGATGATGAAACAGTAGCAAATAATATCTGTCATTCCAAATTACCGTATGGTGTACGAAATCAAAAGTATTCACGCCACCACCGTTAATTAGAATGTATTTTGTACGGACGTATGCGGATTTGGCGTTATAGTACGAACGTGTCTGTTGTCATCGCTATTGGTTTTAGAAAACACGCTGACGTATAATAAGCATAGTTCGACAATATTAATTTACATGTCGAAAGTGATAGACAAAACATCTTTGACTTTCTGGAAAAAACATAAGTTCAAAATTTAAATCTATGACACATGTTAACAGGTATGTTCTCGTGTTTGTTATCATTAATCCCCAATTGTTAAGAAATGTGTGGGCAGTATTTAGCAAAATAAGCAGGTTTATCTGGCGCACCATGTTTTTTTTTGTTTAAATTTAATTTCATAGTTGGCATATTTTACTACTTTACTTTGATGCAATCCTTAAATATATATATATATATATATATATATATATATATATATATATATATAAAACAATTATAAGATACATGACTGTAAGATTAATATTTAAAACATTGAATAATTTTACTTTTAAATTTAAATCTTTCCCACGATACCAGACAATAATAAAGTTTTTTACCGTGTATATTATGAATATTTGTATTTGCAGGAAACTACACCGTGTATATCTAAATTATTTTATTTTCGGCGTTTTGTTTAAAAAATTATTTTATATCAACCAGATTTTTAATTTTTCATTTAATTTCTTCTCTTATTTTGTTTGAGTTTACATTAACTGGAATTCTTTTTAAAACCATTTTTATCAGATTTCTATGTATACGGAGTACATGTATAAATATTTTAACGTTAAATTATAAATTTATTTTTCGTATAAAAATACTGTAGCGTATATTTAACGTATTTTGAAATATTATCCGAGGCATTGAAATCTTACTACTATAACTATTATTATGATTAAATATCATTACCAATAACGTCCTTTTGTGAATAGCTACGTTCATATCATACGTTATTTTTGTCGTGTCCCACAGCTAACCTGCATTATTGTTTTCACCATTATCGTAATCGTGGCGTGTCTATATAGAGGAGCATAATAATTTATTCTTTCAATGGCTTTAACGTAATACATTTTCACAAAGTTCACTTGACATCGATTCAATTATAATCATTATCTAGGTTTCGATACGATCACGCCTGCCCATTATCAATGAGATAACAGTAAAATATGAATGTACAAACAATAATATATATATACAAGGTACAACATAAAAATTGTAAAGTAACTGAGATAATAATACGATGAAAACGTCGCCCATAAGTTCTAATTGAGTGATGAGGCGAATACTTTTGATACTGAACACCATATAGTAATTTCGAACGCAAATGTTATTTCCAAGGTTTCATCATTTAATAACAACTGCTTCATGATGTACGTGTCATAAATTTTCGTTAAGAAAAAAAAAAATCGTACACTATACATCTTGACTTACCTCCTGAACGAATGCTTAAATTAACATTTAACTATAGTAGGAAGGCGAATTAACCCGGTTCCGAGTAATGTAGGATTCTTACAACTTGTACTGCATGCCAACATATGCAAATGTTTAAATACAAGTCCGTACTATGGTTCCGCTCAATTATGACAAAAAGGCTGCCTTGAGGGGGACTTTTAAAGGCAATAAATTCCCAATTAATTATTAATTAGTTCACTGAAAAAATCATTGTAATAAATCGATACGATATTTAAATGAAAGGCTGCTGGTGTTAGATAAATTTTTCATTATCGCGATCGAAACCGCGACATTCTAAATTTTCCACTTGTGAGATCAGAAACTAGCTCAATGTGTAAGGCATGAGCGCTGAAACAAACGAAAAAAAATTCATAAATCTTACTGTGTTTAACTTAACGATAAATTCAACTATGTAATTTAATTCAACAATTATAAAACCTTACATAAATTTTGGGAACTACACGTTCTTCACTTTAATTATATACAGTTAATATAGCTTAACCAAAAAATATTTACATTCACCACTTAATCAGACAACAGCTTGTCTACTCACATTTAACATATTTATTACCTTTATTAAATAATGAGTTATTTGCATTATTAACTCTACTTGTAATATGTTTACTATTTAGTTTTAAAAATTTATTGTATAAAACAAATTCATATTTTCAAGATTTTACTAATTAGAATGATCAGAACTGGTTATTAAGTACACTTTCGATAATTTAAATAATTGAAAAACCGACAAATGTCTAATTTACTTACATCAACGCCATTTTAGCCTAATAAATAGAATATATTAATTTCTGTAATTGCGAAAACATCAACGATAACAAAGCAAAGTAGAATACCGTAATCATGACGTAACCTAAAATGGAAATATTACCATATTGTCACACGCGTGACTACTATTGTAACTTCTAGCAAATTTGCTAATTTAGGATAAATATCAACATTCGAAATTAATAGTTGCACGCTTTATATAAAATAAGTATTACTACTATTTATGTCGTATTTTCGTGTCCTAAAATTTATTGAACGAACTTAACAGATCTGCGAAGCTATGGTTTCTTAGTAGTACGAATGACGTCACAAAAACGTTCACAATGGAATCAAATGATGGCGTTTTCTTAAGAAGCTGCAATTGTTATCGTTGTAAAACAAAAAAAAAAACGGTGTAATCGCGGCAATGTTGCTTTTGCCGTAAATATAATTTAGTTGTATTATACAGTTTGCTGTTACGCGGGACTGATTTTCAAATTAACGACTGTATTTTCTATATAAATAAGTAAATATATATATATATATATGAGCAATACCCTTTTAAATAAAAACGTTTATAATTATGGGACGATATTTTAAGTTTGTTACGCTCTGATGAGAAATTTAACTTCTACGGTACTGTCATATGAATAAAATAAAATAGGACGAACAGATATTAAAAAATAAATGATATGATTTTTCAGTCACACATTATTAATTTTATTTACATAAAACTATACATTTCTATGTATGAAATAATTAATAAAACTAACAACTCGAGTATATGATAATGTTGTGTATAATGCCGCATCTTAGACAGTTCTAGATAATTTTGAATGTACATATATTTCGAATAGAAACATTCTATGTCAATTAAACGCCCCTAGATAATTTTTTTAGAATTAAAAGTTTATGTACCGTACAGAGGTGACTGCGACTAAAAAGGTTAATATTTGTTGTATAAACTGAAACAAAACTACAGAGCTTTTCTTTCTGTTTCTATCAAACTTAACTGGAAGATCATTTGTTGTTAAAATAAATGATACATTTTCCCGAGAACATAAAGTTTTAGCTTCAGTGCCACAAAGTAGTTTGCTTGGTCCAATATTATATAACATCTATACCGCGGATATACCGTGTGTATCGAATCGTAGACTGGGCATATAAATGGCTTATAACATTTAATCCATCCAAATGCCAACACGTACCACCTTTACTAAACAGACAAGTAGTTCTCAAATTTGTATCCACGGCAATGAAATTCAGCAAACTGTATAAGATATTTCGTGATGCATATTGACCGGCGGCTAAAATATGGCGGTTAGCTTAAACAAAAAAAAAACTGTGATTTAGCGAATCACTATAATATCCTTTTCTAAGAAGGAAATTTGCATTAAAATTAGCTTTAAGAAGAAAAATTTAACTACGATAGCTGCAACCTGAAAATATGGAATCGAATTATATGGAATTGCATGTGAAAGTAATGTATATGCATTTAACTTAAACCTCCGCAATGACTATACCGTATGTCGATGAAGTTTATATAAACCGGTATAAAAAGTTTTTCGATAAAATTTAATATTAACCCACATGTCCGCAGAATGCGTTTATTTACTTTCCCTGACAATCCTACAAGACGATTAAATAAAAAGAAAAGATGATGCAGAAATGCTCTTCCGATAACTTTAAAAAGAAATTGTTCAAATAAGACAGAGAAAACGATATTAAATAATTTGGATAAAAATTGAATAAGCACGTGTAATACTATTCAAATAACCCAATAATTCACTTAACTTTGATGATATGACAATCTGTCTCGCTGAAGACGTTGGATTAAATTTTTTTATTACTTTATTCATCGCCGTTGTTTGGTGCCGGTACAAGGGAAAAAAAAAAGTTTTTAAACAGAATCAACATTTTTTACTGGAACACCCGCAAATATTTACTCGTTTAAAAAAAAAAACAAACAAAAAACAAAAAACATGTTTAATGTATTATCACGATACGAATAATAAATTCCAAACTTTTAAAACTGTCTGTCCGAATCAGTACCTGCAATGCAAATTAGCGTATTCTTTTTTTAATTTTCATTTCATTCGAGTAGTACGAGCAATCGATAAATATTTATTTACTACGCGTAAAATTATCGGAAAAAAAACACCTAATAATTATAAATAACTTTCATCGTAAAACTTCCAGTTTATAGAAAACGTTAAAATACAAAAAAAAAAAAAACAACTTAAAGAATTATACGTTAAAGTAACGATTATTCCGGGACGGAACCGTTACTGCTGGTCGCAACAATGTGCTGAGTAGCGGCATCGTCGTAGGCGATAGTAAAAACGCTTTTCTTTTCCAAAAGTTGTTGATTTTTAGTTTTCAACTTTAAACTAAATGTAGACGGTATAGTCGCTATACCGGAATCGGTATCGATAGTTTTCCGATCGGTATCCATACCAGCTTCGTTCGTATTATTGGTAGACGTTTCGTACCCGTCAGTCGTCTCTTTCATAGTATTATTATTATTATTATTATTATTATTATTATTTATCGCGCTATAATCATCGATATAACGGAATCGCCTGCTGCCGTAGAATAATTTCGTAGCTTTTTCTCGAGCTTCTGACTTTTGTTTTTCTCTTTGCTCGCGTTTAGTTTTATACCAATCCATATAGCGAGAAGTCGCCGTCGTCATTTCCCGTCTTTTCATGACGACGTCGTAATGTTGCGGAACTACGATCGATTTCTTTGTCTGCCGCTCTAAACATCTTCTACGCGCAGCTATTAATCTAGATTTCAAAGCTCTAGGCGTGTATATATCTTTCGAATCTAATAAAAATGTTTCGACATCGACCGAATTATTATTATTATTATTATTGTTACTACTATTATCGATTTCGTCGAAAGACATTGCTTTCCGACGAGCGTTATAATAATTTCGTTCGTTAAATTCGCGCGACAATTCGTCGGCTATGATAGTGTCGCTTTTGTAACGCCGGCTATTTAATTCGGGTACACTGGTGTAACGTAAACGTTTTTGAAATTTAGCGCGATCGTACGCGTCACGACTACGATAATCGTCCGTCGTATAAGGAGTAGTCGTAGAATCGCTAGAATACGTTCTTTTCATTTTGAACGGGATTTCGTTCGGTAAATTGTTATCGCATATATTTTCGTTTTCTTCTAAAATAGGCGTTTTAATTTTATGCCTTCTATTATCGTAGTAATAACGATGATGATAATAATTACCGTCATCGCGGTTATCGTCTGTTCGAGGATGATGGAAAAATCCGTTACTACGATGACGTTTTCTATAGATACCGCGTCGCTGTTCTATATCGCTGTCGCTGGAATCGTCATTTTCGCTTTTAGCATTTCTCGTAATCGGTCTGAGCGTATCTAGTTCTTCCGTTTGCGTAGCGATATGTTTATCGGTTTGAGTTGCCGCGCAAAATGTTAAACTACCGGGAAGACTTTGCGTTTCTAGCGCTACCTGACTTAACAGACGAGTTTGTTCTTCGACGAGAAATTTCGTCATTAAAAGATCTCGTCGAACCGAAGCTAGGCGTCTACTTTTATCCGTTTCATCCGACAATCCGAATAGACTATTAAAAGCTGCCGTAGCTGCGTCCGATAGATCCGTCGTACTTTTATCGAACGTACCGTCGACGCGTGTTTCGTCGAAACGTATAGTTTCGGCTGCTTGACCGCGATAGTCGCTAGTTGTTTTCGGTAACGATCGGTTTTTCTCCTCCGTGCTCGCGGACGATATCGAATACTCGAATTCTTTTTGAGAATAAACAACATTTTCCCATTTTTCATCGTTCGCCGGTTTTATATCATTTTCCGGTTTTTCGTCTTCGTCAAATTTGATTCTATTTGTACAGTCGCCGATGACGGCAGTTCGATTTTTCGATCGATCCGACGCGATTTGTACGCGACTGTCGTTCAGTCGATCGAATTGACCGGGATTATCCGACGCAGGAGTGTTGTTCAAGAATTTTTCCATTATAATCTTTTTGTCGGCCACATTCGAGCCGAATGTTTCTTCGCTATTTTCACCGACGGACGAACGATTTATTAATTGATCGTTATCATCGTTATGTCGAATACCGTCGTTCGTGCGCAATTGTAATATTTCCGCATTTCCTTTCATAACAAATATCTCGTTTCTGCTGACCGGTGTAATATTATGTTCAGGACGACCATTCGCAGACGATTGCCGATAGTCGTCGAAATGTTTCGTATTACTAGCGTGAACGGAAATTATTTCGTAATCGCGACGATTAACGTTTAATCGCGACGGATCTAACATTCGGTAGTCACCGTCACCGATATCTTGCACGTAAATGGAACTGGTATCGCGATCGGCCGCTGCTAGTCTACTTAAATCTTCCGTATAGATGTAAGTTGGTCCGTCTTGTCGATCGGTTAGCGAGACTAATCTATGAACGGCGCGAGCGTCGACTTCCGTAGCAGATATGTCGTTCCGGTTAAAACGCGGAACGTCCTGTTGTTTGTTATCCTGTTTAAAATCAGCGGAACGCCGCCTACCAATTCCGTCTCTAGTTACTGATAAAAATAATAATACATTAAAATCACGTATTAAAATAACATATTAGAATAACGTATTAAAAACGTTCCATTTTTTTTTCGTTTACCGCTATAAAATTATATATAATAATAATAATAATATCGATGATAGAAAAAGTGAAAAATATTATATTTTTTTTCTAGAATTCTATCATGTTCGGTATAAAATCTAATTTAATTTTGATAATATAATATATAAAAATTTGATAATATTATATGTGTAAATATATAATATAATTTTGATAATATAATATATACATATATAACTGGGAGATTAGTAGCTATATATATACCTGTAGCCCAAAACGTTTGATCGATCTTTTTTTAATATATACATAGGAAACAGCAGCTGCAGAGGAATGTTTGGCCGGTAGGACATATAAACTATATACACGTACATATTAACTGTAGGTATCGCACGTACATACATAACTTTTTATTAGGCATAGCGAGCGAGGTAAAAATTTTTAAACGATTCCGACTTCGGAAATAGTCATTACTGTATAAGATCTACGGTAAAAAGCGAAAACGCCCTGAAAAGAAATTTCAAACCGAACTCGAAAATTTCAAAAGGGGACCCCCTTTCGATTTCTTGCAAATTTCGATTTTTCGCAATAATTCGTGAACTATTAGCAATTTGAGAAAATAATTCCAACGAAAGTTACGGGCGATCAAAAATACGCGTCTAACGACGGTATTCGCGTATTTTTATAGCGAATACTCGTCGAGCAAATTGAGGTTAAAGGGTTTCGGGGTTTTGCGCCCTTTTTACGGCCCCTATGATAGATAGGGGGTTATATATAAATCATCAATATATATTAGGTTTTTTGCGCGATAAATCGCTTAAGAATGGGATATTCGACGAATTTAATTTATATATATAACACGCGCGTACATAAATAACGTTTTATAGCGGCGGGCGTGTCTTAAGTTCAACAGCAACTGCAGTATGACGTCATTTCGACGAATTTGGTTTTATCCGATGGCAAATTTCAGGAAAAATATATATAAATTAACGATATTTTTGTTTTATGTAGACTTCCCACTTGCGGAGCCCATTCAAAGGGCGGGTTTGGCGAATTTTAGTCGAATTTGGGTGAAACTTTTTTTGTTTTACTCGTCAGAGCCCCTGCACTATTTGAACGGTATTTAATCACAATTAATCCCCAACAGCTTCCCAAAAATAGGCACTACCCCCGTTGGGTAGCAGAGGCGGATAAAACCCCTAGTTACTGATAAAAATAATAATACATTAAAATAACGTATTAAAATAACATATTAGAATAACGTATTAAAAACGTTCCATTTTTTTTTCGTTTACCGCTATAAAATTATATATAATAATAATAATAATATCGATGATAGAAAAAGTGAAAAATATTATATTTTTTTTCTAGAATTCTATCATGTTCGGTATAAAATCTAAAAATATTTGATACCGATTAAATTGTTTCAAATATCGAGAAAAAGTCGGATATTTTTTATATTAAGTTTTGTTCCGCCCTACACGAATATTTCGTTAGGATAACAATTTTTTTTTTCTTTTTCAAAACAAAGAGCCGATGTTAACAAAATATTTATCTAGTAGCTAACTACAGGAAAATAATAAATTAGTCCAATATTTTATTTGTTCTCGGAAATTATCTATAGCTCCCATTAAAATAAAGATATAATAATAATAATAATAATAATAAAACTATTAAAATTCGTGGATTAAACCATCTACTTCTTTTCTTTTCTAGATTCTATACACTATGCAGTGCGTAGGCTGTTATACTTTCTCTTCCTTGCTGCCTGGAAAAGTTTACCTATATCGTCGATGTTGTTCATTCTATTAATATGTTCTTTATCCACGAGGTCTTTCTTCTACCAACTGGTCTTTTACTATCAATTCTTCCTTGCAATATTAGACGCGGAATGACATACTTTTCTCCTCTTAGAATATGACCCAAATATGCCATTTTCCTTTTTTTAAATATTTTTCATTAGTTTCCTTTCTATACCACCTCTTTTCACGGTACACTGTTATTTGAAACTTTTTCAATTCAAGAGATTAGCCTTCTAAAAAGCCACATCTCTGTGGCCTGCGAACGTCTAATGGTGCTGGCTTTTAAAGTCCATCGGAATCACGTAACAATCGATAACTTTGAGTCTTATCGCAAATCATTTGCAAGCATAACGTTTTTTATTTTTCGAAAGGTTTGCTTTGACATTCCACATCTTGTTCTTATTTCTTCATCATCGTCTAGTTTTTCGTTTATTACTAATCCCGGATATTGGAAACTCTCTCGACTAGATAATTATTTACGATTAGAGGGCCAGTGACCTTTTGATTACTTCTTTTAATAACCATGAATTTATAAATTAACAAATTAGTGCATACATATAAAAAATATTCGGTGTAAAAATTTTACGAGTAAAAATGTTTATTCTTATATATGGGATGGTGTTATTTTTAACGATTGAACGTTTTAATCTCGCAGAGTTGAAAAAATAAAAAATGTGAATTAATTATTAATTACGAAATTTTCAAACATTTTACCTTGAACACCCCTAGAATACGCATTCATCGTTTGAACAGCATCGGAGACTACAGACTTTTTTCTGTTCCTACAAAATAAATTAACTACATTGTCGCTAAATTAGATAAAAAAGAAAATCCGTACACACACACACACATATATATATATATTTAATTTACGTATAATTTTATGATACGGATTACGAATTCTAGAATTTTAATCGCAGATCCTGCCAATACAACTAAAATTACCAAGATGTCTTCCAAGTGGATGGAAGCATTTTGAACGTTATCTACGTTGGAAACGGTGTGCTATAAGAACAGAATGAGGGGACAAAAGCATGTTTCTTTTAATCTACGATTTTTTTAAAAATGTTATTGAAAATTTTTAACCTTTCAACTTAGCTCCCTGACTCTGATATTATTGTAACGCACTTCGATATTCGTCATATGGATAGAAACCTCATTCCATATAAATATCTTAGCCATTGACCTTTTATCTACTATAAAACTCGTAAGGAATAGCTAACCAATAATTTATAGCGTCCCTTGGTACACAAATAGTTAATTTCTCAGATAATTTGTTTCGAAATTTCACTATTTACTACTTGCAGATTAAAGTTAAATACAAACCGTCTGCAAACTCAATTATACTTATTTCACTTAACCAATTTCACATTTTGTTCGCATCTAAAAGATTTGTGCGATGAATTAGTTAATCGTGAGAATTCATGTTCTACTCAATGCTAAGCTCACCACTTACCAGTAAATAATAATATAGCCACAGTGTCCAACATTTTTTCCCCCAAACACATTAACAAACAAACATTTTATTAAAAGAATAAATTGAAATATACGTAGTAGCAACAACATTGTCAACAAGTAAGTTTATAAAGTTTAAGTTTTGATACTTATAATTTTAGGACGCTATTTATCTTTCAAATACATACAAGAATTACTAAATATTTTTTCGCGAATAAAAATAATTTTAGAAAATTACAATTTATGAATTTTAAGTATTTGTAACAAATAAAAAAGTACTTTTCCAATCCAACTGTTTTAAATCAGTTGTCGATTTCATTAGTCGCTGATAAGTATGTATAAAATACGTAATAGTAAATATTAATTACACAGTGGATCTTACTTAGAAAAAAACCACGAATAAATTGGACAGCACCTCCATAAAAAACAAAGCAAAATCGTAATTATTAAAACCAAAAACAATAAAAGCAGAATCAACAACCAGATAATAGAACTTCCACCATTTGAAACGTGATAATCTTCCTGAAATGAAAATATCAATTTGGTCAAAATTGAAATATATAATAAAAAGTAATCTATAAATTATGTAACTTCGAGGCGGATATGAAAAAGTATTGATAAATGTACATTACGTCGAAACTTATTTACATTATCTATGAAACGGTAAATTTTTAAATCACTTTTTTAATATTAATGAACAAATAAAGATTAATATTTCGAAGGATGTAATTGCAAAATTTGCTATAATCAACCGCAAAAAGCTTATTTACCTTCATTACCGCTCCGGAAGACTGTACATTTATAATAGAACGTAAATGAAGGTACAGTTGTTCCAAATCCACAATCCCGCCTTTATTATTATGAACAACGCGAGCAACAATAATACTTCTATGAAAACAAAATAAAAAATATTTATAAGAACTCTTTTTCGGAAACTGGAAAGATACGCGATAGAGATTACATTCGATATTTGTTGTACGAATATTGTATTATAAATATATTATATATATGGAAAATTTATTTTATTACAAATAAGTTATCGTAATAATCAGAGTTTAAAGATATGAATTCAGGTAAGTTATTTAATCGACGGGTATAAGTTTGTTAAGATTAAAAATGTGGATTTTAAAATGAAGTACGCCTGAAAAATTTCCTTTTTATATTAGTGATTTTGAAAGTATATAAACATAACACTTGTACACATGTATGTAAAATTAAAAAAAAATACACTTATTATAGTTATACGAGAAAATAGATTTAAACTTAAAAAATAGAGCATAATAGTTGTATAAACATTGCTTATATAAGCTTAACAAAACGAAAGAAAATGTGAAAATTCCAACTATAAATTGGAGATCAAATTACATATATGAATAGAACGTAATAATAATGATCATTAATAATAAAGAAAAGATAGTAATGATATAATTTTCACGCACTAAGGCTTCGTCGCGATAAATGTAATATATTTTCACACAAGAAATATTGAAAAGTAACACACTTCTAAAGTTTAATAAAATATTTCTTCGATAAACAAAATGAATAACACAACGTATGAAAAATAACAAAAAAAAAAATGTTATAAACCATAATTGAAAACTTAATTTTAGTTGCAAAAATGATGTCGGTTTAAAACGAATTTAAAACCGTATAACACGTTGCAGCGCATCTGATCACACAACAATTAATCAGAAAATAAAGGAAAATGTACCCCCAAAATTTTCATTAATCCTGTAAGAACATTTCATTTGTTGTTTACCTTTCTTTCGTATCGTATTCCCTCGGTAATCTGGAAACAGAGTCACGCTGGAAAGGTTTAATTTCTAGAATGGTAACTTGATCACCGTTATTAACTTCCATTAAAAGATCTTCAACTTCTTTATATTTTACTTTTCCGGGAATTATATACGTCACAGTGCGCATACCAATGTCCGGCGGATATATGTGAACTTGAGTAGTGCTCCAACGTTGCGGTACGCCTGTAAGATAGATAATACATAATTCTGACGAACAATGCTTATCATCAAGCCAGAAACATTTAAAAACATGCTTGCACAAAGATTGAATACGGTAACTGGAATAAATGAAAGAAAGCAACCGGAACGTTTTATCATATAAACGAAGCACAACAACAAGATACACAGAAAAATGGAAGAGATATAAACTATTTTCAAGTAAAAAAATTTGGGTAAAAGAACAAAAAGTTATATATATATATATATATATATATATATATATATATATATATATATATATATATATATATATATAACAGATAGTAACATCATTTCTGGTGGACTGTGAGTAATACCTTCGGGCTTCAAATAAACATTCAAAAAACAAAAATTATGATTATTAATAAGGAGGCAGAAGTTTATTCAGATATAAATGGATTCCAAGTAGTGAACGATTTCATATATTTAGATTCTTTAATATCCATGAGTCGCGTTACAGTTCACAGGTTAACTAAAGTATAGAAAGATTCGCATTTATCGATGACCACTAAAATTCGAATAATGAAGTCGTTAATTTTCTCTATTTTCACATATGGTTGCGAATCTTTGACTATCAATAGAAAAAAGAAAAGAAATTCGAGCTACGGTGTTGGCGGAGGCTTTTAAGAATATCGCGGACCGAAAAGATCACGAATAAGATAGTCTTACAGAGATAAGGCGAGAAATGCATTTTATTGTCTGCAATACGGATACGAATTTATTTTGGTCGCATTAATAGACGAAACTCTCTGCAATTAGAAAAACTAATATCGGAAGCCAGACATCCGGTAAAAGAGATCAAATATTAGATTTAATGTGTCCAAAAATAACAACATTGACAGCATGCAGCAGGTTGGTAATGAACAGAGGCCAGTAGGAAAAAAACGATTCACGAGTTAATTGGATTATCACGATCACGACGTCCTATGGGGTATAACGACAATTCATCATATATATATCCCCCCTAGAGGTACTTTGTACCTTCAGGGGACCACAAGTAGCGAATGGTGGAGTGGCCTACAGATATGTAGGTTAGCTGCGAATAAGGCGTTAGCCAAATAAGCAGTCGGGGACCAAAAGCGACTACCGGTGGAAAGCCTCATGTAGGTGATTCCAGTAGTGACAGGGTAGAGACACGAGGATGCAGATGGGCAGCATGAGGACCTGCCCACTAAAAGTCTGTAAAAATCCTATGACTGTCTCTCCCTCGGCGAGTTTAGGTCGCCGTAAAAGCCTAATACCGTTACATCCTCAGTAACAAACCGCTGCCTTGCGGATAGGGTTTTTTACCCAAAGGCTAAGGGAGACAACCCTGACAGAAAATAAACCCGCTGCCTTGCGGTTAGGATATTTATCCAAAGGCTAAGGGAGTAAACCTTAACAGAAAATCCGGTGGAAGGCAACGGGAGACCACCACTGTATTTATTCTTCCTAGTATTAACATGGAATGTAAAGTAAAACGTATAAATGCTGTACCCATGGGATACACCATAAAAAGTGCATCAGACAATGGGCGGTCACCTGCAGCAATGCAGACTGACTCGAGTTCCCCTGCGCCCTCGTTGGTGCAGCACTCTGCAGGAGGGAACATACATGCTGCGAAAATAGCAAAAAAAAGTACCAAAAAATTAAAATTGGAACCTGCAACGTTCGATCGTTGAAACAATGTGCAAAATTAGAAAACTTGAAACAAGAGATGAAAAGAATGAATATTGATATTCTAGGAGTAAGCGAAGTCAAGTGGCAAGAAAGTGAAGATATATGTAGCGGAAAGCACAGATTTATCCACAGTGGATCTTTAAATGGAAATACAGGAGTTGGCTTTCTACTAAATGAAAATACAAGGAATAAAATCTAGACGGTTTTGGCATACAGTGATAGAATCATTCTGATTAAAATCTCAGCTATACCTAGAGACCTCACGCTAATACAGGTTTATATGCCAACATCAAGTCATAAAGAGGAAGAAGAAGACAACATATATGAACAACTAGAAGAAATCATTGGAAACATTGAAAATCGAGAAAATCTAATAATATTAGGAGACTGGAACGCGGTGGTAGGAGAAGAAATAACAACAGCTAGAGGAAAATTTTGGTCTTGGTGTAAGAAACGCTAGAGGAAATCGTCTCATTGAATTCTGTATCAGTCACGACTTGATAATTACAAATACTTTATTCGAACAACCAAAACGAAGAAGATACACTTGGATAGCACCAGGAGACACTGGAAGATACCAACTTGACTACATAATGGTTAGGAAAAGATACAAAAACCAAGTCAAAGTATGCAAAAGCTATCCAGGAGGAGATATACAATCTGATCACAATCCGGTAATAATGGCAAGTAATTTACAACTAAAAAAGATAAAAATTAACAAACAAAATGAAAGATGGAATATAAACAAATTAAGAACGGATAAAATAAGTCAGAAAATATTTGGAGACGAAACAAACAAAGTAATAAATACCGAAAGTATAAATAAGAAAAGTGTTAACGAACAATGGGAATATATGAAAGGAGATATAAAGAAGGTAGCGGAAAAGCATCTAGGTAAAGAAGAAAAATGAGTATACAAACCACGGATAACGGAGGAAATACTCAAATTTATGGAAATTAGGAGGAAATATAATAACAAAATACGAAATTTGATAAATAGAGAAGCAAGAAAAACAAAAGAGCGGTGGATTGAACAAGAATGTGAGGAAATAAACTCAAAATTTTAAAAACGGAAAAACAGAGAAGGTTTTCAATAACATAAGAAGACAATTTCCGAACAAAAGAAAGAATCTAAGCAACATTAAAGATCATAAGGGTAAAATACTAATCAATAGTGAAGAAATGGCTCTGTATTGGTGCAGTTAGAAGTACTCCGATACCGGCATTGCTGGCAGAGTGTAAGATTCCTCCGTTAGAGCTGAGACGGAGTTATTTAGCATTAAAGCTCTTGATCGGTAGAATGTACATAGATCGCTTTCCGCTATACAATTTATTCTACCACATTTATTCCAACTGGCGGTTTTCAAACAGCAAAATACCTCTGCTGGTTTCGGTTTTACCTAGGTTGGATGAATTTCAGGTGCAGACTATGCGAATTCATATACCTGTCCAATTTATGTTACCTTATTCATACAATTTTGCCAATAAAATAATATTTTTCTTTCCAGAGAACTTCGTCCATTGGCCTCCCCCACTGATCCGGGCTACATTTAATAATATTATCGCTGAAAATTTTCCTACGCATATCCTTGTTTATACAGATGGATCGAAGTCAGCTCAGGGAACTGGTGCAGCAGTTTATATCCCATCTCTTAATATTAGCAGTGCATACAAATTATCTCATTTACAGCTGAGTGTGTGGCAGTATTTCTTTCTTTGTCGTCCTTAATTGATGCGAATCTTCCAGGTAATTATCTCGTTGTTACCGACTCACAGAGTATTTTAAAGGCTATTGAATGCAAAGGGAAGGTGTCAGATTAATTGATTTCAGCCATCATGTTGAAACTTAATCAGCTGGAAAACCTCAGTATATTTGTGCCATTCTTGTGGGTACCGGGACATCGAGGAGTCCCCGACAATGAAATGATAGATGCAATAGCTAAAAGGGGTTCTTCTAGTGGTGTTCTATTCTCTTCAGTTTCTTCTCGTGACGTCATTCATTTTACATAGTCTGATCATAAAAAGCTCTGGGAACAGACATATATGGAGTGCATACAGCGGTCGCCTCTTACTGCGTATTATCAGCTGCAGCCGTCTCTCCCTAGGTTCCCATGGTTCTACGTTTTCAAAAACATCAAGCGGAGAGGAATTGTGCTTATCAGCAGATTGCGGTTTGGGCATTGCTTGTTGCCTGACCGCCTGTTCGTTATGCAGCTTAGAGATAATCCGTACTGTCCTCTACATGCTGGTCGTGTAGTCTGCAACCCTGATCACGTGTTCTTCGAATGTCCTTCATTAACAGCATTACGTTCTGAACTGTATCTAAAATTACTGTACGCATCTCGTGGTGGTCCTCCTTATAACGTAATGTCACTGATTTGTTCCTGGACATAGCGACTTTTCTCGAGAGGTTGTCCGAGTTCATAAGAATATGAGTTAGTGATTATTACGGCTCCACGTTGGGTAAGTTGTAAAGGCATCTCCATAAAAAAAAAAAAAAAAAAACAAGAACAGTGGAAACAATATATCGAAAAACTTTACGATGATGAAGAACTTAATAACTCTGCTATAGAAGAGGAAAATCAGATACCTGAGGATAATATAGGGCCTGTGATATTAAGAGAAGAATTTGAGAAATCACTAAACGAATTAAAACCTAGGAAAATGTGTGGAATAGATAACATACCATCGGAACTTCTCCAAAAAGTAGGCGATAGAACAAAAGAAGTAATGTTTAACCTGATGAACAAAATATATGTTACCGGAATTATTTCAAAAGATTTTCAAAGTGTCGATATAATTGCAATCGCCAAGAAAATAAATGCCCAAACTTGCGAAGAACATAGAACCCTAAATATGCTACCGCATATTCTAAAAATCTTGACAAAAATTATATATAATCGTATACGAAAGAAGGTAGAAGAAAATTTGCCAGATGAGCAATTTGGGTTCAGAAAAGGAAAGGGCACGAGAGAAGCTATATTATCTTTAAGATTACTTCCTAAGAAAAATTTGGAAATTAATAAAAAACTGTTTATCGCTTTCATCGATATTGAAAAAGCCTTCGATAATGTCAACTGGAATATAATGTTCAAAATCTCGAAAGATATAGATGTAGATTACATAGACCGAAGGATACTTTTCCAATTATATAAGAATCAAGAAGCAGAAATAAACAAAAAAGCCAGAGCTAAAATAAAAAAGGAACACAAGACAAGAATGCTGCTTGTCGCCACTTCTTTTTAATATATACATAGAGGAAGCGATGAAAGCTTTTGCAGAAAAGAAAAACATTGACACTAAAATAAATGGAGTCCGATATTATACGATATGCCGATGATATTGTTTTGATAGCAGAAGGAGAGAAAAAATTGCAACAACATCTTAATTACTTAAATATGCTATTAATAGAAAAATTCAAAATGAAAATAAATGCAGATAAAACGAAAGTAATGATATGCGCAAATTAAGTCGCAAAAGATATAGACATAGTCCTCAATGGAAAACGAATACCTCGAGTAAAAGAATTTTCTTATCTCGGCAGTTTAATAACGTCCAACGGAAGAATAGAAAAAGAAGTAAGAAAAAGAATATAAAAACGCTTTTATTAAAAGGAAAGAAACGCTTATTACATCCAGAAATATTTCATTACGTATAAGGGGAAGTTGTTCGTTAAAATTTTTGTCTGGAGCGTTGCACTATACGGCAGCGGAACATGGACTTTATATAAAAAAGAAAGATTAAAACTTCAAGCTTTTGAAGTTCGGTGTTATCGAAGGATGCTGAGAATATCATGGATTGATAAAATCACAAACAAGGTGGTATTCAAAAGAATAGAAGAACAACCAGAGATAATAAACACGATTGAAAATAGAAGAAATAGTGTGATTGGTCATCAAATTAAACATTGTAAATGGTTAAAAAACTTAATAGAAGGAAAAGCAAATGGAAAATTAAGAAGAGGAAGACCAAGAACCGATTTATGGAGAGGCCATAATAAAAGAACAAAATTATGTAAAGATAATAGAAGCTACTCTTGCCAGGAAATTATTTGTTTAGTTACAGGCCATGTTGCCCACCAACCTAACGGTTGAGGAGAAATGATGATGATGATGATTATATATATATATATATATATATATAAATAAGGATGAGAACAATTATATATCTTCTATTGCTCTGAAATAAACGAACATGCTGCCTGGTAGAATAAAATCAAATTTTCGTTTAACAAAGTATAAGCACGTAATGAAATATGATAACGGCGCAGAGCAGCTAAAGTGTGCATAATACTGCAAGTACCACAAGTACCGAAAATCTAAATGCTTTATTAGTAGTACCGGAACCGAAGATACTTCTAAGCGAAGTATAAAATGCGAAAGAACATTTGAAAAATAATAAAACCTCGGACGATGTATCTACTGAGTTAATTAAAGTAACATGTGATGTAACTCAAATTCGAATGTCCAAAAGACTGCGATGTAAATATTAATTTACGTCAAAAGAGAATTATCAGCCGTCTGTCTCTATTATTAAACGAAATAATTTAGGATTAAACAAATACAAACGTTCATTCGAAGACAAGGTCGATTTACCATTATCGAAAACCACAATAAATAGCGGTAATTCTATTTAAATTGAATACATTTTGACTTTCCTCTTAACTAAATCATCGTGCGAGATACAAAATAAAATATATACTATTTTTTGCTTTTTATTCTATAACTAAACGTCGTTTTATTTAGCTATTTATTTTTTTAACTAATATTTTTCACGCAAATTTTAACGAAATAAGGATACGAAAAAAAGAGAGAAAAAAAAACGGTAAAATATAAATTACACACCCATATCGTAGGCCCGTACCGTTAATACGTATACATTTTGCGAGGAATTGATTTGTCTCTTATGACGTCCAACTTCGCGGGGTGCTATACTATTAATATTACGTACTGATAATTCTCCTAAAGAAAAAACATATTTTGATCGATTTACTACAATTAGAGTAATAAACGCAGAAATTAAAAATTTATATTTCGCCAATTTAAATTATGAACATATCAGCATAAGAATAAAGTGTATCGTATAAAAGCTACGATGAAATTTATACGGGAACAAAAATATGGCGTAATAAAAAATAAATAAACTAAATAAAAACAAATAGCACGCGAGTAAGTGTCGAAAAATTAATTAAAGTAAATTTATTTAATATATAAATAAACAGATTTTAAAAATCGATATTTTAGTCGACGATGTTTGTAGCGACTATAACTAATACGTAGGCCATAAATCCCTTATGGTTTTCATTTTCGAGCAGCATTTATGCTCGTTGATGCGGAAAATAAAAACTGGAGATTTAGAGTTGAGCGAATCTTAGTAAACATGTTCTAGGTTAAATTTGAACGAATAATTAAAAAACGAAAGGCCGTCTATTAAATTCTAAATTGTAGGTAGTACCTGTTTCAGCATTTAACAGAAACATATCGTTATAATTTCCGTTTATTATTTCGTATCTGACAATATTATTTGGGTCTTCGGCATCTTTATCAACAGCCTGCAATTATCGTATAAAATAAATTATAATCGTTTATTTTTCAGATTATTATTTATTCCGTAATTTATTTTCGACTTTGTTAATTTCGACATAATTTTCTTAATCGAATAACGAACGTCGACTAAATTTACGTATTCCTCCCGTTAACAGTTTCATTACGATCTAAACTACGTGAATTGATTTATTCCTTTTATTCATTAAAGTATGACTGTGAAACAGTTTATTACGTATATAATCGAATTATCGTCATATATTCCTACGACAACTGCATCTCGGTAGACTATACACATCGACTACGTTACGCTTTAATGTTTTTGTTTTTTTTTTAATTAATTTATTTATTTCGCTGGTATGTAAGCGATTATAATATGTATTCGTAAAAATGATCTTACTTTTATAAAAACTTTAGTTTGGAAATTCTTC